>OX457041.1:46285603-46318103 GCA_949752735.1 Lumbricus terrestris
TCCGCTGCATGCATCATTTTTCTGGATAATCAGCCATCCGTGAATGAACATCGATGGAACCGGTTGTGTGGCACCGACAAGAGTCAAGTTGTGACTGACATAATCAGCCTTGAAGTCTAAGACAGACACAGTACGTTCAATTTCAGATTAATTAAACAACATGCACTATATGGTTTTTGTGATAAACCAAAGGCAACACAGTGTCATATGGGAACGCAAGAATTTTACTATGACCAACGCAGGTAAGGCCTAGTTACAGAATCAGCGTCAGGACAATAATTATTATTCGGAGTCGGACAATTCTTAGCGGACAATTCGAGGCCAGAATTCGAAGCGGACAATTAGGATCTGATCGAAGAAATATTTTGCTGAAACAGAAGGATTCATAAAAATACTTCTTGCTTCAATAAAGTTACATTGATGAAAATATTGCTGCTTAAATACACCGTGATTCAAAAAAAAGTAAGCCAAAATGTTTTTCATATATCTCTAGTGCCTGGTAACATATCACGCTAAAATTTTCAAAATATTTAGAGAAGTGGACCAAGAATATGATTCCAAAATTTCATGAGGCAAAGTTGAACGGATAAAAAGATATGATGCATTCAACTTCATATGCTGAAATTTCAGTTTACAAGAAATTTTCTGTTAGATTCAATATAATGTAAGTCAAACTGTTTTCCTTATATCTCTAATGCCTGATAATTAATTAATCATGCTAAAATTTTCCAGATATGTAGAGAATTGAATAACAATGTGAAATTTTTTGGTTTGATCATTTAATTAAATAAGATGCTCAAAATGTCCTCCTCCTGCTTCCACGCAAGCCTGGAGGCGCTGGCGCCATTGAGCAACAGCATCGTCGATTATCCTCTCGCCCAGATCATCTCACACTTCCATCAAGCGTTGCTTCAGATCGTTTATATCATGGATTGTTGTCTACTCGGTCTTGGATCAAGCTCCACACTTTATAGTCGACATGATTCAAATCTGGGCTGTTCGTAGGCCATAATGTGGGAGAAATGAAGTCTGGCGTCTCTCATGTCAGCATTTCAATGGTTTCTTTGGTTCTGTGGGCTGGGGCACTGTCCTGTTGAAAATAAAACAGCCTTCTGGGGCTAGATTTCTCATTACAGGTAGACGATGTTGTGACAGCAGAACGTCGCGATAATAGGATCCATTAATTTTTACTCCAGGGTCACTGAAGACCAAAAATCGGAACTATCAAGCGTCGAAACCACAAAGAACACCATAACAGACTTGTTGAAAACTGAAGTTTCTGGAGATGAAGTTGAAATATTCATATCTTTCTATCCGTTCGAATTTATGACTTGATATTTTGGAATACTATTCTTGGTTCAATTCTCTAAATATTGGAAATTTTTTAGCATGATTAATTATCATGCCATAAAGATGCTGAAAAAGTTTGACTTACATTTTATTGAATCTAACAGAAAATTGCTTGTAAACTGAAATTTCGGCATATGAAGTTGAAAGATACATATCTTTTTATCCGTTCAACTTTATCTCATGAAATCTTGGAATCATATTCTTGGTCCAATTCTCTAAATATTTGGAAAATTTTAGCGTGATATGTTATCAGGCATTGGAGATATATGAAAAATAATTTGGCTTACTTTTTTTGAATCACGGTGTAGAAGCGGAATCGATGGATATAATAATTGTTGCTTCAGGAGAAGTTGGATTGATGAAAATATTCCTGCTCAAACAGAAGTTGGATTTTTGAATATGATTCTTGCTAATATAGACATTGGATTGATGAAAATATTGTGTCTTAAATATATGTTGGTTAAATGGAAGTTGGATTGCTGAAACTAATTCTTGCTTTAGTCAGGGCCGGATTAACAAATGTGGGGGCCCTGTTCAGTAAAACTGCTGGGGCCCAAACCTTACAGAAGCACGACAAAATGACTCACAAAACGTGTTATATTCGCCTATTATTAATTCATTACTTCTATTTTAGCAATATCAGTAGGTTTTTTAATAGTGTTAAACAACCGATACATCTTTTACGGTTTTAGAATATTGTAACGGAACAGGGCTGGGCAAAAACCACCAGGAACCGAACCACCAACCCTGCCGTCAGTTCTCGTCAGTCTTGTCCGGGGTAAGGCTTCAACTGGAGATTGAAGGCTAGCCGACTAGGCTTAAACACGTTTATTGGCTTCCAACGACAACATATAGCACGGTAAAGGCAAATAGGCAAACAGACAGAACAATACTGAGGGGACTCGACATGGACTGCAGCAACCCCTATAGCACCAGAGTCCTCCCTGCGGTCGCAGTCAACCGTCCTGGCACCCCGTCAGTCGAGAAGGTAGTCGCTGACGTCCGTCGTCGAAGTAGTCGTCGACAGTAGTCGTCGCAGTAGTCGTCGACGTCGCAGTAACCGTCACAGTAGTCGACGTCAGTCAGTCGTCGACAGTCGGGGGCCGAACCCCTGTCCAGTGGGAGCAGACGACCTCTAGACCGATGCTAATGGCTCAAGATCAATAGATATCAAGTGCTTGCTCCTACAGTCAGTCACCACTCGAGCCGCGTTTTACCGCGAGTCCAGTGCCGGACAATAATTAGTCAGCTTCGTGGCCCTCCAAGAGTCGGTAGCGAACAGCGGATGTGTTACATGTTTAACGACACTGCCATATCGAAGATTATATATATTAGTGTCGCCTCGCCATTTAGGTCCCCGTGGACGGACCGTGCTAGCCCGAGATTTGAATCTCTGAAATAGCCACCTTCGGGAATCGAACAGTGGTTACATGTTTAACGACACTGCCATATCGAAGATGATTAGTGTCGCCACGCCATTTAGTTCCCCGTGGACGGACCGTGCTAGTCCGAGATTTGAATCTCTGAAATAGCCACCTTCGAGAATCGAACCGCGACCCGCACGCTCTTTCACAGAGTGAATTGCGTGCAGACGCGCGGCCTTACCGGTGTGGCCTACGTTGGGAGCGACTCTGAGTAAAAATCTGAATGGGCTCTAATACGCTCTATATAAGTTTATGATGGATGGATCCGATTTGACCAGGGTCTATGACAACAGAGGCCGTTACCCTGGACAGAAATTTGCTCGGCATATTACAGCACTCATGAGCAAGGTACTGAGATTGATTGAATTCGTAAAAATAGCGTGCGTACTCCATGTATAGGTCTACTCAATGTTATTATCATCACGTCATCTCATAATGCGTAGTATAGCGTGTATAGCACTTGAGTTCCGATCAGGTGATGTATCAAGTGTTGACAATAAGCAATAAAACGTATAACTCTTACTAGCATTTCTGACTGATTTTAAGATCAACCTGTCTGGCAATGAAAAATGCAATAAGGGCTCCCACACATGTGCAAAAGATGCATAATATTAAGTCAGTAGTTTTTGAATAATTTGACAATTTTTTCACAGATTTTAAACTCATTTTTACTATTATGATTAGCAATGATGAAAAATTCATATTGCATGTGTGGGGTCCCCTAAACTTTAGGGCCTAAAGTGTGGGGCCCCTGTTCGGCCGAACATGTCGAACATGCCTTAATCCGGCCTAGCTTTAGTAAAAGTTTGGTTGATGAGAATAATCCTTGACCGCTCCGGGTATTCCGCCTCGAATTGTGCCTCTCCGCGTTGTCCGGGAACCGTTTTATACAAATCTGCTACACGGATTGGCAACAATGTATGTTGTGCATTTTGCCACTGGAACTGAACGAATTTAGATCTGCAATGCAACGATTTCCTAAGTGCTTTACGCCATCCCCAGTTTTATGGCATATTAGTTAAAACTGGAATATGAAATAAAACAAATCATTCATTTAAATTAAAATAAGTAAATATTTTTTACTAGACGTAGCTGATTCTAATTTCTAGCATTCAGCGAATTTCACTTTAATAGCTGAAAGAGCCATGGAACCTCGTTCCCGGAGGTTTCCATTGGGAAAAGCAGTAGGCCTACGTGTATGGATTTTCGGTTCATTTGGACTAACTGAACCCACCAGTCCCTAAGATCGATTAATAAAAACAAAGCCATATGTTCTGTTCAAACGCTTTCGTCGCTTTCATTTGCGCTTCAGCCGTGAGATCGCTTAAGTCTTTAAATTCTCTTTGAAGTGTTTCTTTTAAAAACACTTAAGCAGGTACCTAGTGCGTTACCTTTTCTTGAACCATCATGTGCATTTGTTACAAGTTGATCTGCCTGTCGTTGGCCTCACGGTAGTCTACATGCAATGTAATGTAATTCTTCGAGAATTTCTTAGCGAAAACGAGTTGTGCTGAGTGGGGAGGTATAAAAAATGAACTGGAGAGGGCCGAGGACAGAACTTTGAGGTACACCAGAGGTGGGGGTTTGCTGATTTGATGAGTGATCAAAAGCTCTAGCTGTGAAATAGCGTGAGGAAAGGTATGATTTGATCCATGAGAGTACAGTGCCAGAGAGTCCAAAGACAGAGGAGAGGCGATTGAGACGGATATTGTGTCAAAGACTGCAGAGATTTCATTTCAGACATTTATATAGCGCCCCTTCAAGAGTAACTACTCAGAAGCGCTCCCAAAACAACCAGTGAGGTCTAAGAGGCAAAGACAAGAGACTTTTTGACGGCCTATCGCCATCACAAGTTTGTTGTAGAGGAGTATTTCGGTATATAGAGTGATGCTTAGTGTAGTCAGACTGGTGTGGATTTAGAAGATTGTTGGAGATGAGGTAGCTGTTGAGACGTGAGAGGACAATCCGTTCGGAGAGTTGGGGTAAAAATGAGAGACATGAGATTGGACAATAGTTGGATAAGAGTTCTTTGTCCATAGATGTTTTTTCAAGTGGTCTAACAACTGGGTCTTTGAAAAGCGTAGGAAAGGTATCGGAGAGAGACAGGTTTATGACCTTGGTTACAGTGAGAGCAAGATGGGTTACGGTTTAGGCGCCCTTGTAGCGGTATGGCCGCGTTACGGCGCCATATAAATTGTCGTTATTATTATTGTTACGGTTACGCAGTCTTTAAGTAAGAAGGTTTGAATTGGGTCGAGGTCGCATTGCTTGTTTTGAGGGGCCTGAATGAGGGTGGTAATTTCTGCCTCAGTAGCAGGCTCAAACGGGTTGAAAGATGTTGTGGGTGGCAAAGTTGAGTCTGAATGGGAAGAGTCGGTTTGCGTTACAAGTTGATTTTTATAAGAGAGTCTGTACTCTGTAGTGAGAGGCGGATGGATGAAACTTTGTCAGTGAAAAAGCATGCAAAATAGTCAGCAATGGATGCAGGTGGAATTGAGTTTGGGATGGGTGAGAGGAGACGTGAGAGGGTATGCAATTGTCTACCTCAACTCAATTGCGCCTGTTCCAAATGTTGCTCTCAGACACATTCTTGGGGAAAAGACCTTTTGGCCGTGCTGAAGTCGGGAGCACCTATGAATAGCTTCCTTGAAGAGATGCTATATAAATAGGCTACTATAAATACTTGAATGAACTAAAGAAGAGCTTAAAAAATATTTTGAGGAAAAACATAATAATTTTACTTACTCATAGACAGGCAGGTTGTCCATGTGTGTTTCGCTCTAAAGCATCCGATGTCCGATGGGTTGGTGATATTCTCGGTGCAATTGTAGAAGATAGTTCCACTGTAACTGAACGGGAACGAGCAGCATTCGGACGGAACAATAGAGCTTGTTCCGTTGACTTTAAAGAAAAGAAAGTTAGAATGTTTTTTTCAAACATTGTTACGTAGGTTAAATCTGACTTGTAAAATGTTGCAATGCCACGTAGACCGCACTTAATATTCTTAGCTTGGTCGCTCTGTCCAAATTTTTATCCCCACTGAACGTCGATCCCAGGCCTGGTCAGAGCCTTCTGATAGGACGTACCACTCGTGAATAAGCTGTTGCTCTGCGCTTAGCATCAAAGTAGCGCCTTAAAAGTTTGGAGTTTGCGATTTACTATTGCTTGACGGAGATTCAAGGGACAAAATATTACCCAAAGTTTTCTCACGCTTCACGTACATAATAGAGACTTGCACCTGTAACCCACGCTAAAAACGCATCGAGATTATGAAGTTCATGCTTATGCGCTGTTGGTTTGCAGGCTGCACCAGAAGAGACGTAGGCCTCCTACGAGATCCAAATTTTAACGAAACATTTGATGAATTTTCAAGCTCGCAATGCTTGTGGGCAAACTCCATGAATGATGGCAATATGAACGGTGTTGGTTTTCATTGCCAATTCACAACTTGTCGTGTCTTATAACGCTTTAACAGAATTTTAACTTTGCTACAATAGGTATGATTATGGTCTAAACTGCACACCTCGTGGCTCATCAGTTAGGATTATCTAATACAATTAGGCAAATGGGCTTTTAGGCCTATTTTGTACTAGTCCTGTGGTAGGCCTGCAGTTGCATTATTCATTCATAATGAGTCACCTTAATAACCTTAATACTGTTAAACACCATAAAAGAGGCAGGCTATCTTGTGTCACTGTAGACTGGGTAATTTAAAAACCTATATACTGGAAGCCGATTGTACAACGAAGAAAGAAGGCACGAATTAAAGTTAAATGAATGCGATGTATCGTTGAATGTAACACGTTTTATGTTTCTAGTTCACTCCACATATCCGTGCAGTGCCGCGGCTGGGAGTCTGTTAATAATTATTGATATTCATACTCAGCATGTGTTCCAACCATGATAGTCTTCTCTTTCTGATTTTATCGATAACTGTTTCCTTCTGTCCCAGCTCTCTTCTGGTCACCTCTTTTTAAATCCTGTTTCTTCTGCTTCGTCCTATTATTCTTCTCAGCCAATTCATTTCCGCCGCCAACGTTCAGAACTACAAAACTATCTATAAGCTAAGACAGTAGTTATACGAACCTCCTGTGCAACAGTGCAATAGTTGATAGCAGACGGACATGTTCTCTAAAAATAGCAATTCTTAAATGTTTGCAATTTAATTAATCATGAGTATTTTGACACGACATAGCCGTTACAATCCGTGACAATGAGTAACTCTGAGCACAATTAATATCACTGTGGTGAAGTGTCTAAATACAGCATTTACAGGAGGAAGCTGATACAATAGGCTATTGATTGTTTGGGTTGCGTACCCAATGCCCACCAATTTGACTAAGGTCCATTTATTTTTATTTGGTGATCGCTGGTGCTGCAAACAGATCTGCGTATACAATTGCGTGTATATAAAAGGTTAAATTGGAATGCAATCACTCATTGCGAAGTCCTAGTCAAAAGTTTGATTCATCACTTTCAAATCAGCTATGATTCACGATCTAGAATAGATGCTAGCGCATAGGCCTACGTGATGCATTCCATCATCTGTCTTACACAAACATTGTAGTCCTATAATCATAATTATTCCTTTGGTTTCTGACGACAGTCGCTTAATAGGTCTACAATACATGTAAGTAGTCACATGTTCAACATATTTTGACTACTTAGGCCCTACTTGCCAGTCTTGATAGGGACTGTTGACAGAAATTTCAACAAAATTTAATTGCATGCACACAATAGAACAACATAAAGTGACATGGCCTGCAATATGCTATAGTCGATGCGCCATGGACCTATCAATGTTGCAGCCTGGGGTCCGTTGGAACCCCGGTCTGCTAAATGTGCCATAGGTGTCCTTCTCAATCTTTTCCCGTCGAACCAATGATGCTACAGTCTTCCAACTTATTCGTACATGTATGAGGATAAATTGTTGAGGAACTTGAATTATTTCAGATTTTTACTATTTATATCAATAGAGCTATTCAAGGTAGTTGCACCTCTGGGGTCCAATGTACCCTAGGTGTGCGTCATAGGGTTAATTCCTCCTTATGCGGTGTTGTTCTTGCTTTTGCATATAACACGCGCGGATCAAGCCTCACGTGATGATGATAATGTTGCCGATGCTGATGCTGGTTGTGCTGCTGCTGATGATGATGATGATGCTGAAATTGTATTTGGAGTGTAGTTGTCCATATATTAACAGGAAATTCTTTTCTTAAAACCAATCGATTAAAGTGCTGGACCTACAGGCCCACGATTTCAGCAGATGGCTTAAAGAGCATGCTAGTCACACTGCAGTTCGTATAAATCAAATGCGAAGTTCTTTGAGAAATGAGCGTCTACATGAAGAAACAACAATTGCATTGTACGTTCCTATTACCTCGTAATTTGCACATCCTTCAGCAGATCTGAAGAAATCAATCGGAGGGTAATGGAAGAGTTCGCACTTCCCGGTGTCTGTGTAGTAGTTCGTCGAAATACAGGTTTTGGTTGGCACACAGTGTTCCAACAGACAACTCACTCGACGCCGAACACCATAGACGACAACCATGGGCGTAACTTTGTCTCAAATAGTGGTGGTGACTATGATTTCTCTGCAGCTCTGTTCACTAGGGTAGAGAGGGCAAAACGCCCCTCCCTGCTATATCCCCCTGTGCCATGTAGTGAACAGTCTGACTGTTCCGGATCTTTTAGTTGTTTCATAATCATCAGCAATTTGTTTTGATGCTTTGTCTATTTTCTGTTGTTAATAGAATTTTTTTACGTTTCTTTGAAAGAGTTTGCTGCTACTTCTGTATCGATCATTAACGATGCCAAAATACTAAGCATAGCCATTATTGCAGATAAGTGTAAGGTACGCTATACCATACAGCATATCGAATTACAATGCACAATAAATTATACTTTGCTATATAATTAAAAATGTATAGCCTATAGGCAATCTCAAGGGTGGCACCCAGCGGGCCAAACGCCCCTATGGTTTGCCTTGGCTTTTTACGAAACGCCCACTGTATTTGAATGCATTGCAGGTCCATTCTTAGCGAGCAGTGTTTAATCTAGACGTCTCTGGGGGGGGAAAGTTCCCCCCCCAGGAATGACATTTCCCCCCCAGAAAAATTTGACGAAATGATATTGGTTTTTAGTTACTGCTTTCATCATTGTTTTGCATGAAGTGTTATAATATAAAATTATCGTGATATTATTTATTATTATATGATTATAATGACATTATTTTATTACTATAATATATGATACTATCATGTTAAGACGACACCTTAAAATGCTGCCATTGCAATGTGGAAATTCAAAAAGTTTCTAATGGGTCACTGAAAAAGTACAGCTATTTTGTTAAGATGACACCTTAAAATGCTGCCATTGCAATGGGGAAATTCAAAAAGTTTCTAATGGGTCACTGAAAAAGTACAGCTATTTTGTTAAGATGACCCCTTAAAATGCTGCCAATGCAATGTGGAAATTCAAAAATTTTCTGATGGGTCACTGAAAAAGTACAGCTATTTTGTTAAGACAACACCTTAAAATGCTGCCATTGTAATGTGGAAAAATCAAAAAGTTTCTAATGGGTGACTGAAACAGTACAGCTGTTTTGTTAAGATGACCCCCTTAAAATGCTGCCATTGCAATGTGGAAATCCAAAAAGTTTCTGATGGGGAGGGGCGTATCCCCCTCCCCATACCCCTCCCTCTCCCAGTCTCGGTGCTACGCACATCACGAGCGTCCTTCGGACGTTCAAATGTCGCCCCCCCAGAAACCCCAATTCCCCCCCAGAGGAAGGGGACTAGATTAAACACTGCTTAGCGAGCAATTTGTCTTGTGCTTCAAAGAATAGAGGTGCAGTCCAAAATACTTTCAGATTCAGATAGAGCATTGCTACAATATCGGTACCTCTTTAAAGTTATTTTAGGCTTTAGAGGTCACAGAGGTTTCAGAAAATACAAAATTAATGGTCAACAACGGGCGTTTGCCCATGTGACGTCCCTTTGACTTTAATTGCCTTGCATATTATTATTTTGCATGGCCATCCTTTTAGAAATTTTATCGAACACAATAGTACACGAATTTTATTTGGGACATTCAGCACTGTAGATCTTACAGTAATTTCAAGCTTGAAATGCTATTAGTCATGTCGTAAATTAGGAAAAGCCGTTAAAATGGGCGTTTTGTCCCCCTCCCCTACCCTAGCTTCTCTTTTCTCTCGCCTTCCTCTATCTATTCCCCAAATGCGAATTTAGTATACTTTGTCTGGCACTTTAAAAATGTAGGTCGCCGCAAATTAGAGCAATGCGATGTCATGTTCGTATTTTCAAAATTCATTTTATACTTTGACCTTTTTATAAACTCAATTTCACAGTGTCAAGTCCAGATTGTATGCAACAAAATGGATAGCTTCCCCTAATTATTATGAAACCAAGCACATGAAAGTAAGGACTGTAACGTAGTGTGGACAATGGACACAATGGACACAATAAGGAAGCCTCTATCAGCTTTGCCGACATTGCGATATTAAATATCCAGGAATAGGCCTACATGTGTAGACTGTACAGTGTATACGACTGACAGCCAAATGCTTTCAAAAATATTTCTGTGCAGGACCAAAAAGTGGTGGTGACTGTCACCACCACTTTTAAAAGTGGTGGTGACTGGACACCACCGTCACAATAGAAAGTTACGCCTATGTCTGAGTCGCAGAACCAGCCACAAAGAACAGCCCGTGAACCATAGCTCGAGGGTACGCGTACCCTAAAATAGAATACGTTAAAATACGTACGTACCTTTCAAAAAATAGAATACGCGTATGGTACGTACCGTACACGAAAATTTAGTTTATGGCTTACTCGGCGACCCATGTACGTCTACATGCAGTTACCAGCATGCGTCATTGAAATCGATATTTCCGGTAGCGTAGCAGTAAATTTAATTCGATAAATTCTTCTGTTATAATTAAATTGAATGCAACTGTTCAAACTTTTCCTTGGAGTTGGACTTTTAAGTGCTGCAGCAGAACTGAGCCGACTCCCTGACATTAATTAGTGCATTAAGTCAAGGGCGGATACAGAAATTTTCGCAGGAGGGGCCAAAATTTTCGGTCTTGTTGGTGGGACAGTGGAAAAATGTCGTCTTCTTCGTCGCCGAAAAAACTGATGACCTTTTTAGATGAAAAAGATACCATTTGAGCCGCCAAAATAGTTGACGACCTTTTATTAGTCTCGTCAGTCATCATAGCCGGGCGTAATGGTATCCTCCTGCGCTGCATTTATCTAATGGCTTGTTGAAATCAAATGAGGGGCCACGTCCCATGTGATTTGTTATGGGGGGTTGGTATCCTGCTTTCTCTCCCGCTGCATTTATTTAATGGCTTGTTGAAACAAAATGGGGTGGCCACTGGAAACGTCACATGCAATTTTTAAATGGGGGCATGGCAGGATTGGACCCCCTGCATGGATCCGCTCCTGCAATAAGTGCTATGTATGCTGGATAAACATAGACCTATAATATAGCATTGCAGCAATTCACTACGCTGTATACTTGGCTGTGTGTAGCGTATTAAATCGCTATTATCTATCAAACTAACTTATCTAGTATTAAGTGTTAATTATAAGTAGGAGTTAAGCTAGACAATTTAGTCGGCGTATCTAGATTAATAATTTGGCGTCTAGTGGATTAGTAACTAGGAGACCACGAATCTTGCGTATATGAGCGAGGCAGTCATAGTGACGTCAAGCGGTTACTACGGACGCTACGTAAGCGAAAACATTTGCATCGACGCGTAACCAATAAAAAGCATCGAAATGAGCGTAACGGTCGGAATTGAATGGAAACAGCCACGTCATTGAAATTCGACATAAACGGTTGATTCCTTGCATGAACATTGAGAAAAATGGTTGCTCAGTTGTGGCTGGCAATTCATTTGAAGTTTATTCAATGGTGAGGATGAGGATTATGCTCGTATCTGGTTGTAAAACAGTACGAGGCATTCGTGTGAGAGTAGAGGCGATTTAGAAGTTCAAAGTTGCGAACTCTAACGTCCGTGAAGTCTACATTGTGATTGGGACGGTTGGTGAGACGATATTTCGTGTGGAGAGAAACGATTTTGGGTTCGTTGTCTCTGGTTGACATTTCAAGGTCATTTTCAATTGGGAAGGAAATTCTCATTGATTGGAGTACGATAATTTGATGCAACGGATGTATTGAATATTGTCTCGTCTGGTATTCGATCTGGATTCCACCGCTTGGCAGTATCTCATCATCCTCTTCAAATATAGCACCGGGTTGCTTATCCTCATACAGTGAATCTACAGAGAATCTGCAGAACTATTTCTTCAAATATAGCACCGGGTTGCTTATCTTCATACAGTGAATCTACAGAGGATCTGCAGAACTACTTCAAGGCCGTTTTACACTACAGAAACGATATATCATATATCTCAACTGTTGAGCACAGATAAGCATTAAGATAATTATAATTAGTGATACGCCAAATAAGTAAATAGGAACACTGCGTAATTGTATTGTTTATTTAACAGTTTTCAATTATATTATACATTTATAAAGAATTGGTTTCTCTTTGAACAGATCATTTAAATGCAGTACATTTTCAATACCTGCTAAAATAAGCTTAAAACGGATTAACGTTACAGGATCCGCTCCTGCAATAAGTGCTATGTATGCTGGATAAACATAGACCTATAATATAGCATTGCAGCAATTCACTACGCTGTATACTTGGCTGTGATTGTTTGCTTAAATTAAATTGAACTTTCTTATAATGAGCAATGACGAGGCTAACGTATTTTATTATTGTTTACGTACCCTAAAATAGGGTACGTTAAAATACGTACGTACCTTTCACAAAATAGGGTACGTATGGTACGTACCCTCGAGCTTTGCCGTGAACAGACAACAAGGAACGCGGCCTGCTAAGCTGAACGAAGGGCGCAGTGGTCTTTACTCCAGTGGCAGAAAGGGAAAACGCCCACAAAAGCGGGTGGCCAGACCTTAAAGACAACGCTCGACCAGTGAAGAAACCCATTTGAAATTATTGATCTATACGAAGACAATGACGGTGGCACACGTCTCACTGATCAATGGCTGAGTGGTCGATGATGATGCACTAGGTTGCCTGAGATTGCATCGTGTCAAATTGACGACATGCGACAGACAGAAGGCCAGCAGAAGAATTCAGAAACGAGGCAATGGAGGTCATCATCATCATCGTCGTCATCGTCGTCGTCGTAATAGCCTTTTGCCTACGTATAGTCTTTACCAGTAATAATTATGATTAGGAGTGTGGTTACAGTGTGGGAAAATAAGTGCCTGGACGCCCCTTACTTTTCCAAAAGAAGCGCCTGGACGCCCCGTACCTTTCCATGCTGTGCTTGCCAATAAGTGGCAGGACGGCGTTCATATTTTAAAATAGGCTTAGTGCATAGACGCCGTCAATGACCGTCCAGCCACACTTAAAGCCCTGGTCTTTACTATTTTCATCCTCCTCCTTCTCCTGCTCCTAATCCTCCTCATGATCATCGTTATCGTCATCCTTATTATTGTCATCATCATCATCATCTTCATCATCATCATCATCATCATCATCATCATCATCATCATCATCATCATCATCATCATCATCATCATCATCATCATCATCATCATCATCATCGTCATCGTCATCGTCATCGTCATCGCCGTCGTCGTCATCGTCGTCGTCGTCGTCGTCGTGGTCGTCGTCGTCATCATCATCACCATTACCATCATCATCGTCGTTGTCGTTGTCATCATCATCACCATTACCATCATCATCGTCGTTGTCGTCGTCATCGTCGTCATCATTATCATCACCTCATCATTTTCATCACCGTTGCTTTATATTCTAGCATTTTACACTAAGTACCCACAGTGTCAAAGAATCATTTGTCTTTTAAGGATGGGTTATGAGCAGTGTGTTTTGACATTCTGTCTTGTCATCCGCGTTGTTTTAAAGATTTTCATGCTGGAAACTTCGTGTAGTGGGTGCATATCAAAATTTAAATAATCAGATTCAATTATTATTCTTACAATGAATAGGCCTACTAGTGCATATGATTTTGAAAACCCAACGACAAGCTGGAAAAATAATTTTGAAGCCGTTATAACGTCATATTGTGGGACGCGGTGGTGTAGTGGAATGTTCGTCGTCTTGCTGGTTCGAAATCCACCTCAAGCCGACTCGTATATAGGCCTATGGACCTTTAACAAATATTTCATTCGCAATTGCTCGATTGATTCGGCGTGAAAATCCGATGCAGTGTCCGCGCTGTTGTCGGGAGCGTCTCTGAGTAGCGAGATTGAAGGGGCGCTTATAGATATGGAGAAACAAATAATAATAAATATGCGTCGGAATTAGACTGCAATCAACAACGCAACCCTAACCTTAAAAGTTAACGTTGGATGAATATTTCACCCCACTGCAGTGTTTATAGCCTATTTTGTGCTGCACAGCTCACGCTTTTATGTATTTGTTAATAGACTATAGATGATTTTTAAAATTGATTTCAGTATTATTTTGCCTGAGTCATTTTTTGTTTCACTAACGTCATGCAGTGGTCAGTTTCACGCCTACTGATAATAATAAGCCTATTATTAGCGCGTAACATGTCTCGCAGGTTATATGTGGTTTATCTGATATCGGTTAAAAGATGACTGAAATAATAGGCTGTATCATGTAAAATTGTAAATGCAGCAACGGTGAATAGAGCAAAATGCGTCACACCCAGCAGACGGGCATTTGCAAAGGTCGCTGCCGTGAATGCAATCGGCAGAAAGACAACAAAACCAATAGGCTAGGTTTCGCTGTCACAGTAGTCTATGTGTGGCCACATTCCCTTTCGGATGTATGCAACAAAGCGATACTTAGTTCTACAGTACATTTTGGCCAATTTGTTGATGACTTTGACTTCGTTGGTCACATGTATGCTGGCAGCCGACATTCTTTAGATTTCTTAGTTTTGCAATTTTTTTATATTGAAATTTTGAATAATTATCTCTATTCAATGAGCATTATTGATGCATCGTAGGCTAGTTCACTCCGCCGTGGTGGTAGGGATTAGTCTATAAACCTTTCAATTGTCCTTTGGAGACCTGCTATATAACTACAGTACTTGAATGAATGAATGAATGTTGTAATTTCATGTCAGACTCCTTAAAATAGAGCTGGGTGGAAAAACAACAGAGGTTAGCTAATAGGCGATTTTGCTAGGTTAGTCAATGAGGGTTTAATAGAATGGCCAAGGAAAATCCTTGAGTGACTTAGGGTTAAGGCTGTTAGTACGAACGGAAGTAACGCGTATGAGAGAAAGAAAGAGACAGACAGACAGACAGACAGACAGACAGACAGACAGACAGACAGACAGACAGACAGACAGACAGACAGACAGATAGAAGACAGACAGACACAGAGACAGAGAGACAGACAGATAGAAGACAGACAGACAGACAGACAGAGAGACACATAGAGAGAAAGAGAGAGAGAGAAAGACCCACGCAGAGCATTTTAAAAGTCATCACACGCGCAGGAGGTCTCGCACTCGCCTTAATGAGTCTCATGAACATGATGGTAACATATTAGCCTGAACGAAGTAGCAAGAGAAGTTTCAGTGATGAATCTAGGTTATGCCGCTTAATGCGTCTCTCAATCGTTAATAGGAAGACAAGCACGAAACCTGAAACGTCATTGAAGTTGTAGACAAATCTGATGTTTGAGAGGCTGATGGTGCACATGTCCAAATTTTATTAGGTAGTTAAAATATTATTTGTCTGATGTAAGCTTAGTCATTAAACAGACTGTACTAGAAAGAGCGATTGCTGTTTGTCCACACAGGCATATACCTATACTATACAACTAAATGTACATTGTACAGGCCTATGCAGAACATGAACTGCGTTTTTTTACATATACAAGGTGGGCCAAAAAAAAGGTTTTTTGCCAATATCTTGGCCAGAAGTAAGAATTTTGAGATGAAATTTTCACGGTCTTAAAGACAATTCATATCTACACATCATGGCCAGATTTCAATAGAATATTTCAAACAGAACAAAAGTTATACCTCTTTTAGTGAAGCCACCCACCGTTTCTGACGATTCAAAAAAGGCGACGCAACAAAAAGTAACAACGAGTGGCGGAGTTCGATTAAGTTTTAGTGCTGCGCCGCTATTTATATGAACCGAGATTGTGAGATGCTTGCTTTCGACTCCGGACTAGGCCTCTATAAACCTTTTATAATGATTGAGTAAGTAAGCATAGCCTTTTTACTTCATTTGCAAGCGCACAATAGGACATCGAGAAATAATGCAATATAGCACAAAATAGATAGGCTACTCTTCTGATAAAGTATATTAGGCATAGGTGTAGGAGGCGAAGGTCCAGAGGGGAAATGCCTCCAAATTTCGGGCAAATGTCTTTTTCGGGCAAAACAGGCACGGGCGGAAAAACTTAAACTTTGTTCGGCCAAACAGGCACGGGAGGATTTTTTCGGACACACAGGGGTAAAACGGCTATATTTTCTGAAGATTTATAGGAAATGACTAAAAAAGAGGTCATCAGATTTTTCGGGCTAAAGGAAAATCTGTGCCCCACACTACCGAAATGTCCCCTACGCCTATGATATTAGGCCTAATATAAATTAAAAGTAACGCAAAACAAATGCAAATAACTGTAAAGCATTCAAGTAATGAAACCTTTCTTGTGAGGTCATAACGGATAATTTTAAATTAAGGTTGTGTGAACGTGGACGCAGAGTATTGTGATTCATGAACTGGACGGAGCAAGCCATGGAGGGCATGTCCAGGCAAGAAATACAGTGGCAGATAGACCGCGGTCGACTTTGACGCATATACCCCTACGGAAGTAGGGAGAGTTGGAGGGCAAGAAGCCAATCTATCTATATCTATAAGAAAGGATGTGCGTATATTTGGCCCAGATGCACGCTCACAGTTTTGAGGCTACTGACCTGAAACATTGCATTTAGATAAACGTTCACCAAAACCACCAAAGTACGCTATTTTCAGCTATTTAGTCACTTGAACTTTAAAAATACAGACATTTTAAATTTCGCCATGTTAATGTATGCGCTAGCCTATATCGCTGCAATTTCGACGCCGTATTTTAATCGTTTCTCCGTAACGGCCTGTTGCCGTTGACGTCATTTTGACGTCATTTTTTTCGCCAAGCTTAGTATGAAAACCATACGCTGTCGTACAGACCTGGGAAAAGATGGGAAATGCCTTTGGCCATGGAGCATATACAAAGAGGAGCCTCAAATATATTTATCATCAATAAAATAAATGCGTGGTATGATCAGGTTATTTATAAATAAACGGGTACCAGCGTGACCGCACGTTGCCATGCATATTTTAACACTTACTCATCTGAAACGTTACAGCTAGACAGATTTTTACACGGGCCACCACGCCTCCTCTCAACACACACCACGACCCGCAGGGCCGGGTGGACAGGGCAGGGGGTGGGAGTGGGGTGGGCTGGAGAGGAAATTTTCCTGAAAGCCCAAATTTCATGGGTGACGTACTGGCGGAGGTCGGAGTGCGGTGGGTGGAGGGGCAGGGTGGAGGGGTGGGGGACTGGGGAGGAAGAGTGGGGTGGGGAAGGGGTGGGGACCTGGGGGAGAAAATTTTCCAGAAAACTCAAATTTCACGGGTGGCGTACCGGTGGAGGTCGGAGTGTGGTGGGGTGTAGTGGGGTGGGTCGGTGTGGTGGGGTCGTGGCCGGAGCGGGTCGAATCCTAAATTTCCCGGGCAACGCCGGGTACCTCAGCTAGTAGGATATAGGCCTAAGTTCTCGTATCACAGAATTATGCCGTATGCGATCGCTCAAATTAGCAAATCCCCTCCAACTCCGAGCAGGATATTAGTCCACCACTCGCACGAAAAATATGGAAGAGTGAACTACGTCGTAGAGACGAATACCATTGTAAGTCATCCCATGAGTTACCAAGACACGCAACGCAAAAGAGACTGCTTTTATCGATAACATAGTTCTTATTAATATTTAGAAATATCCGATTGCGTATCCATGCTGAAACTTCGACATAATAACATAGAGTCTTTTCATTTGTGCAAAGCTTAACTATAGGGGCGTATTGCAATGATTGAAAACGATACCATGCAAGCATCCCACGAATTGCCAAGACACGCAACGCAAAAGAGAATGCTTTTCTCGACAACATATTTTTTATTAATACTTTAAAAAATCCGATTGCGTATCCATGCTGAATCTTCGACATATACCATAGTCTTCTCATTTGTGCAAAGCTTAACTGTAGGGGCGTATTGCAATGATTGACCACGATACCAGGCATCCCATGAATTGCCAAGACACACAACGCATAAAATACTACTTTTCACTATAACATATTTTATCGATATTCAAAGAAAACCCGATTGCCTATGCATGCATGCTGAAACTTCGATATAGACTATAACATAGAGGTTTTTCATCTGTGCACAGCCTTACTAGGCTATATTGCAACGATATCTTACTGGGATAAATCTGCGCTATAACCAGTCGGATATACTGTCCATAGTTAGGCCTAATAGACATATTTTGGTTTAAATCAGATCTCAGAGCGAAGTTTGATCAGTTTTTCTTGATCATCATTCGCCCGTTCGATACGTAATAACTACGAGCCAGTTTCAGAGATTGCAGAGTTCCCCAAGTGTTTCCAGTTTGCCCGAATGAATTCAGCGAAGACGTTCCACATTTGTTCAACCACCAACCACCACCCTGAAGCAAGGCACAGTTCCCATTCACATTGTTGTCATTGTCGTTATCCATTGTGGTAAATTTCATTCCGTTTGTCAGCCAGTTTGGATCCAACACAACATTGAATGCATCTCCCGCATCTCCTGTGTATCCAGTCACGTTTATGGCGTACTTATTAACTTCGTTGCTCAATCTGAAAGACTCGTACTCGGCTGAATACCATTTCCCTGTAGCGTTTGACTGGACTTCTACTCTTAGCTTCCAGTTTCCACTTGACAACAGTTGATGGAGTTTCTCGTTTCCCGACCAGAAATATTTTCCAGCCGGATCTCCAAAACCATTTTTATAGTCGATCCACGTCCTTGATCGGAATATTGATCCGCTGCCTGGAACATTTTTCTGGATGATCAGCCATCCGTGAATGAACATCGATGGAACTGGTTGTGTGGCACCCGCAAGAGTCAAGCTGTGACTGACATAATCAGCCTTGAAGTCTAAGACAGACACAGTACTTTCAATTTCAGATTAATTAAACAACAGGCACTATAATTATGTGTCATGGAATGAACCTGGGACTAATATCGATATTAGTTCCAGAATGAACATTGTCAATGTTGTGACTCAAGAGACTATATATAATCTATGGACAGGCGTCACTTCCTGTCTGGACTAGGAATGGCGATGTTTAACGTTAGAGCTTAAACTAAACAACGACACCAGTGATGCCACAGCTGGGTTTTTCCCACTAGATCTGGGTTTTTTGGCCTTCGTCTGGGTTTTTTGGGCAAAATCTGGGTTTATTTTGGTGAGTTGACATTTTGCACTTACAACACATGAATATTCTGTGAAATTCAATGTAAAGTGGTTGTGATACATAATTTTTCCACTAATTTTAATTTTGAACTCCACAATCAAGATCTCATGTTGTCAATTCACAAATAATGTATAACCTGAAGAATAGTTCTGCACAGAAATAAACCATTTTTGACATTTCAAAATAGGTCAGTCACTCGTTGTTAAGCCGTATTACATCTATAACATGCATATACAGTTATACACTGCAGGTCAGGTCAATCCTCTAATAGCCAAGTTGTTGCAGAGTATTAATGTTCTAGGTGGTTGAAACGTTGGATTGTTGGTGTATTAAGAAAATTTGGCTGGAAACCTCGGACAACTTTAAAACTTTGTAAACTTAAGCCACGTGTGTTATGTGCTTGCAATTCTGGTACTCTCGACCCGCTGCGCATGCGCACACGAATATATCGATTAAGTTTATTGTCAGTATGGATCCCGAGTCTCTGACAACTTTAACAATTGATATTTTAAAAATTGTAGTAACATTTTATTCGACTCTTTTAACAAACAATTCGTTAATCCTCATGCAAACAAGCGAAAACCAACTTAATTTGAACAAAGGGGGTCTCAAATAGCTTATATGAAGAGTCTGGGTTTTTCTGGGGTTTTTTCGGAAGGAAATCTGGGTTTATTTCAGAAACCTCAGTGGCAGCACTGAACGACACGACAGAAGCTGTTCTACTTAAAATTATAATTCCTTAGTTGCTACTTACGTAAAACTTCTAGGTTGTTGACTGGGCCCGAACGCTATAATTTTCATACATTCTGGTAGCTAAGACCGTAAGTAATCAAACGCACCTATTCCCGTTATCCGGAGACGTTCCGACGATATATTAATTTATTAAATGTATAGGAAATCCCATGTTAAAATTCGTAACCGACTCTCGGCCGCCATATTTACACACAAATGACGTGACGTCATCGGCACACACGACGTTAAAATTATGTGTGTAAATAATGGCGGTCGAGCGTGAGCTGCGATTTAACATGGGATTTCCTATACATTTTATAAAATTAATATAAAATCGTCGGAACGTCTCCGGATAACGGGAATAGGTGCGTTTGAATACTTACGGTCTTAGCTACCAGAATGTATGAAAATTATAGCGTTCGGGCCCAGTCAACAACCTAGAAGTTTACCGCTACTGGTATAAGCAAAAGTGATTTAAGTAAACTACGGAGTTAATTATTGCGTACAGACAAGAGCGTAACATGGCGTCGTGAACAGTTAACATGGCGTCGTGAACAGTTAACATGGCGTCGTGAACAGTTAACACGGCGTCGTGAACAAAAGTTGACTTGAATCGTTTTCGTGAACAGTGAATGATAAAGCACGTGGCACGGACCAATTTAACTTTTGTAGCAGCCTAATTCGCTCGATATGAACAGTATTAACTTGGAAGAGTCGTGAAAAAATGAGAAACAGAAAATTCCATAACTTTATGAAGGCGTCGGGGTCAGACCAAAAGCAAGACGACATCCACATGGGCGACCACAGACATTTTTGCAGGAGGGGCAAAATACGATGGGCACTGTTACAATTTTTATGCAAGAGCTTGAAAAAATGAAAAACAGGAAATTAGGAAAATTCATGGTGTTTTTCACAGAGCTCTTTTAGTGCATATTTCTCAGTTTCACCTTTTTATTATTTTTAATACAAATAGTCTATTTCGTGCAAAGACATCATAAAGGAGTAGGCCTAGTTAAAAATAGATTCCTGTAGGGGCGCAATCAGTCCATCTGACTCCTGCAAACCTGACATCTATTTTTCATTCAGTTATTGATTCAAGCTTCCCCTAGTTAGACCTAGGCCATACTTCTATGGAATTGAGTTTGGGAGGGGGTGAGAGGAGACGTGAAACGGTATGCAATAGTCTCCCTCAACTCAATTGCGCTTGTTCCAAATGTTTCTCTCAGACACATTCTTGGAAAAAGGGCTTCTGGCCGTGCTGGTGTCGGAAGCACCTATGAGTAGTTTCCTTGGAGATATGCTATATAAATACTTGAATGAACTAAAGAAAAGCTTAAAATATATCTAAGGAAAAAACATAATAATTTTACTAACTCATAGACAGGCGGGTTGTCCATGTGTGTTTCGCTCTAAAGCATCCGATGTCCGATGGGTTGGTGATATTCTCGGTGCAATTGTAGAAGATGGTTCCATTGTAACTGAACGGGAACGAGCAGCATTCGGGCGGAACAACAGCGCTTGTTCCGTTGACTTTAAAGTAAAGAAAGTTAGAGTGGGTTTTCCAACATTGTTAAGTAAGCTATATCTGACTTGTAAAATGTTGCAATGCCACTGGGTACGTAGACCCTACTTAATATTAGCATGGTCGCTATGTCCAAATTTTGATCTCCAATGAACGTCGATCCCAGGCCTGGCCAGACTTCTGATACGACGTACCGTTCGTGAATAAGCTGTTGGCCTGCGCTTAGCATCAAAGTAGCGCCTTAAAAGTTTGGAGTTTACGATTTACTATTGCCTTGGGTAGCCTCACTGAAAGTGATATAACTTTTGTTCTGCTTGGAATATTTTTTTTTAATTTGGCCATTGTACGTAAATATGAATTGCCTTTAAGACTGTGAAGTTTCATTTAAAAATTCGTATGTTTGGCCAAGATATGGGCTAAAAACCGTAGGGGATTACTTTTTTTTGGCGCACCCTGTAGGTTAAGCCTATAGCCTACGTTATTTAATTACGTAACCCTTATAATTGCTTTAGTTGCAGTCCCATTTTTGAGCCCGATACTTCTTTCCCGTTTAGCCACAAATAGGCCAGTGATTGGCGGCCAACTGCAGAAGTGATCGTTTTCAAAACTCAAATTGATTAAAGACAGATCGAGAGCGTCAATGTCGACGAACAGACCTCATTGACATTGTTCAGCACCAGAACAGATGTAGGCCTACTACGAGATCTAAATTTTAACGAAACATTTTATGAATTTTCAAACTCGCAAACTGACGCAAAGCTTGTGTGCAAACTCCATGCATGATGACAATATGAACGGTGTTGGCTTTCATTGTCTATTCACACTAGCCTATATCGTACCTTATAACGCTGAACAGTTAGCTTTGCTGCAATAATTATAATTATAATTATGGTCTAGAACTCTAGACTGCAAACCTCGTGGCTAATCAGTTAGGATTATATAATACAATTAGGCTAATAGCCTATTTAGCCTATTTTCTGTACTAGTCCTGTGGTAGGCCTGCAGTTGTATTATTCTTTCATAACGAGTCGCCGTAATAACTTTAATATTGTTAACCCTCGAGTTACCAGGGGGTGGTATCTACCACCCTAGGCTTTCCCAAATCAAACGTGTTCCGTTTGTAATAAAATTTTGACGTGTTAGTTACCTGCAGAGGGTTCATTGGCATACATTTTGAGCTAAATTTTTTGATGATGCTCCATACCGTTCAAAAGGTATACCAGATATACCCAAGGTACCAGAGGGGTGGATACAACCCCTTAGATTATTGACTATAACGTTTCCGCCATTTAATATGGAGAGACACAAATTATGCCATTCTATAGAGGGAATGTGGGGCTACATTTCCATGCTCACTGAGTTGTCTTTTGACAACCGGAAGTGCTCAAAATAAATTAATATATATATATATATATAAAGGTGTTTTATTTTCATAAAATGTTTTTTATTTTACTTTTTCTATTATAACTTCTCCATAATCACTTTTTAATAGAAATAAAATTATGCCATTCTGTAGAGGGCATTTAGGGCCATTTTATAATACTAAATAATTTGTCTTTTGATAACCGGAAGTTCTCAAAATAAATTAAAATGTGTGAAAATTTTGGTTTTTTATAACGCAAGCCGACATGTAGGCGTAAACGTATTTCAGCAGCTACAACATGTTTTTTGGTTTTGATTGTACATAAAACAGACTTATTACTAGTTTTTATAGTTGAACATTGGACTTTATTATATGTAAACAATTTCTTGTATATATAAATCATGTTTAAAACACACAGAATCTAATATTTTCTTTATGCGTCAGTATACGTGTTGTGGAATCGACGGGTACCATGGTAAAAAATCATAATTTCGAGGTGCATTCATATGTTCTAAACCTAAATATACCATATTACGCAGAAATGAATGCTGAATCCATTGGTATATTACAAGTTTTGATATCTCAAGCCAAACCCAAAATCCAGGCTGGGGTGGTAACCACCCTCTTGGCAGTCCGTGTTACAAAAAAAGCTTGGTAGCCTGAGGGTTAAACCATAAAAGAGGCAGGCTATCTCTGTCACTACAGACTGAGTAATTTAAAAAAACGTTCTATCCTATGCTGGAAGAATATTGTACAACGAAGAAAGAAGGTACGAATTAATGATAAATGAATTAGATGAATCGTTGAATGTAACACGTTTTATGTTTCTAGTTCCCTCCACATATCCGTGAAGTGTCGCGGCTGGGAGTCTGTTGTTATCCATTCTCAGCAAATGTCCAAACCATGACAGTTTTCTTCCTGATTTTATCTGTAATTGTTTCCCTCTGTTCCAGCTCTCTTCTGGTAAACTAGTTTTTAATCCTATTTCTTCTGTTCATTCCGCCGCCAACAGTCAAAACAGCAAAACTATCTATAATCAAAGACAGTTAGGCTATACGAACCTCTTGTGCAATAGTTGGCAGCAGACGGACGGCTTCTCTAAAAAATAACAATTCTTAAATGTTTGCAATTCAATTAATTATGAGTATTTTGACACAAAATAGCCGTTACAATCCGTGATAATGAGTAACCCTGAGCCAAATTATTAATATCACTGTAGCGAAGTGTCTAAATACAGCATTTACAGGAGGAAGCTGATACAATATTGATTGTTTGGGTTGCTTACCCAATTCCCATCAATTTGACTAAGGTCCATTTATTTTTTACTGCAAACAGATCTGCTTATACAATTGCCAGTGTTTAATCTGGACGTCTCTGTGGGGGGAAAGTTCCCCCAGGATTGACATTTCCCCCAGAAAAATTTGACAAAATGATATTGGTTTTTAGTTATTGTTTTCATCATTGTTTTACATGAAGTGTTATAATATACCGTGATATTATTTACTATTATATGATTATAATGGCATTATTTACTACTATAATATATTATACTATCATGTTGCAATGAGTAGAAATTACTGTATATATTTGTATAAACACTATTTTTGCCTGACTCAAAACAGAGATGACCAGTGCAAGAATTGTGGAAAACTGATTTGGGGGCTGGACCATTATCCACTTGGAATCTGGGTGTAAAAGACAGATTTTACTGTTTGGCTCTAAGAATGACTGGGGGATGAAACCCCCAACCGCCGGGCAATTCTCACCCTGGAGATGACATCCCTCCAGGAATATTTGACAAAATGATAAGTTTTTAGTTGCTGTTTACATCATCGCATTACATGAACTGTTATAATATAATATACCGTTATATTGTTTACCATTATATGGTTATAGTAATTATTTACTATTATAATATATGACACAATCCTGCTAAAAATGAGTATGACTTACTGTTAGAATTTGTACAAATGCTATTTTTGTACAACTGAATTGCTTCTCTCCAGTGCTAACCTCCCCATCAGGAATTTTTTGAATTTCCACATTGCAATGGCAGCATTTTAAGGTGTCATCTTCACAAAATATCTGTACTTTTTCAGAGCCTCATCAGAAACTTTTTGAATTTCCACATTGCAATGGCAGCATTCTAAGGTGTCACCTTCACAAAATACCTGTACTTTTTCAGAGCCTCATCAGAAACTTCGAATTTTAAACTGTCAAATTTCAAAATGCTTTGGTCGTATTATTTGAACACCTAGTAAAGCAACATCATTACTACATGTGACTTCCCGATTTGGGTACCGGCAGTTTATTAGTTCTTGGTTGATTTGTGTAGGCCTACCATTAGATATGACTTCGGAAATTGTATCTTGGTCAGCAATTCAGGTCCATTTTTGGAAACTGGGATAAGCTGATCATAGTGATGAAAAGTCAGCTTATATACTTTTATATTCACATCTGCAGTTATTCATTAGAATAACCCAGCAACAGCAGAACTGAGCTGCTGAACTCGATACATAAAGATATTTTTTATTGTAATTATAATTATATATAATATATAAATATATATTATATTGAAATCCTAAATCACTTTTTATCAGTACTGAAATAATGGAGTTATTTTGCAAAAATGGCATCTTCAAAGGGTGCCATTATAGTGTGAAAACTCCCACAAACTATTTTTTAAGGTATTGCATATATTTATTCAAGTCTTAGGCCACTCTTATAAGCACTGAAAAATATGACACCTTAAAATGCTGCCATTGCAATGTGGAAATTCAAAAAGTTGCTGATGAGGCTCTGAAAAAGTACAGGTATTTTGTGAAGATGACACCTTAAAATGCTGCCATTGCAATGTGGAAATTCAAAAAGTTTCTGATGAGGCTCTGAAAAAGTACAGGTATTTTGTGAAGGTGACACCTTAGAATGCTGCCATTGCAATGTGGAAATTCAAAAAGTTTCTGATAAGGCTCTGAAAAAGTACAGATATTTTGTGAAGATGACACCTTAAAATGCTGCCATTGCAATGTGGAAATTCAAAAAATTCCTGATGGGGAGGGGTATATCCCCTCCCCATATCCCTCCCCCCCCGGTCTCGGCACTACGCGCCTCACGAGCGTCCTTAGGACGCTCAATCGTCCCCCCCCCCCATAAACCTGAACTCTCCCAGAGGAGGGGGACTAGATTAAACACTGTACAATTGCGTGTATACATGTATAAAAGATTAAATTGGAATGCAATCACTCAATGCGAAGTCCTGGTCAAAAGTTAGATTCATCACTTTCAAATCAGTTATAATTCACGATCTAGAATACATGCTAGCGCATAGGCCTACGTGATGCATTCCATCATCTGTCTTACACAAAAGCACATTGTAGTCCTATATGATTAGATTCCTTTGGTTTCTGACGACAGTCGCTTAATAGGCCTACAATAAGCTGTCATTGATCTAATCTCTTTCACCACCTCGGCAAAATATTGTCTACTCTTTTGGCTAGAAGATTTGGACGGCGGCAATATGAAATTGTCAATAGGCCTACATAGCCCCTAAAACATAACAAAGTTTAGTTGTACCTTACTGTAAAATATTCTATTTGACTAGAGCGCAATGTACTTTAGTATTTTATCGTATTACTAGCTGGGGTACCCGGCGTTGCCCGGGAAATTTAGATTTTTCGTCCCCAAACCCAGCTCCACCCGTCTCTGTGGGGCGGGTTCGCCGCCCACTTGGGGTTTATAAATGGTAATTTATGTCCCTCTACTTGGAAGTTCTTCCCAAATTCGGCTGGTTAGGCTCATGTCTGTATGGGGTTTCTCTTTGTACAAATACTCCTTGGCCATAGGCGCAATCACGTCCTAAAAGTTGGGGGGGACCATAATGAATCACGTCCTAAAAGTTGGGGGGGACCATAATAATAAAGCTAGGGGACAACTCAAAAGTTGGGGGGACGCGTCCCGTGGGTCCCATAGGGTGGTTGCGCCTATGTCCTTGGCCGAAGACTTTTCCCAGGATTGTTGCGCTGAGAGCGCTCCAGTTTCATGCTAAGCTTTGGCGAAAAATGACGTCGAAATGACGCCACAATGACGTCAAAAGCAATTATTGCAAAACGATTACAATATGGCGTCGTATACTTCAGCAACAGCATAAGTAACACAGCGAAATTTAAAAATGTCTATATCTCGGTATTTAAAGTGAACAAAGATCTGAAAATAGTGTTACTTGTTAATCCTGGTGAACGTCTGTTTATATACAGTGTTTCAGGTCAGTAGCTGCAAAACTGAGCGTGCATTCTGGACAAAGGTCACATAGCCACATCTTTTCTTATAGATATAGATATTCAGCAGAGGCGCCAGGGGAGGATAGGACGCTAAGCTCCTCCCTAAAAAAGACCATCCAGTTTTTTACATATAAAAATTAAATATTTCCATGATTATCCCCACCTAAAAACTGAAATATATGCATGAGATTTCGACCAAATGACTAAATAGTTCGTCAGAAATTTTTGGCAAATGAAAATGGAAAATTTCCATGAGATTTCGACCAAATGATTTTTAAAAATCGTCAGAAATTTTTGCGGGTCAAATGGAAAATTTCGTCCGCGATTATTCAGCCCCCCGAACTGAAACCCTGGCGCCGCTACTGATAATATTGCATTGTATTGCAACGCATTCATTCCTCCTTATGCGGTGTTCTTACTTTTGCATAGACCTATTATACATACTCGGATCACGCCTCACCTGATGATGATGATGATGATGATGATGATGATGATGATGATGACGATGACGATGACGATGACGATGACGATGACGATGACGACGACAACGACGACGACGACGACAACGACGACGACGATGATGATGTTGAAATTGCAATAAGAGTGTAATTTCCATATATTTAACAGTACATGTTTTACTTAAAACCAATCGATTAAAGTGGTGGAACCAGCTATAGGCCCACGATTTCAGCAGGTGACTTCAAGAGCATGCTATGTTTACAATGCAGCTCGAAGATATCAAATGCCAAGTTCTTTGATAAATGAGCGTCTACATTCTACAATCTGCATGAAGAAACGACAATTACATTGTGCGTTCCTGTTACCTCGTAATTTGCGCATCCTTCATCAGTTCTGAAGAAATCAGTTGGAGGGTAGTGGAAGAGTTCGCATTTCCCGGTGTCTGTGTAGTAGTTCGTCGAAAGACAGGCTTTGGTTGGCACACAGTGTTCCAACAGACAACTCACTCGACGACGAACACCATAGACGACTACAGAGGGCGCGTTCACGGAACAAACCGGCTGACTTTCATTATCTGCAACTTGCGAGTATTGGCTGGTTGAAAGGTCTCCTTCTACCATGAGGACTTTGAGGAGCCCCGCTATGATGAACATCAGAACGGCAAGCATTTTGGAATTAAATCACGTTAACTGCAAAAACTAATTCGAATGAGGTACACACGTAAGCGACTCAATTCGACAATTCCTATGACTCTTCCTCGACTCTTCCAATTTCAAGATGCAGCAGGTACATCTTTCAACAGCATAATAATCAGTTGTCAATATTGATTTGTTGGCCGTCCTTTCTAGCACAAAGGTGCTAATTAATTCAGACGTGAATGCTCACATTGGTTCGTTATGCCATCAACGTCATACAGTACATTTATTATTGCGCACAACGGGAAAGTTTTTTTGTGGAAAATATAGGCCTATGTCTCCACAGCTTTACGTCGTTTTCATTCAAATGAACGCTCTAATCTTCGCCCATGACAACACTCAACCCGCCGATTATGGCCACCATCTTCCGACAAACGGTCGATATACACGGCTTACAATAAAATCAAAGGCAATGGCTTCTTTTCAACGGGCGCTTCTCCGTCAATGCATGGTTCTACAACAGTCATTATAAAACCTCGTTCAAACATGAGGTCCGGCCAGACTCCTCGACAACAGATAATGTATAATATATATATATATACAGGGTGCGCCCAAAAAAAGACCCCCCCTAGGTTTTTTGCCAATATCTTGACCAAAAGTAAGAATTTCCAAATGAAATTTTACAGTCTTAAAGACAATTCATATTTACACATAATGGCCAGATTTCATCAAAATATTCCAGGCACAACAAAAGTTATATCACTTTTAGTGAGGCCACCCACCGTTTTTTGACGATTCAAAAACGCGACGCAATAAAAAGTAACAAAAACCAATCTAATTATTCTGGCCAATATTTTCGCCAAAAGTAAGAATATCGAAATGAAATTTTACAGGCTTAAAGACAATTCATATCTGCACATTGTGGTCAGATTCCATCAAAATATTTCAAACGGAACAAAAGTTATACCACTTTTAATGAGGCCACCACCGTTTCTTGACGATTCAAAGACGTAACGCAGCAAAAAGGTAGCAAAACACGATTTTATTAAGTCTCATCTTAATTAATTGTTATCAGATAGCCTTGATTTTGTCAGATGATCGCTATTATTACTATTTAAAAAAGAAACAGGGCACCAGCGTAGCTGCGCGTCACTGAGAAGTCACTTAGCAAGATGACGATCAAATTGGTAAATAAGGAATCTGCCTGATTAATCAGAGGTCCACCAAGAACTTTGCAAAGATACTCAAAAGAAGTGCTGGCACTGGTGGTGGGCACATTGAACACAGGTTGTGAAGCACTACCAAGTTCATTTGACAACAGTTATTTGAGATTGGACATGATAAAATCGTGTTTTGTTACTTTTTGTTGTGTTTCGTTTTTGAATCGTCATAAAACGGTGGGTGGTCTCACTAAAAGTGGTATAACTTTTGCCCTGTTTGAAATATTTTGATGAAATCTAGCCAAAATATGCAGATATGAATTGTCTTTAAGCCTGTAAAATTTCATTTCGATATTCTTACTTTTGGCCAAGATATTGGCAAAAAAAACTAATTTTTCTTGCGCTTCGTTTTTGAATCGTCACAAAACGGGGGGTGACCTCACTAAAAGTGATGTAACTTTTGTTCCGTTTTAAATATTTTTATGAAATTTGGCCATAATGTGTAAATATGAATTGTCTATAAACCTGTAAAATTTCATTTGGAAATTCTTACTTTTGGTCAAAATATTGACAAAAAATCTAGGGGGGGGTCTTTTTTTGGCGCACCCTGTATATAGGGCAATTCCACGGGAAATGGACATAAAAGTCCAAAAAAATTTTGGGGAATTTTGTTAATATAAAGGTATCATTTTAAAGCTAAAAGACCCTAGTGTTCAAAATAATAATTAGAATCAATAATCTTTGGTGAGATGACCGTCAGTCAGCTTACATTTGATGTCGACATGTTCTGCGCAATTCTGCTACAGAAATATTAAAAGGATTGTTTTTTTAAGTAATGGTAACAATTGGTTGATTTTATCAAACAAGCTACATCAGTTGGATGGAAGTTCCACTTGGTAAGTATTTTCAAGTAAAACTTTGAACAATTAATAACAGTTCATTTTTTTTACTTCAGAAGTTTGGGGTGTACTTTTCAATGTTACGTCAGTGACAAAAAATTAAGACTTTTTAGAATATAACCAAAAGTAGCAAAGCAAAAATTCTGAAAATTTTTAAACTTCTGATGCAACATATTAGCAATACAACTAAATAGTTGAAATTTTGTTTTAATTTAAGAAAATGTTTAAACTGTGTCACTGACATATTTCATGTTGTCCCTCACGTAACAATATATGTCAGTGATAGCAAGAAACTTGTTTAAATTCGGTATATACTAGTTAAAATGCACTTATAAATCCAGCAATTGACATCCTAGCTTCGATTTGAAGTAAGCCCTCATTATAATCATCATCATCCTCCCCCTCCTCCTTCTCCTTATCATCATTATCAATTTTTCATCATCACAGTAAACCAAACTAGTGATTTGCTTTTGCACACAGGGTGAGACACGTCACAAAAAACTGGGGCTGAGCTAACATGAATGAGTCACATGAAGAAGTAGCTAAAGTAAGGTGGCCATCATGCAGAAGAATGCTGAGTAGCAACAATAATGGCAACTAGTGGGACAAAAACAGAAAGAAATCTACCAAATGTACAATGCACAGCCTTCGTCAAAATTATGGTTAAAATATCGTCACCCCAACTGAATCAGATCATGCAGCAACTTCAAGAGTTTCTTATCTGCTCAGTAATATATAGGAAAAGCAGTTATTCGACAAAAGAAAATCTTTTAAAAGTACTCCAAAGAAAGTTGCTCTCATGAACTTCTTAACAACAAACTTTGGCATAGCATTGCAGATAAAAAGTACATAAAGATGTAGGCTATAGATTAATGGACAGAAAGTGATATTGTTTCACATGAGCTGCTGGGAAAGAAGAACTATGCAATATTTGTAAAGATGAACGGCACATGTGATAGTGTATAAAATAAAACATTGATGATGACACTAATGGAGGCATACGTTCGAGATCAAAATTCTGAAGTCAATGATTGGAACATGAAAATTTTTTTCATTGAGTCCGAAACATGTTGTTTCAGTGAGTGTAAAAGATCATAATGTATGTTGCTTCAAGCGTCGGGTTGATTTGAAAAAGTTGCCTTCTACACTACCAGACAGCAATCGAGCTATCGATTCAGTCAGTCCATGAGCTGATATATCCTGGAGTGCCAACTTATGGAAATGCAAAGGCATTTGTGAATCTGAAGTCAATAATGGTAAACAGAAGGGATTCTTCACTCTCAGTGAACACATTGCAGTATCCAACAACATTGGATAATTTTTAAAGCATTCCTGCATACTTGTGAACCATGACTACTAAATTTAATGCAATTAATGTTTGTCTTTTCAGAAGCGTTACGTCAGTGACATTTCAATGTTACGTCAGTGACATTTAGGCACCATTGAAATAAATACATAAATGACAGCTGGATAAAAATTTTAACTTTCTATGTATGCCACAACCTGTACTAATAATTTTAAAAACACTAATAAAATTTTTGCAGTCATATTTCAGAAGATTGTGATGCGAACATGAGTTACAATAATTTTGATGTCAGAATGTGTTACGTCAGTGACGATGCACAAAAACTGTTTTTAAAAATATCCATAAATATTTCCTGCCAAGTCTTTTTTGGCTTTTAAGAAGGATTACCTATATAGTTAAATAATTTGGCATAAATTTTTGGGCAAAGCAGTGATATCATAGTGTGCTAGAATTAAAAACGTTGCCAAATTTCTCTCTGAATGTTACGTCAGTGACGGTGGAATTGCCCTATATAGGCCTATAATTTTTTGAAAGTCCTAACTTCTCAGATTGCCTTTTTTGACGTTGTCCCTGCAGTGTATTGCTGAGATAGGCCTATAGGCTACAATGTGCCCATCTTTACGGCTAAAACATTTTAAGGCTCAGGAGGCACTGAAGATAGGCCGACTAGCCTACTGACTGAGACTAGGTCTAATGCTGACAGGTTCGACATTGCGAGCAACGACGAAGAATGTCAATTTGAAGAGATGCCAATGCCTAAACAATAACCTTCAGACGCTTCTTTTGATGA
>OX457041.1:46323103-46355603 GCA_949752735.1 Lumbricus terrestris
GAGACAGAAACGTACGTAGCACTGAAAGAAGTAGGAGGAGCAATTTCAGTGGAGTTTATTGCACATGATGATGCTTCGTTCAGTAGCGGCGCCAGGGGGTTGGAGGGCTAAGCCCCCCCCTAAAAAGCATACGGTTTTTTACATGTAAAAATGAAATATTTCCATGGTTAGGCCTCCCCTCTAAAACTGAAACATATCCTTTCGACCAAATGACTAAAAAAGGTCGTCAGATATTTTGATGGAAAATTTCCTCCGCGAGGATTCAGCCCCCTCCCCAAAACTGAAATCCTGGCGCCGCCACTGGCTTCGTTTATCAATTTGTCCCTTGGACCAGGGTTGTTTTTAAGGAATTTTTGGAACTACACATCCTCTTCTCTCATTTCTCATCATCCATGGTAAATTACGTCCCATCTGAGGAAAATGACCTATTTTTTAGTAGTTTTAACTGCACGGAACGTGACGGAAGTGCTTCTACAACTGCACGAATCCATTTAGAAATGCACATTTTGTGTAGAACTGCACGTTTAAAAAAGCCCTGCCTTGGACCTCGCGCATTGTGACGGATTCTCTTTGTTATGCAATTTTGTTGCGTCATTGGCAAGTTGCAGTTTATAATAATTATGACAATAGCTCTCTACTAGTATGACGCCATCTTCTTGGCCTACAACACTATTGTTACGTATTGCCATGGGTCTTACGTTGCTAGGATACGCTAATGCTGAACTCCGCATTATACCGCATATATCTTTGTTCTGCAATCAATACTGTTAGCCTACGTAATTAGCTTTGTTCATAAACATGATGCTGACTTGCAGCAAGGACGACAGCTTTGTTAGGCTACATGAACTTTTGCTAATTATTGTTAGAACATAATTGTATTTGCTACATAAAATAAAATAAATAAAACGGATAAAGGCTTACTGGTCGCATGTTGCCAACCTGCTGTAGGCCCACATTAGGGCCTAAAGAATAATAAACCTTTCAGCTGCTCGAGCAGCCTACGCCGTTGCCCCCACCACATCCATTGAGGAGGACCGTCCCTCTGTCCTAGGTCTATAGACTAGAGTATAGACTGCGCAGCTCTAGTCGATATAATGCATTAGGCCTACAGCTATAAATTGATTTCAGTCATCCCAATATATATATTAATGCGGAGTTCTGGATTTAGGCATATAAAATAGCCTTAAGACGAATAGAGATTGCAATGTCATTATAATAATTATATAGACCGCACTAAAACCATTATTATAATTATAAGTCATTGCCGAAAACGGTCTATAGCCAAGTAGCCAACATGCCCATAAGGCCATAACCTATTAGTGGCCTATACTGCTTAGACATTACCTTAGACCTTAGTCCTTCCCGTGCAGCTCTGCACATCGGGCAATGCAGTTTCTCCATTCCACTCTGTTCTGCACTGTTTCTGTTGCGCAAGTTGTTTTACCTGGGTGGGTTGCAAGCCCACCGCAGAACCCTCCTCCTTTATCCTGGCTTGGGACAGGCACAGGATATACCCCCAAGAGGTATCCTGTGGCGGAGTTTATGCTGCTGCAAGCCAATAATTAATTAGTGCCGTAAAGTCTAAGCTATCGATAATTATGGATCCCGACATTACTTCGGCCGTCAAAATAACTTTGTTATCGTAATCTCCAAATTTCTAGAGCGCCATTCGAGATCGAGCCAAGTGGACGGCAGCAGCTTATTCACGAGCGCTGTCTAGTCAGCAGGGTAGTCCAAATGAGCAGGCCAAAGTAAGTGACAAAAGCACTATAACTTTTGTTCTGTTTGAAATTTTTTGGGGTGAAATTTGCCTGCTGTGGGTATTTATATGAATTACCGTTAAGCCTGCAAAACTTAATTTAAACTTTCCTACTTCTGGCCAAAAAACCTTGAGCTAATTATGAGCTACTCTTTTTTTTAGCCCAACCTGTATAAAAACGTAGGTGTGACACTATAGGTACGTATTGGTGGGGTCAATTGGTGATGCCATAGAAATCTGGTCAGTGATTTCAGATTTACAGAGCGATGTGAATCAGACCTCGCATTCATCCCAAATCCTAATGCCTTTAAGCAAATTTATATATATATATATATATATATATATATATATATATATATATATATATATACATAGGCCAGGCCTATATGTTATATAGGGCCTACCTAGAATTCTAGAGGGAGAGGCAATGACTGCCAGCATGCCCATACAAAGCCCATCTAAAAATTATGTGGGCTCATGGGCATGGGCTAGTTCATTGTTCACAGTCCATTGTCTGAATAAGCGGGTTCACCATCTCAGTGACCTTTCGCGTGCGCGTGCGCAGTAGTCAAGGTCAATGCTACAATAGATGTTGAACTATATAAAGATTGCAAATTCACAATGCGCGAGTCATTAGTTTTCCGAACTTTTGGTATATACACCATCTATTGTAGCATTGACCTTGATCACTGCGCACGCGCACGCGAAAGGTCACTGAGATGGTGAACTAGCTTATAGCAAGGTGATTTCAACCTCGTCATCACTCCTGAAGACGATGTACAGCCTACTCTCTGAACACTCTCCGATCGAGTTCTCTATCCCTCCTCTTCTTCCTCAGCCCCTCCACGCTCTCCAGAATTTTCGTGGTTGGAAGAGCGTGAAACGCCTTATTTTTCTCGGCCTCGGCATATGAAGCGCCTTATCTTTCTCGACCTCGGCATATGAAGCGCCTTATTTTTCTCGGCCTCGGCATTTAAAGCGCCTTATTTTTCTTGGCCTCGGCACATAACGCGCCTTATTTTTTTCGGCCTCGGCATATAAAGCGCCTTATTTTTCTCGGCCTCGGCATATAAAGCGCCTTATTTTTCTCGGCCTCGGCATATGAAGCGCCTTATTTTTCTCGGCCTCGGCATATAAAGCGCCTTATTTTTCTTGGCCTCGGCACATAACGCGCCTTATTTTTTTCGGCCTCGGCATATAAAGCGCCTTATTTTTCTCGGCCTCGGCATATATCGCGCCTGATTTTTCTCGGCCTCGGCATATGAAGCGCCTTATTTTTCTCGGCCTCGGCATACGACGCGCCTTATTTTTCTCGACCTCAGCATATGAAGCTCCTTATTTTTCTCGGCCTCGGCATATGAAGCGCCTTATTTTTCTCGGCCTCGGCATACGACGCGCCTTATTTTTCTCGACCTCGGCACATTACGCACCTTATTTTTCTCGGCCTCGGCATACAACGCGCCTTATTTTTCTCGGCCTCGGCATATGAAGCGCCTTATTTTTCTCGGCCTCGGCATACGACGCGCCTTATTTTTCTCGGCCTCGGCATACAACGCGCCTTATTTTTCTCGACCTCGGCATATAACGCGCCTTATTTTTCTCGGCCTCGGCATATGAAGCGCCTTATTTTTCTCGACCTCGGCATATAACGCGCCTTATTTTTCTCGACCTCGGCATATATCGCGCCTTATTTTTCTCGACCTCGGCATATGAAGCGCCTTATTTTTCTCGACCTCGGCATATAACGCGCCTTATTTTTCTCGGCCTCGGCATATGAAGCGCCTTATTTTTCTCGGCCTCGGCATATATCGCGCCTGATTTTTCTCGGCCTCGGCATACGACGCGCCTTATTTTTCTCGACCTCGGCATATGAAGCTCCTTATTTTTTTCGGCCTCGGCATATGAAGCGCCTTATTTTTCTCGGCCTCGGCATACGACGCGCCTTATTTTTCTCGACCTCGGCACATTACGCACCTTATTTTTCTCGGCCTCGGTATACAACGCGCCTTATTTTTCTCGGCCTCGGCATACGACGCGCCTTATTTTTCTCGGCCTCGGCATACAACGCGCCTTATTTTTCTCGACCTCGGCATATAACGCGCCTTATTTTTCTCGACCTCGGCATATAACGCGCCTTATTTTTCTCGGCCTCGGCATATGAAGCGCCTTATTTTTCTCGACCTCGGCATATAACGCGCCTTATTTTTCTCGACCTCGGCATATATCGCGCCTTATTTTTCTCGACCTCGGCATATAACGCGCCTTATTTTTCTCGGCCTCGGCATATGAAGCGCCTTATTTTTCTCGGCCTCGGCATATATCGCGCCTGATTTTTCTCGGCCTCGGCATACGACGCGCCTTATTTTTCTCGACCTCGGCATATGAAGCTCCTTATTTTTTTCGGCCTCGGCATATGAAGCGCCTTATTTTTCTCGGCCTCGGCATACGACGCGCCTTATTTTTCTCGACCTCGGCACATTACGCACCTTATTTTTCTCGGCCTCGGTATACAACGCGCCTTATTTTTCTCGGCCTCGGCATACGACGCGCCTTATTTTTCTCGGCCTCGGCATACAACGCGCCTTATTTTTCTCGACCTCGGCATATAACGCGCCTTATTTTTCTCGACCTCGGCATATAACGCGCCTTATTTTTCTCGGCCTCGGCATATGAAGCGCCTTATTTTTCTCGACCTCGGCATATAACGCGCCTTATTTTTCTCGACCTCGGCATATATCGCGCCTTATTTTTCTCGACCTCGGCATATGAAGCGCCTTATTTTTCTCGACCTCGGCATATAACGCGCCTTATTTTTCTCGGCCTCGGCATATGAAGCGCCTTATTTTTCTCGGCCTCGGCATATATCGCGCCTGATTTTTCTCGGCCTCGGCATACGACGCGCCTTATTTTTCTCGACCTCGGCATATGAAGCTCCTTATTTTTCTCGGCCTCGGCATATGAAGCGCCTTATTTTTCTCGGCCTCGGCATACGACGCGCCTTATTTTTCTCGACCTCGGCACATTACGCACCTTATTTTTCTCGGCCTCGGCATACAACGCGCCTTATTTTTCTCGGCCTCGGCATATGAAGCGCCTTATTTTTCTCGGCCTCGGCATATGAAGCGCCTTATTTTTCTCGGCCTCGGCAAACGACGCGCCTTATTTTTCTCGGCCTCGGCATACAACGCGCCTTATTTTTCTCGACCTCGGCATATAACGCGCCTTATTTTTCTCGGCCTCGGCATATGAAGCGCCTTATTTTTCTCGACCTCGGCATATAACGCGCCTTATTTTTCTCGACCTCGGCATATATCGCGCCTTATTTTTCTCGGCCTCGGCATATGAAGCGCCTTATTTTTCTTGGCCTCGGCATATGAAGCGCCTTATTTTTCTCGGCCTCGGCATATGAAGCGCCTTATTTTTCTCGGCCTCGGCATACGACGCGCCTTATTTTTCTCGGCCTCGGCATACAACGCGCCTTATTTTTCTCGGCCTCGGCATATGAAGCGCCTTATTTTTCTCGACCTCGGCATATAACGCGCCTTATTTTTCTCGACCTCGCCATATAACGCGCCTTATTTTTCTCGGCCTCGGCATATGAAGCGCCTTATTTTTCTCGGCCTCGGCATATATCGCGCCTGATTTTTCTCGGCCTCGGCATATGAAGCGCCTTATTTTTCTCGGCCTCGGCATACGACGCGCCTTATTTTTCTCGACCTCGGCATATGAAGCGCCTTATTTTTCTCGGCCTCGGCATATGAAGCGCCTTATTTTTCTCGGCCTCGGCATACGACGCGCCTTATTTTTCTCGGCCTCGGCATACAACGCGCCTTATTTTTCTCGGCCTCGGCATACAACGCGCCTTATTTTTCTCGGCCTCGGCATACGACGCGCCTTATTTTTCTCGGCCTCGGCATACGACGCGCCTTATTTTTCTCGGCCTCGGCATACAACGCGCCTTATTTTTCTCGACCTCGGCATATAACGCGCCTTATTTTTCTCGGCCTCGGCATATGAAGCGCCTTATTTTTCTCGACCTCGGCATATGAAGCGCCTTATTTTTCTCGGCCTCGGCATACGACGCGCCTTATTTTTCTCGGCCTCGGCATACAACGCGCCTTATTTTTCTCGGCCTCGGCATATGAAGCGCCTTATTTTTCTCGACCTCGGCATATGAAGCGCCTTATTTTTCTCGGCCTCGGCATATGAAGCGCCTTATTTTTCTCGGCCTCGGCATATGATGCGCCTTATTTTTCTCGGTCTCGGCATATGAAGCGTCTTATTTTTCTCGGCCTCGGCATATGAAGCGTCTTATTTTTCTCGGCCTCGGCATATGAAGCGCCTTATTTTTCTCTGTCTCGGCATACGACGCGCCTTATTTTTCTCGGCCTCGGTATACGACGCGTTTTTTTCTCGGCCTCGGCATATGAAGCGCCTTATTTTTCTCGGCCGAAAGTGTGCGAATTCCTCAAACTCCACGAATTGCCGCGATATTCGGGCAAATTTCGGCTCGTGAATTTGCTGTTTTTGTTCCATTTTTTCACCATGTTAGTTATGGTATCGCGAATTTAGAACTTTTTGTCCCCTAATTTATACTATAGTTATCATTTGTGGTTGTGAGCTAGTATAGCAACTAACTCAATATGGGCAAGTTTGAGCTCTGCAACATGTGTGCAAATGAGCAGTGAAGTTAAATATTTCCCGGGGTCTACTTGCTCGAAAAACTGAAACGCCCGAAATTGGGAGTGGGGAGTATGCCTCTCTTATGTTGTGCAAAACGACAACAGCAAATCTTACTTTTAAATGCTGAGGGATAACGTCTAGCAGGGACAAAAAATCATATCAATCGCCAAAATACATAAGCACAGTATCAAAAGAAAACAGAAAAAAACGGCAACAAACATATAACATTCTCAGGACAGCACCATTTGATCCTCTGTGTAGTGCTGCACAGGTCGCCTTTACAGCACTACGCAAAAAATCAAAGTCACTTTTTTACAAATTATACATTATATGCATATGGCAGAGCACAAAAAAACTTTACAATGGCATTCACACAAGTAATTCCTTTGAAAACAGTCTCGCTCATCTTGACGGTCAAGTGAAGAATGTCTTTCGCACGACAGTGGATGACATCGAAGGTCTAATAGATGGCATTGTCTTCCGCAACCTCTTCGATGACCTTTATCATGACCTCTCCCTCAACCAGTTTTGGCATCAATACTGACAATGTCTCCAACAAATTGCAGGATGTGAACAATGAACATTGTCAACTCGGACAGACTGTGCGTTTCCTTGATCCTGACGTAGATGTATGCGGTACTGCCAAGGGTTTTTCGGGAGCAGGCTGGTTTTCCATTTTGCCAGCCAGACGTCCTCACCATCTTCCTCAATTGGTCTTCATTTTGACACTGATGCAGTGTGGCATAACTGAAATGAGCTCCTGCAATTTAGGATGCGGGTACATCACATCTTGCCATAGCCACACAACACGTTGTCCAACTTTGTTGTACAGGCAAGACTTTCGGTCTTTGTCCAGCACAGCTGAGCAGAGATTAAGGGTGGTGGAGGTTCCTATGGTAGCCTGCCATTGCCAGTAAACAGCTTGAAATCCATCTCCTTTGTGTCCGGCATTCACTCTTGTGAATACAATCGCTGGGTGTGAGGATCAAATCTAACACAAATAAAAAGTTATTTATATTAATAAAAATATCAATTGTAAAGTATCGACATGCAATCATAGAAATATAGGAATGAACAAATGTTAGCGCAAATAGATTCTAACTGGCCAATTAATGACTTTGTAACAAAACAAAAGAGTAACTTTAAATGATAAAATAGTCATGAAGAACGAAATTAAAAGACCTCAAACACGTAAAATGACAATACTTTTCAATGCCAGGAATTGCCCATAGAATGGCCTTAGATAACTCTACCAAACTACGGCTATAAAAACAGTGTCAATGAGCTGATTTACATTTTACAGCAGTTCTTCCATTCACCACACTTTCAATTTCGGAACATGATGATACTGCATGATGACTGAATGCTTGCTGGAGAAGACCAGGAAAAGAATCTTGGACAGATTCCGTGTTTCCCACAGTTAAGAAATTCAGCGCTACAGATCAGTGAAATAAAACGGCAACTCTCCAAGCACAGTGGTGAGCGCCAATGTAACAATTGATTCTTATTCTAGCCTGAGCCATTATCATAAAAGAGGAAATCATCAGTCTCACCAAATCAATAACGATGGGGGATAGGATTGAGGGAGCATGGAAGGAGTGCTTGGGGGAGAGATACGAGTCAGTTGGGCTGGGGGACAGAGATGGGTAATTTAATATGGGGAGATAGTGCAAACCATGCCAGCAAGAAAATAATAGATCAGTGATACCGCTCCAAATTTTAAGAAAAGCCAAGATGGGTGTCTTAAAAAAAGCCAAGAAAAGCCAAGTTGATAATTATGGACTACGTCACCTATTTTATTTCAACAGAAGCTATTTTATCAGATAAAGTGTGATGCTTATGAAATTATGTATAATTAATATTGAAGCTAATGTATGTTAAATTGTTAATAATTGGTTCCTTTCGCTGATTTTCTAACATATGAACAACATTTTGGAACATAGTGCGCTAGTTTTGAGAAATAAACGTCATCTTCACTTTAGTTGTTGTTGTCTTGAGTTCAAAATTCTTTTTGTGCTTTTGTGTGATCTTGTGAGCCATTAAAGCTGCGGCTTAGCTGCCTTGTTTGCATTTATAAGATTAATGTCTATTGTTATTAATATAAGTATCTGTTATCAACTTATCATTTATTTTTATCAAGTTATTTGCGAGGAATTTCGCGAAAATGCACGTGACGTCACAAATAACTAATATGCAGAGAGCAAGCAGTTCAGAGAATAATAAGTTGGATATATACTAGTCAGTAGATGGAGCCATAGTTATATTATTGCTAAGATTATTGTTATTTAGTGGATTATTGCTAAAACTATTGTTATTTAGTGGATTATTGCTAAGATTATTGTTATTTAGGGGGCAGAAAAAAGCCAAGTAAAAAAGCCAAGGTCCTTCGAAAAAAAGTCAATATCCCTAGATACGATTGAAAAAGCCAAGATCTTGGGGAAAAAGCCAAGGAGCGGTAACACTGGTGATGATGATGAATGGCCTTGGAGTATTCTCCTGGTAGAGGTGCTATAGAAAAATCATGAACAAAATGAGTGATTAAAAATTAGATGCTAAACAAAACAAATCTCACTCTTGTCACGCTCTGTGTATTGGCGTTTTGTTAGACGAGTGCGTTGTCCTGTTGAAAAGTCCAGCAGAGAGCCGTGTCATTGGTTTATTGATGTGCGTGAATTGGCTGGCCATTCATTTTGGTCGAGCAAGTCATCTCAGACAAGTCAATGATATAGAAGACATCTTGTCAGGAAGAACCAGCATCTGGTCATGTGCAATCATCTACAATAATATTATGTTCATTAGTAATTAAACGTTATTGCTTATAAATGGCAATTTAATGCAAAGCACATGTATACCTAGCATGCCTAAAATTTATAAAAAAAGAAAGCCTTATTCAAAGAACGCATCACAATGTAATTGACTAGACAAAGTACTTAAAGAAAAGATGAGCTATTTAAGTTTAGATTTTAAGACAATGATTGAGAAGTTTAAATGATTAGATAAGTGGTTTCCAACCCGTGGCCCGTGGGCCATAAGTGGCCCGCCAGGCCTCAAAATAATGGCCCTCATCTCTTAACCCATTCCCGCCTGAATTGTTTTTTGGGATATCTAGGAAATTGATGGTACCTGTGTTAGATATACCAATACTGAAACAATGATCACACTTAAGCATAATTAAGGTATATATTTTCTCAATCAGCAATCTTAAAGAATTATAAAAATATATGAAAAACATTGACAATTTGGACAGGATAGAACAAATAATTATTTTCTATTACAAATTATTTTATTTTGATTAGGGCTGTTGTCCGATTAAAAATTTTAATCGAAATTAGCAGCGCGATTAATTTTTTTAATTGCAATTAACTGCAAATTAATCGCAATACATTTCCTTAAAATGTATTAATCTTTACTATTTTCTAAGGATCCCTGAAGCATACAATTTTAATGACTGAATGCATTCTTTCTATTGCAAACATATTTAATAACCTTTGGCTTAGGCCAATTGAATTTCTGCATATAGTTTATTGAACAGTTTTGTATGACAGACAGAACTGAAACACTGCTCACATCAGTCAACTGTTCAAAATCCGTTACTTTGTTTTCATTTGAGCCACCTTTAATTAAAATGACATAGGGCTAAATGTGAAATTAGACAACCGTTTTCTGACTATCAAGAGTAAGCCTAATTATTTATTCAGCCAATTGTATATATGCAGGCCAGTTTATTTACATTGGTCGGTTCAAGGGATGCTCTTATTCATTATTAATCGTATGCGTTAATTAGATCTGATTAAAATGGATTAGCTTTAAGTAGCCTATGAGCCTTCCTTCTCATTATTTAGTCACAATTTTTCGCAAGAGGTTGCAGTTCTTGCCAAACCTCGTCTCAGTGGTCCTCTGTAAACATTTATTATTTGAAACCTGAAATCCATTGGTCTTGCCATCTCATGGAGTTTAACCAACGTAGTCTGACGTCTGACGGGTTGAGGAAATAATTGAGAAAAGAATTGCTACGATAATAGGCTACTCGAATTCTTTTTTGGAATATTTGCCAAAGAATGTATCACTAGCTTTAAGTATGAGCCTTCAATTTAAAACGAGTTTTTCTGCCTCTGATTCAATTTTAATCAGATCGAATTAACGTGTACGATTAATGCGTTAAAATTTTTAATCGCAAATTATTTTAACGCCTTAATCGCACGCGTTAACGCGATTAAATCAACAGCCCTAATTTTGATGTCTATAAATGACATGAAGGATTCTAATTTTATTCAGTTAAAACAATTTTATATGCTTTTAGTTAATTAAATTTTAGCCTTGTGGCCTTAATGTTCTTCTACTAAGAAATAGTGGCCCTCTGTCCTCCAACTTAGAAAAAGTGGTCATCCAGTCAAAAAAGGTTGGGAACCATTGGATTAGATCTTACTACTAAGAATACCAAGATCATGAACTGCATTGTGGCTCATTTCATTACTAGAAGGCGGGGTAGAAGATTTCATTTAGCTGCCTGGGGGCCGACTCTTCAAGTCAAAATGTGACAGTTCTCAATGACCAAACCATATCAATTCTGCTTTATTCAAATTTATATATATAATAAAATGGAATTGATATGGTATTAAACTTCAGGCACTTGCATGCACACCGAGATCATATCTCATGGAAACAAGCAGATAGTCTTGTCATATAAGAGCACCTGTTATATTGCTCGTGTGGCATTTAGGCACACTCAGAATTTTTCTGATAAAACTAGGGATGCTAAACGATAATTGTAAATCCGATGACGAGTTTCAAAACTATAATCAGTTTTACTGTTTACAAAATGATAATCGAAATTATTTTTAAAAGTCATTTAAAAAAATTAAAAGATGATTCATATATTTGTACTGGTCATAAAAGGTTGCTGCGAAAACGAACTAATTGCAACAAATAAATGATAGCTATGAGGCTCAGTTATACAATGGCCTGTAATTTCCAATACGTCATTGACCCACGTTATGACAAACATCAGTCCTGTCACCTGTGATGTGGCATTTTGAATACAACATCAATTTTAAATTTCGTCTGTGTAGTTATGTATGTATTTATACATGTATATTTTGTGTGCTGACCAGTATATACATATACAGGGTGGGCCAAAAGAGACCCCCTAGGTTTTTTGCCAACATATTGACCAAAAGTAAGAATTTCGAACTGAAATTTTACAGGCCTATAGACATATCATATTTACACATCATGGCCAGATTTCATGAAAATATTTCAAACAGAACAAAAGCTATATCACTTTTAGTGAGGCCACCCACCGGTTTTTGACGATTCAAAAACGTAACGCAACAAAAGTAGCAAAAACACGATTTTATTAAGTCTCAACTTAAATAATAATAAACCATAAAACGTTTTTTCATATTGTAAGTAAGTAAGTATATACTTTATTGAACCGCCTGCAAACGCACTGCGGGAACAATGTTGACCCCTATCGCCTATTTTACCCTTTTGCACTGTATTTAGAATCCCGAGAAGCGATGGGTTTCAAGCTCCGGCGTCACATATAGTATATATGCATGTATGTATGTCCACTTGTTATAGTGCCCCTTCAATATTCCTACTCAGAAGCGGTCCCGCCTACAGCGTGGACACTGATTCGGAATATATATTATACAAAAGGTCATGTACTTGCACGAAAATACTTCTGTAAATATTTAAGTACTTCTACGAAACATGGTTCTAAACTTTCAAAATGTCTGCCATCCAGAAAGCGAAGGTAATCCATCAGAGGAGTTAAATTAATAACTGGCACATGTAAAGATGGTTTAACTGACCAGTAAGATTCCAAATTCTTGGCTGACCCCTCGCCAGAGGGAATAATCCTAGCCTGAAGGGAAAGAAGAAGAAGAAGATTCCAAATTCTGTCGAATGCTGAGAAGACATCAAACGACCTCTAACTGACCTTTCTGTGCAGAACTCGATCCATCCTACAAAGGACAATTCCACACATGAGAGTAGTGCCTGAGTCATGTTGCTAATAATATGAGAACAAAGCAGTTGCATTGTACTGAGAGAGGAAACAAGGGAGATTATTAATAGAGGACACAGAGAGAGAAAGAGAGACAGAGACAGAGAGAGAGCAATGAGAAAGTATGTGGCAAGATAAAGGTCAAGATCGTGTTTGGGCAATCACCTCCCAGTGTCGCCTATAATTCGCTCATCAGACTTAATGACCATTCTTTCAGGTCAAGACTCAAGATATATCGATAATCTCAATGACTGCGTGCACATATACAAAACAACATGTTTGCCAACGACTGCACTGAAAGAGAGCGCAGAAACCTATCACCTGCATCCCACAATGCAAAGCAGTTAGTAAGTAAGTAATCAATCGAAGCAGGCTTATTCTTTCCATTATTTCGGTACATTTAGTCAACAATCGTTCAATCATATTAAATGTTGCCTTTCCAAACATGTCACTTTCTTATTTCTATTTACTGCATATTCAACCGTCATATATCACCCTTTGCTTCGATTACTTACTTACTGACCGCTTTGCATTGCGGGATGCAGGTAATAGGCCGCTGCACTCTATTTTAGTGCAGTCGTTGGCAACCATATTGTTTTGCACACGAGCACGTAGTCTTCGAGATTACCGATATACCTCTTTTCTAATGCGCATCTGTGCCTGAATGTCCGATTGTTTGAGTGTAATTTGAATCACAAAAACTTTGAAGATCATATTTGAAGAGCGTTAATTAAGCGTATAATTAGTTAGACATAAAGCATTGGAAAATTCCAGCTTCAAAAAACTATTTATGGTACATCGTAATTCCATTAAGCAGTAAATTTAGTTCAACAAGATGAGCGGTAACTATATTAAAGTGCACAGCAGAGTCAGCAGTCAGACCCGACAGTGAAACGACTGGCCAGCAATGATAAAATATAGTAGCCTAAATGAATGTAAGCATGTACAAATCAATCATAGTTTTAATAGCACCTTTAAAAGCTTATAATGAAGGTTACTCCGTTAGACTAGTATTATATATTAGTAAAGTTCCATAGCTGTGTTCCTTTTACCCTAAAGGAGAAACTTACACTGTTCAAACTGGTCTTTATAACCGTAAATTCAACTGATTTCAAAATAATAGTAAATTTAAAACTATCAATGAGATCTTGTTCTTCGCTCTTTTTCCGCATTTAGCAGAGCAGCCAATCAGAAGCGGGTCAGCAATTTCTCTCTCTCGTGAAAACTTTTATAGCGCAGTTATATTTATTTAGCCCCTTAGCTAGAGTGAAAATCGGAAATGAAAGCAGATATGTTACAGTAGACCTATCTTTGAAATCTACAAATCGATATTCTTACTTCACGTGTGCCTCTAATTAACTCAGCTGTGATATGTACATCGGCCGTGCATTTTTGCCTTCAGATGCGCAGTGACTGCACAGTATTAATAACATAATAAATAATAAATAATATACTGTGGTGACTGCTTGCACCTTATTCATTTCATGCATTAGATGCATTTGTATAGCGCCTCTTAAAGAGGGCTACTCAGAGGCGCTCCCAACCTCAGCGCGACCAAATAAAACTGTCTTAAGATGAGAGAGGAAAGCCTGAGAAGGACTTTTACAAAGAGAGCGGAGGGTCAGAGAAAGACCGTTCCAGGTTGAGGGTCCTACCACCAAGAAAGCACGGAGTTGTGGGATGGGCGCCATTCTTGGTTACCAGCTTGTTTGTTTTTGTATTTGTGTATGCAATTTTTCATCTAACCTCCATGCAGGCCTCGTTGTCATCTTCGCCGTCATCTTCATCGTCAGATTCTTCTTCTTCATCATTATTTTGCAGGCCGTCTTTTTCTGTTAGTAGTCAAGACTTGTTATTTGTTGTAACTGTAGGCTACATTGTAACCGGTTGCGGTTTGGAAATCATAATTATGTAAACTGTTGTACAGTGTTGGTGGGGAAACTTGAAGTGATCATTTTTTTACGCTAGCCAGCTTTGAGATGCGAATAATAACATCATAAGCTTATTTTTCTCTCTCACCTTTTCCCGCTGTATTGGTTGAAAGCTTGTTGAAACCTGATGTGGGGGGAACACGTCCTGAGAAAATCTCTAATTGGGTCCCTGAATGGGGGCCATGGCCGGATTGGCCCATCTGGATCCGCCCGTGCACACACACACACACACACACACACACACACACACACACACACACACACACACACACACACACACACACACACACACAAACTCACTAGTCGTTGAGTAATAAAAGTGAAACTCTATCCAGTTATTCATGCATCACTTGTCTCTGGATGAACTCATATAGTCGCTCTGACTTGCACACATAGATTTCTCTCCAGACTTCCGTCTGTCTTTAGCCACAAGACACTGGTACTCTTGCACTACCAATGCAGTGAATGCACAACAGCGCACCAGACTAAAAGGCACCCAAACTGTCTAATTTCAAAGAGGCACATTCAGTGTAATCAGGAAACCTTTGAAAAAACTGCCGGGTCTCTTTGGACCAGATGGTGCTAGATATCAGTGTATATTCAAGTCCCAAGAAACAGAGATCCGGCTCACAGTCAGCCCTGCCTTTTTAAATAAATTACTGATGCATGGCTATAGCTTATGGTGCACGTATCACTATAATCAGACAATTCATTGATTCACATCACCTTTATGTCCACTGATCAGATCGAGTAAAATTGTTTTTTAGTGTCTCCTAAAATCACTAAAATGGCAATATACAATAACCAGGAACTATACATTGCATAAATATAATAACAATACGAGTTTTTACTTTTAACTCCAGAAACTCAGCAATTCATGGTCTATAATGAAAGCAAAAAGCCATACAGAAACACCAGCAGACTAGGCAGTACAATGTGATATGAATACGAGTAAAAAGTTCAATGTAAGTCCGTCATTCTGAGTTGATTGGCAACAGAGTTCTTCTAGCCAATGAAAGTAAAACGGAATTCAGTCAATACAATATGATGTAGGCCCTATTCGATCTAAAACAAAACTTTCACACATGCAGCAAACAACAAAAAGTTTATAATACAGACAACTAGGGCTGTACCGAACAAATTCACTCGGGGCTGAATAGCAGGCCAAGTAGCTATTTGGTACTCGGCTGAATAGTAGTGGTCGTACTGAATATGAATAACGGTCACTTGACATAGATCGGTTTCTTTCTGCATATGCGGCTCAACTCTTCGCTCTCCGACAACGGGGGAGCATTTGATTCCTCGAGCTCACACTTCTACCAGACAGCGCCGAGCCTTTTCTATTGTGGGTCATGGAATGGCCTCCCACTACTGTCGCAACTTTTGCCTATGCCAAATTCACCTGCTTTTTTATAAAGTTGCTCGAATCTCATTTTTTAGCTGTGGCTTGGCTGGGAGCGCCTCTGAGTACGTTTCTTGAAGAGGCACTATACAAATTCTCGAAATGAATGCTATAGCGAGTGTAAGTAGACTGGCAAAGGATTAAAAATTGCATGCAGTTAACTGTTTAATTTTAGTTTATGTATTAAATTTACTGAACGGAAACTTTCCTTACATTTGAAATTTTGAATGTTGTCGATACACCTTTTTAGTACACTATGCGTATTTGTATTCAGCCGAATAGTTATAATCACCTACTAGCCCTACAGATAATGTGCATATTTATCAACACTGCATCATAATCCAACCATTTGACAGCATGGTCATAATCAGCGTTTTTGGTCAAAGTGCTGGGCAAAAACAACAGCAACTAAACCGTCTTTTAATTAATAATAGCTGATTTGAGCAAGTCTGAACACTATTGCAAAAGGCAACAGTCAATGATTCGTTCAGAGTAAACATCAATAATCAAAAACCAAAATCCTGGCAAGTCCAGCTGCAGCTTAAATAAAGCGATTTCACATTTTTGCGTGCTGTAGAAATCTCGAGACTACGATTACGAGTACAAGGAACATGACTGAAGAAGCTAATAATAATAATCAGTCTTCAAAGTAAGACTATCAAACGAATAAGAACCTTGGACATGGCAAAAGACGTCATTGCAACTCAGTCACAATACTATTCAGTACTCACGAGTCACTTATCTGCATTCGTGAACTCTTCTAAAAAAAACTGTCTACTCCTTTCAAACAGCAAACATGGTATGCATTGAAACATCACGATTTACACAACTCCACAGACTTCATATAATAGCAAAATAGCAATGCAAAGTACGGGTTAAAATCATATGCATAACAGTGGCTCCTTCAAACCCTTTCTGAGTACTTGTGGGTAAAGTGTGTTTTGTGCTGCTGAAATACGCCTGTCACGTGTTTCTTATACACCTGGCATATAATCGGTGTACACAAGTATACGTCAAAAACTTTCCAAGAAATGGTAATAAATGTCAGATTATTACATTTTTGCGACAAATATAGTCAGATTTTTTACCTCTAAACTTCTACAGGATCACTAAGTACTGCAAACACAGCATACAGGGTGGGCCAGCATAAATGTCCCGACTTTGCACGCGTATAACTTCGCCAATTTTTAACATTTATTTATACTTTATGCATCAAATTAAAGGTATTTCACTCTAGTATTAACTCTAAAAAAGTCGAACTGATACTAGTCTCGGTTTTAATTATATGCCCGGAACAGCGCTAGCTACCATATTTTGCTGTCATTTGTGACGCAACCTGGCGCCGTTGACAGACAATGATCGCGTTTCGATCTTAATTTTACGAACTGGTAAGGGATTTAATTCGTTTGAAATGATTAACGAATATTCTAACAGAGGATGGAATAAACAATACCTTGTATTATCTGCTACGGAAAATTAATAAAACAGGACTTTCTACTTGCAAACCATGGGAATCGGAGCGCACGGCGCTCACATCCGCTAACATTGCTCGTGTGTCCGCGTACATTTGCAGTCAAGACAATGACCAGGGCAGGCCCTGCATGCAAATTCAGCGCAAAACAGGCCGTCTTGGAAGCACTGAATAGCGTATTGGAAAAGATTATAGACCTAAAGTTAAAGTAATTTGTCGACGAGAAGTCCCACGAACTCTCCAGCTCTTACGCAAAGAAACGACTGGCAGCGTGCAAGCGTCTGAAGCAGCGCATGGCAGTGCACGGCTGTTGGCAAAATTGAAAGGACGCGGTTTTGCGATTAGAATATATTCATGGTAGGGACCCTACAAACACCCAAAATGATCGTGTCTACGCGCGTTTTAGCAAAAAACGATAGAATTTTCCCGGGAAACGGCGTCATAATGCGTCAGTAATGACAAAAAACGGTAGCTAGCGCTGATCCAAGTATATAATTAAAACCTAAACTAGTATCAGTTCGACTTTTTTAGAGATAATACTAGAGTGAAATACCTTTAATTTGATGCATAAAGTATAAATAAATGTTAAAAATTGGCGAAGTTATACGCCTGCAAAGTCGGGACATTTATGCTGGCCCACCCTGTATAATAATCTCGGTCATCCAAGGCACAAAACAGCCAGAACTTGATTTGCGGAACAATACATATGTGGCAATATTTGCCTGAATTCCCATAGAAAACTAAAAAAGCTATATTACCTAACAATTCGTGTCAGTCTTGTCAGTCCTCTTGTGTATGCAAGCAGTCCACCATACAGTTCAACTCTTTCTTCTAAGCACGTTTCTCCATCAAATACTGGAACTGCTACACCAGTTCCGCTATGCGAAACCTCTAAATGACGTCCGACATTTCCATGGATTCACCTCTTCTTGTACTTTCAAGTGCAGCACTTCATTCAAAGCCGAAAGCTGAACTCTCAACTTCCACTTCACACAATATCCATTCTTTCACAATATCCATTTATATACCATGTTAGCACTTACTAACAGTCTCTGCAAGATTTTCTAACTTTTCACCTGGTACTAACTTGGCTCTTGTAGATTTGTTTTGACTAAGCACCAGGAAAGAGGGTCATACCACATGGTCTCTTTGATGAAACCACTGAGAATATTCACCAGCTACATGACAATATATATACCTGATAGCATCTTATATTAAACACAATATTTGTTTCCATGCTATAAAACTAATTAAGGCCCAATGCCACACTAGAGGAGCAGCAAACATGGTTATGGCACAAGAAAGCCCAGTCGAGTATCAGGGTTCTGCTGAAGGAAAAAGTCTCAAAGCCTAGGCACGAAGCTAGGAGATCAAGCACGCAGAAGCTGCTGTGGAGATTTCAGACAACATTTTCCGGTTTCTTTAAATGCAAAGCAAGTTTTGAAAACGCAGAATATATGGCATCGTGGTCATTCATGCTACAAAGGCTGAGTATCCAATGTCTTCCTGAGCATATGCTTTCCAGCTTCAGTGCTTCTTGGAGCTAAAGTAAACAACATCAGTCAATCTTTAAAAAACAAACAACAGAAAGCTATAGTAGAGGTGAGTTAGGAAATCTAAGCAGCACACTTGACAGGTACTGAAAGGGGCTATAAAAATAAATGTTTAGTTAAAATTCACTACACACGCACATATACGCAAGTGCACACATGTATATATATCTATATCTATAAGAAAGGACTATTCTGGCGTTGTCCAGAATGCGCGCTCACAGTTTTGCAGCTACTCACCTTAAACATTGTACATACATTGACTTTCACTAAAATTACTCAGGCGCGCTATTTTCACCTTCTTATTCACTTTAGAACTCGAGATATTAGACATTTTAATTTTCACCGTGTTATTTACGCGATCGCGAAGCCATTATTTGAATCGCTGTGCAATAACAAATGACGTCATTTTTCGCCACAGCTTAGCTCGAGCCCTCACTACGCAGCGCAACCGCCCTGGGAAAGATAAATGCCTTAGGCCAAGGAGTATATTATGCACTAAGAGGAGCCCCATGCAACATGAGTTTAACCAGCAGAATTTGGTAAGACCTTCCAAGCAGAGGGGCATAAATAACCATTTATAAATCCAAATGGAGGGCGAAGCCGCCCCACAGGGGCGGGTGGAGCTGGGTTTGGGGAGGAAAAAATCGAAATTTCACGTGCAACGCCGGGTAATTAATTAATTTTTGCCGTGTTATTTACGCGATCGCTGCAAATAACCCCAAAATTAATGGGCGGCGAAGCCGCCCCACAGGCACGGGTGGAGCTGGGTTTGTGGACGAAAAATCGAAATTTCCCGTGCAACGCCGGGTACCTCAGTGTGTGTGTGTGTGTGTACATATGCATAATTGTATATATTACACTGTTCCTTAAAATAATCTGTGACAATGTTGAAGGATCATGAATAAAACACATAACTAATTTGACACCGGCTTTCAAATACCAAAATACCCCTACCTTATAACTCAAAAGAGCCTTCCTTAAAAGCTATTCCTGTCTCTATTAATTAAGAATATGTTGTGCTTCTTGCTAAGTACCATTCCATTACATTACATTACCGTCCACACAGTACTGTGAACTCCTCATTCCCCAGGCATGTAGTACTGGTCTTAGACAACACTGTGCTTTCTCTGTTGTTTGCACCATGGTATGGCTTTAAAACTTATGCCAAGGGTTTTCTCATATTTATTTTATCACAGCCTTGAAACTGTGCTTTTCGGCCATGATTGGGTCAGGAGCGCTTCTGAGTAGTAACCTTGAAGAGGCACTATAGAAATCTCGATAATGAATGAAAAATACCGCCGTGACCATAGCGGCACATTAGTTTCTGCTGTAAACAAGTGCAAATTTTAAAAGTGCACCTGGCTTTCAGTCCTTGCTCCAAGTTTGTCCTGACAGTTGCCAATTATGAGACAAGGCACTTCTTGTAGGTCACGGTGGATCAGAGCATCCTCAAGTGCTTTAGCAGCCTTCTCCAGCCCTTCTGCATCACTGGCGCTGTCCACAACAAACACTAGCGCTTGGCAAGCCTTGTAGTAGTGTTTCCAGTACTGGCGCATTTCAGTGGCACCTATGTAAGTACCAAAAATACCCACAAGACATTATAATCTAATTTCATAATGAAAAGAAATTAGCGAGACATCTTGAAGAGCTGTGGCAAGCTGCAAATATTGTGATACTGAAAAAAAGAAGATGAAATTGACGTAAGCACTGCAATGACGATGATTAAGGGTGAGTACATTTTGCAACATCATCCAATATGTTAGATAGAAGGTGTATACCTCATTTAGATAACAATTTCACAAGTTAATAGTTAAATATGTATGCAGAGCAATCCTTTTAAAACATGTCCCATTTATGTACAAATTCTATTAACGTGTGACCACCGGCTGCAGCTGGTTTTAAGCCATGAAGAAGCACTTACACTTCCAAAGCAGGTAAATTTAACTTACCTGCACATAACTTCACTCATCACATCTATTAATTATTAGCTTAAACAGAGATAAATTACCATACTTGTCCCTTGCCACCCATAGGCAGCATAGCTAACACTGGCAGGAGTCTAGCTGTTAAACAGGTGACAATAGCCATATGTTTGTTTATTGGTTGCCTCAGCAGACTCTTTCAAATCAAAGCTTAAATCTTGTCTGTTTGCTAAGGCCTATTCCACAGTTAGCCATTTGTGAGGCGTCTTTTAGCGGTATGGCTGCATTACGGCGCCATATAAATTGGCGTTATTATTGTTATTATTGGGAGTTCACACTTATGTGCAATGTATGGATATGTATCCAGAAACATAAATTGTCTAGATTGAAATCAGTTAATCAATTTGCCATAGCCAGCAGGCAATAAGGCTTTTGAAGGGCTTCCTTGAGAGGCACACTGTTGTTTCCTTTCATCATTGTTCAATCGACTTGTCCAAAATACTTTCTTCTGCTTGGTCTCAATTCGGAGATCTTCTCAGTGGGGACCTTGAGTGGCACTATATAAATTTCCACTCACTGACTATGCACTAAAAGTTAAACAAGCACAATAAAACTGCTGTTTACCTCCGATTTCCTTGATGTTTAAAACACAGTTGTCCATCTGACATGCTTTTATCATGAATCCTAAAACAGAAAAATTTCAAAATCACCGACTGTAAAGTAAATCCTTTGGTTTAAAAAAACACGTACCACTCTGCAACTTATTAATTGATGCTGTATGCATCACAACAACGGTCCAATACATGTTTCTAGATAAGATTAGATTAGACCAGCGTTTCCCAAAGTGGGTTCCGCGGAACCCAAGGGTTCCGCGGGGCGAGCACAAAGGTTCCGCGAGAAGTTGAGGAAAAAAGAATCTTTTTGAGAAATTTTACTGCAATACAGCAGCTTTTAAAAATGCACTGGAATTTTAAAACTATAGCGTCAGTGTCTTTTGTGTTTTGTCCTCACCCGAACTTTCAGTGATTATTAGCAATCCAATTACTATTGTATAATTATAGGCTTAGACATCACTGCTGAACGTAGTAATGTAGGTCAAAGCTTTTAATTAGACCTAAGTCTGAACAGAAAGTGTCAGAAACGCAGTCATCATTGTCATCGTTATCTCGACGAAACTTGCCTGAGCACCGTAAAACGCAAGTTTAGAAAGTATCGCCAAGTCAGATCTTGCAGCAGTAGTAACAAATAATGAGTTTTATTTGCTTGTGTCAAAAATTTGTCAAAAATTAAGTAACTTCTACGTAAGCTAACTATAGGGTTCTAAGCCTCTTTTATTTAATTTAGAAACGTAGAACGCTTTCCAAACTCACACGATTTTTTAATGGACGATGTTCTTAAGGAAACCATCGTTCAGAAATTATTGCATAGTTCTATATATCAAAGATAATGGATCTATCATAATTTTCCTCGAATTGAAAGCGAACTTGGTTAAATTCTTCCTATTCATGAATTACGATAATAATAGGATACGAAACCATTCAATGAAGGTGAAAAGCAGCCAACTCTTCTAAAGGTGACTACGAACTTCTTAGTGACATAACGTGAATGAAGCAGCTAGAATTCCAATGAACCTTCACATTCTAACTTCATGTAGGGCATAGGCCTACTTTCAGTAGGATCCACAAATCATGGTTTTGAAAACAGTGCAATTTAATTTTTCATGATATCGTAAGAAAAATAAAGTTTCTATAATTTAGTGCATTTAGGTATGTATGCTTATAATTATTAATAGCCTTTGCAGCCCGTGCGTTCTGCCTGATTCAATGCGCTTAGTTGAGATTGGGGTTCCGCCAGAAAATATTAGGACGCGAAGGGTTCCGTGGCCCAAAAAGTTTGGGAAACGCTGGATTAGACATATAATTATTAGACTGGTGCTGGCCTTACTGATTTTGAACAGCTGTCACAAGAGAATAAAAGATATCAACAGTTTTTTACTCGAAAAAGACAATTAATCAATCAAGTGTCAATCTAATCTAACTGTTATCTAACTTGCGATAATCGGACAACGCATAAATCAGTCTCCAGATAAAATAAAAAAACACAATGCATTATTTGTATACATACTCGCTGATTAGCAGTGATTATGCTAATTCAGCTGTCTTCTATCTCAATGCCTGAGGTTTCAATCCCCAGTCACTTTGCAATATTAAAATTCATAATCAACCAAAATGGGAATACCGACCTCAACTATCGCTGCAGTGCTGCTGCTTTGCTTGTTCTTAATATATTAATTACTAAATTTACTATTTTCAACAGAACTTCTATCCCACGAATGTGTTTTTGTAAACCACTGTTTAACTTGTTCTGTAATATATGAGTGGTCGTGCTACTTACCTACCAATCTACCTACCTAAAGTTATCATTACCTGCCATACTCAAATGTTCTTCTTTCTAGAATAAGCTACCTAGCAGTATCCGTAATGAACTTCTTGATCTTTTTTACCCCTTTTCTGCAAGTGTCTGAAACCGTTTTCTTTGCTTGTGGTCTGGTGCCTGTTAGGTTGGGAGCGCCTCTGAGGAGTTTCTCTTGAAGTGGCGCTATATAAATTCACGATTACAATTACGATTGCAATTAATTGAGAAACACCTTTGGATTTTGACCCGGAACCAATTCCACTCTCGTCTATCGAATACATTTTGAGTCGGCACCTGTTAATAAGCAAACTGTGGTCTGTAATTTCTTTTTTTGGCGCTGTATTAGAGACTATAATTACGATTAGGGTGCGAACCAGTTGTTGGTGCGATGTCGTCGGTGGTTTGTTTACTCAGGATACAGAGCAGAGTTGTTTTTCCCGCTCCCGTCAGACCAACACAAATGACTTCAAACGATTCCATCGGCTGCTTTGGCTTTTTACGACAGCATATCTGTTGCAAAAATTAGAAAGCGATTTCAGTATAGCAATGATTCAGACATTGATAACCACACTTCTTGAAATAAACTCTACCTGCAACACTGCAAATCACAAGAAATTAACGGATTGCTATAAATTGCCATTATTTGTTACTGTACTAAGTCTGTGTTTAACATATCTTAACTAGGTAGACGAGTACATTGGCTCGGTCGCTGATATGCAGTGAGTAAATAATATGGCCACCCCAGATTGTGGCAGTATTTAGAAAATAACAGTCTAATATTTACCGCCAGACACGTACAGCTACTCTGTAAGAGATGCATTGCGAAGCTGGTAGGCCAGTGCAAAACATCACGCATGTAAGCAGAAACCGGAGCATATTCTAGAATATAGCCAAAAAGCAGAGGAGCTGACCAAAAGACCCAGTCAAGACACCCAATTAAGCCAGGTGGGTGACCAGCATGAACCGAGCAGCAATGATCAATCCTGATCGTAATCATTTACTTCAACGTCTTCTCAAAACTGCACGTCACGTCCTTTTGGATTATTAGATTAAACAATTTTGGCGTAATTGCAGAACATGGGACCGCTAGTTTAGCGGTTAGGGTCAGTCCTTTGGGTCAGGGTAAGCGTCGTGAGGGTCGGTTAGGTTCAGGTTAAGCGTCGTGAGTGTCGGTTAGGGTTAGTGTCGTCATTATATACTATGCACCATATTATACTAAAATCGCTAAAACCCAGCGGTCCCGTGTTCTGCAATTACGCCCAATTTTTTACTTAAAGTTACCCCTTTTATATAAACGGTATGCATTCTGATCGTACCGAACAAAATATAATGCGACAGACGGCACAGGCAAACTGAATATTCTGCACACAACAAGACATCGCCGGCAGCAAATATTTGTAAAAACTAATTTATCGGAAGTATTTCAAATAAGATGTAATTCTGCAGCATCCTGAATCATAAACTGTCACCAAAATATTAAATAAATTTGAAAGAAAAAAAGCAATCTCCAGTGACGCCGTTGTCAACAAAATTATTCAACGTATCGCATCTAAAATACAGGTGCAATGGGCAAGCAACGTAAGTAAGAACTGGCGCCTAAAATAAATGTTGTTTTTTTTTTTTTTGTTTTTTTTTTTTTTCCTCAACCAAAACAACAAACATGATACAATTATGGCATTGAATAATACATCAACATCATTTGGTGAAGAATGGGGAGACCCAAAAGGGATAGAAAATCCCGCTGATAGGGCCACCCATAATTCATGTAAAATATAACAGAAAAACATGACAGAACACTCAACTGTAGGAATAAAAAAACGATGAGGGAGAGAGAAAAAAAAAATTTAGCAATCAAAATTGTTGTATATAACGAGAAAAAAAAACCCAACTCTTAACTAATGACTTAACTAAAGACTTAACTAAGGGCTTGGCGAAACCACTGAGCAGAAACCATAACCGTTAAATATCAGGAAGTGTGTTAAGTAGATAAAGGCGAAGTTTATGCTTAAATAATCTTGTGTTAGGTAGGGAGTGAAGATATGTAGGGAGAGAGTTCCAATATTGGGAGCCAGTATATTGTATAGAGAATCGACGAGTGTTAGTATGTGCGTAGGGAAGGTCATAAACAGTTAATTTTCTAGTTGAATAAGAGTGGCGATGAGAGGTAAGGTTAAAGAAATCATTAAATACAAGTGGTAATAGGCCATGGTTATAGCGGTACATAAACTCTCTGTCATAGGTAGGCACAGATATATATAGAGATATGTATATATATATAATTATATTTATTTAAAATTTATCATGAACTATTATGAACTGTCAATCTTGAACTATGACAGGACACACTGTGCTCTAATTGGACAGTATAGCATTGTAGGAGGAGTTACTTGGTATATAAAGCTGTGTATATTGATAATAAAGTAGTTGAACTTGAATCTGTGTGGAGTTAACTCGTGGCCTGTGGCCAACGTAGGGCAGAGAAGCTGACATTTGGTGGCAGCGTGGTGGGATGCGAATGATCCCTGGACACGCAAACTGAACTGAAGAGACTGTTGGAGTTTTGGAGAGACAGATAACTAGCAACAAGTTATTATTTTGTCTGAATCGTATACGTGAGACGATCTACGATTATTTTCGGTTGACAGTTGGTTAATGAGTGCAGCAAGGGCTGATCCTATATAGGTCTGAGTTGCATTCGTTGCCTTCTGTCTGACGCCGATGCTATTTGGAGGAAATCAGACGAAGACAAGCTGATCGGTTTCCAAGTTTACAGTGCAGGCAGTGTCTACATCGGACGGTGTCTGTGTGGAGCAATTTAATTCCGTTCGCGAGAGGACGAGGAATAAGCCGTTCAACTGGTTGACGGTGACGATCTGTGAAAGTGACGATCGACCTGTGAAGGTGACGGTGACGATCTGTGACGATCTGCGAAGGTGACGATCTGCGAAGGTGACGGCAACGATCTGCGAAGGTGACAGCGACGATCTGAAGGTGACGGCGACGATCTGAAGGTGACGGCGACGATCTGCGAAGTGACGGTGACAATCTACGAAGCTGATGGTGATGATCGGAGCGGACGGTGAAACAACCGAAGTCAACTGAACCTGTTGCTGGTTTGGGAGAAGACGACGGCGGAAGAAAAGAACTCTGTTATAGAAGATAAGTTAATTTTCTTGTACACGTGTGAAGTTGTGAACACTTTTGGGTGTGATTTTTGTTTGTTGGTGATTTTGATTGCATAGTGAGTTTCTTTGTGTGGTGATTTTGATTGTGTATTGAGTTTCTTTGTGTGGTGATTTTCTTTGTGTGGTTATTTTGTGCTTGATTTGCATAACAAGATGGAAAGTCTTACGAGTGAAAGACGTGCAGAAATGAACAGTATGTCTACCGAGAGGGTGAGACAAGTGTTGAGAGAGTATGGGAAGTCGCAAGATGAGTTGTTTTTGCTTGATCGAGAGGCCCTTTGTGAGGAATTGGCCAAGGCATGGATTGCAGAAGAAGGAGAAATACAGATAGGTGCCTATGTTGAATTGGGAGAAGAGAGCAGAATATCAGAAGAAGAAGAGTATAGACCAAGACGGATGAGTAGGCCTACTGACAGGTATGAGAGATTGAAAATGGAGGAGATGGCTCTGAGGAGAGAAGAACGGGCTTTAAGAAGAGAAGAAATGGAGATGAGAAAAGAGAATATGGCATTTCAGAAACGGCAATTACAATTGCATATGGAGAATATGGAGAAGATGTGGAAGAAGCACGAAGAACAGATTGCGGCAGAAAGATCAAGATGGACAGAGCATGATGAGGAAAGATTGAAACGAAAAGAAGGAAGAGGGAAGAAGTTTAAGGAACGAAGGAAGGAAGGGGATACAAATTACTTTAACAGCAATTTAATTCTTAAAAAATCGACTTTGCAACATGTAGGTATTGAAATAAAGCAGACTGGAAGTAAGGGAGTAAGTCAAGATACTGACGATGCAGATGAGGCAACAACAGAAGAAATGAATTTGGAAAATTTAGTTAGCAACTTGGAAACAGGAAATAAAGAGGCTGAGGAGGTTAATGTTTTGACACCTGAACAGATGAGGAAGGAAGTAAATTTGGTTGAAGAGCCAAACAATTTAGATAAAACTGAAATGACAGATTTGCACTTGGATAATTTGTTTGACTTGGAAAAACAGGAAAGTCAGGCAGATAACTTGGCATTGCCACAACAGCCGAATCATTTATCAGCGCAACATCAATTACAATGGACTCTAGGTTTATCCGATTCTATTTTGTATGACAAGCAACAACAAGCGGATGTTAATTTGGCAAGAGAAGGGAAAACGGAGTTGTGTGTATGTAATGGCTTATTATATAAACGAGTTCCTTTTGGTATGGTCAATTCTGGCAGAACTTTTGTGAAGGCTATCAATATTGTATTGCAGCCTGTCAAAGATTTCACAGAACCCTATATAGATGACATAGCTGTCCATTCCATGACCTGGGAAGATCATATTAGACATGTTGAGTTGTTTCTAATGCAAATGAGAAAACACAACCTGACTCTAAATTTAAAAAAATGTGAATTTGGCAAACCTGAAATCAAATTTATCGGTCATGTGGTGGGTTCGGGTCAAAAGAAAATGAATCCTGACAAAATCAAGGCAATGTTAGACATGGCTAGACCATTAACGAAAACTCAACTAAGGCATTTCATTGGTTTACTCGGATACTATAGACAATTTGTAAAAAACTTTGCCAAAATTGCAAAACCACTGACTGATGAAACTGGGAAAAAGAAACCTGAAAATGTGTGTTGGACACAAAACCATCAGATAGCATTTGATGAGTTAAAGCGTTGTGTGTGTAACGATGTTGTTCTTAAAATATTTCGTTTGGGTGAACCAGTGAATCTGTATTGTGACAGCAGTTATGCAAGCGTTGGGGCAGTAATGACCCAATTAGATCATGAAGGAAAAGAAAGGCCAGTTTCTTTTATTAGCCAAAAATTGACTGCCACTCAACAAAACTGGGCCACAATAGAGAAAGAAGCATATGCCATTGTTTGGGCTCTATCTAAATTGAAGGATATTATTTTGGGCTCACATATTGTCATTTTTACCGATCACAATCCTTTGACTTATTTAAGCACGACTATGTCAAAATCAGCCAAACTGGTTCGCTCTAGTTTAGCGTTGCAAAATTTTGATGTAGAAATTAGATACAAGAAAGGGAAATTGAATATCGTTGCTGATTGTATGTCTAGACTTTAGAGGAGTAATGTAATGTACATATGGATCCAGGGAAAACATATGTAGTAGATAATTAGTGTTTATTTTAATTATTATTGTGTTGATTTGTTATATATTATATTTAAGTTTACAAATTGGTATGATTTGAAAACTTTAAAAAAAAGGGGATTAGAGGTAATGTCATAGGTAGGCACAGATATATATAGAGATATGTATATATATATAATTATATTTATTTAAAATTTATCATGAACTATTATGAACTGTCAATCTTGAACTATGACAGGACACACTGTGCTCTAATTGGACAGTATAGCATTGTAGGAGGAGTTACTTGGTATATAAAGCTGTGTATATTGATAATAAAGTAGTTGAACTTGAATCTGTGTGGAGTTAACTCGTGGCCTGTGGCCAACGTAGGGCAGAGAAGCTGACACTCTCCTATTTGCAAGTGCCTAATTTGATCGATCTTTAATAATCCAAATTCCTTGAAATACAGAGCGGTGTGGGCCCGGCGAGGAATATTAGCTATAAAACGGATTGCATATTTTTGAAGGGTGACTAGTCTGATAAAATTAGATTTGTAAGTAGACGTCCAAATTAAATTACAGTAGGTTAGATAAGGATAAATAAGAGAATAGTATAGCATAGACCGGATAGAGACAGGAATCAGTTTAGATGAGCGAAATAGCACACCAACAGTCTTAGCAATTTTGCTAGAGATATTATTGATGTGTTCCTTCCAATTTAGATGCTGGTCAATGTATACACCCAAAAATTTTGTGGAAGTCACTTGGGTGATAGGAGTCCCTTCAATAAGTAGAATAGGAAGTTCATTGGGATATTTTTTCTTATGGGATCTGAAGAGGATGTAGCTGTTTTATCCAAATTTAGAGTAAGTTTATTAGATCGAAACCAATCAACGACTCGGTGAAGCTCAGAATTTACAGTGTTGAAAAGGGTATCAATAGATTTGTCAGAATGAAATAAGTTAGAATCATCAGCAAATAGCACAAAATACATAGAAGGCGATACATTTGGTAAATCATTAATATAGATTAAAAATAAAAGAGGTCCAAGATTAGATCCTTGAGGGACACCGTGAGAAATGAGTTGTAGATCAGAGTTACAATTATTAACAGAAACCAGTTGAAAACGATTTTCCAGATAGCTAACAAACCATTGTAATTGTGTCCCTCTAATTCCATAGTTATAAAGTTTTTTGATCAAAATATGATGATTTACAGAATCAAAGGCTTTAGCTACATCAAGGAAGATACCAAGGGAGTATTCGTTATTTTCAATTGCATTAGAGATTTTGTCTTGTATGCTTAGAAGGGGCATGTAGGTAGAATGACCCTGTTGGAACCCATGCTGAGACTGAAATAGTACTTTCTCTTTTGATAAAAAACTATCTAAACGTGCGTACATTAATTTTTCAAATATTTTAGCGAAGAATGGGAGTACAGAAATCGGTCTGTAGTTAGAAACATTGTCCCTCGGGCCCTTTTTATGAATGGGTATGACCTTGGCAGTTTTCAATGCAGAGGGGAATACTCCAGTGGTAAATGAGCAGTTGACAATCTCTGATAGCGGAATTGCAATTTTAGGCAATGTTAATAGGGCTATGGCAGGGTCAATTCCATCGACTCCTTTACTATGCGTAGTGCGAATGGTATGCGCAAGGTTCATTATTTCACAAGGTGTAGAAGGGATTAATGCTATAGAATGTGGAAGGGGTTGGGATAAATAAGAGAGAAAAGAGTTAGTTGCAGCAGGTATTTTATTAACAAGAGATTGTGCAATGCCTGTGAAAAAATTATTGAATTTAGTTGCTATAGTCTGAGGGTCAGTAATTTGTTCATCATTTACATTCAATGTTATGAAATGAAACGGTGAAACCAGGTTGAAAACGGCACTCAGGATTAACAATCCGTTAGAGTTAACTCTGCAAGATGAAAAGGGTGGCCGAGCACCTGTCTAACATTGTGATGGAGTGTGGACAGTCACAAAGAAGTAGGCTATGGTTTTGGAGCCAGCTCTCGTCCCATTTCTAATCTGCCCATCTCAAAACTCGTCGAACGTGTTATTTATAAACAACTATCTCTCTACATTGAATCAAGTCATCTACTTCTGCAACGCAATCTGGATTTCGTCGCCATCACTCTACCAGTGACGGCGCCAGAATTTCAATTTCGGGGAGGTTGAAGCCTCGCGGTGGAAATTTCCCATTTTCATCCGCCAAAATTTCTGCTGACGACCTTTTTTTACTCATCGGCCGAAATCTCATGACAATTTTCCATATTCACCGCCGAAATTTCTGACGAACTTTTTTTAGTCGTCGGCCAAAAATTGTGGATATTTCAATGTAAAAAGTCGGATGACCCTTTTTTAGGGGGGTTGAGCCTCTTATAGGGGAGATTAGCTCCCCTTCCCCCTCTAGCGCCGCCACTGCACTGTACGGAAAATGCAAACATCAAAGTCTACAACGACATTGTTCTGGCCCTTGACTCAGTGTGGTAGCCTATACGTACTTGGGACCGGGATAAAAGCCGCGATGGATCGCTCGAGGCCCTTTGAGTTCATGTCAGACGTATAAATTATGAAGAGAGTATAACGGCGCTATATAAATCTTCAGATGCGAAGCATAGGCTATGTGCACGCATATTTCAGTCAACTCGACCGCCATTTCCGACTCAGCGGTTCTCCTCTCCTTTGGCTTCGGACGTATACCCGGTAGGCCTTTTTATCTGATCGCACCCAAAATATTAACGATCATCTCTGGCGACTCTACATGTAGGACTCAGTGCAGGGTCCTTGTTGTGTTGGGAGTTCCTCAGGTTTCTGTCCTATATAGTCCCGCTCCTATTCATCTTTTATGCCTACACGGCCGGTATTCCTATCTTTTCCATTGCCATTCTGCAACTGGCCACCCTTTCGCTGGTGATGTCCAAGGTCCCCTTCTGCTCTATCTCAAGAACTTAGGCTAATCTTGTGGGTGTTATCTAATCCTCTTTCCTAGAATTCTTCCAAAACCAAGTTGATTTGGCTAGGCACTCCTAAGCAGCTTCAAAAACTTGACCACGCATTAGCCTAGGCCTACGTACTCTCAAACCTTACCCCACTCCTACTTCTCTTCTCTAGTGTTCGAGACCTATAGGTACGTGTCACCTAAGGGTTTACTATCATTTGGTCGAAAGTCATTTGGTCGAAATCATTTGGTCGACGATCAAAAAGTCGAACGATCAAAAAGCCGAATGATCATTTGGTCGACAATCAAAAAGTCGAACGATCAAAAGATCGACAATCAAAAGATCCACATTCAAAATGAAGCATTTTTAATAGAATTCTGACTATTTTGCTACAAGTTTTATCATTTCTACGCTAATTCAATGCTAAGGCTAATTTTATACATCTATAGTGTCATTAGGCTATATAAAGATTGTCCATATAAAAAAGTCACTATTAGCCTATGCTTGCAACTCAAGGTTGTGAGCAATGCCCCTCAAATAGTCCATATTCGGGCGCTTTCCATATTCAGTAACGACTCTCTTCAACCGTTCAGCACAGTCCTTGAATTTCTTCTTTCCCGCAGGCGAAAATTGAATGCGGCTGGCTATTATATTTACAAGAATAATGCACATAATTATTATCAGTTCTATTGTGTAAGCTATGTATGTATGTAAATATGTATGTATGCATGTATGGTACCCCGTCAAAAGCGCGCAGGACAAAAGCGCGCCGACAAAAGCGCGCCGACATAAGCGCGACCCGTCAAAAGCGCGCTGGACAAATGCGCGCCGACATAAGCGCGCAGTCAACCATAATATAGACTAACATAAACAGACAAAAAATGAACTAACTCACGAACAAACTCATGTGTAATTGTCTGTCAAATATGCAAACAACGAAAAAAAGTCTAATGTCTAAAAATTAGGCAAAATTTCTGGGAAAATCATATTGCTAAGAGCCTAGTCTAATCTACATCAAATAATAATAATAATAATAATAATAATAATAATAATAATAATAATAATAATAATAATATTTTTTCTTTAATTCAACGCCTGCAAAGCACTGCGCTTTACATTTGCAAGTTATGCAGTAATCTTAATTAAAC
>OX457041.1:46360603-46450603 GCA_949752735.1 Lumbricus terrestris
CGCTCTCGCGACATACGTTTCACGCAGCGACTACAGATGCAGTGGAGTGCGCACTTTCACGAGCAGCACTCTTCTCGCGAAGGCTTAATTTCTTCCATTACGACTAATACTCGGACCACATCGAAGCAAGCTCTTAACTCAGTCGCAATCAATTACAGTCTGCCACTTCCACCTCCACCTACTCCTGCTCCTTCTTCTTTTCCTGCTCCTCCTGCTCCTCCTGCTCCTCCGACGCCATTTTCTCGCCTAGGCTTTCTCTTCTTTTTCTCATCAATTATTTCTCTATTTTTCTTATTGCTATTTTTACATCATCATCATCGTCATCGTCGTCGTCATCATCATTGCATCATCATCATCATCATTGCATCATCATCATCATCATGATCATCGTAATCATTATCATCATCATCATCATCATCATCATCATCAACATCATCATCATCATCATCATCATCATCGTCGTCATCATCATCATCATCATCATCATCATCATCATCAGCGGCGTCGTCGTCGTCATCAACATCACTGTCATCATCATTATCGTCATCATTGTAGTCGTCGTAGTCATCATCATCATCATTATTATTATTTTAATTAGTCAGGATCAAAGAAAAATTTCATGGGATTAATACTATTATTATATTTTTTTAAATTAATCGATCAAGGTAAAGAAAATCTCGCCGTTCATTGTTAAAGCAATATAATTTTTACGATTATTATTAATAATATTATTTTTTATTGTTATTAATATTAGCTTATTTTGTTTATTTATTAGTTGCTGCTGTTTCTGCTTTTGCTATTGCCGTTGTTGTTCTTTTTGTGGTTGCTAGCCTACTGTTAATAAATGTTGTTGTTTTTGCTGTTGTACGCTGCTGCTGTTGCTACTGCTGCTGTTGTTGTTGTCGTATACGTTGTTGCTGTTGTTGTTTTTGCTGCTGCTATCGTTGTCGTTGTTGCTGTTATTCAACATAACAAGCTGCTGTACACAACATAATAAGCTATGTATGCGGTGTAGATGTCGGTTCCGATTCCAATCGGTTTGTTTGAGCTTCTGAAGAACGTGACGATAACCGTTCTGCGGGAGCGACCCACCGATCTCTACGACTTCATGGCCGACTATTTCGTGAAGGCGAGAGACATGCGCCGTGCCGCCTCTGTTCCCTTCTACGTCATCGTTGACGACGACCGTCTGGCGGCCGAGCCCGACCCGGTCGTCTTCCGCCCGAAGACCCACAAGCAGAGTCGCCATGGACGCCGAGGGTCCGTCTCTGCGGAGAGGTACGACCCTGAGGCTCATGATGCCAGGGAGGACGTCGGGGTCGGTGGCGGTCAGCCGAAGACGGCGTCGCAGGAGATGAGACTGACGGAGGCTGTCAAGGACATCCTGCTCTTCAGGTAGGAGTATACTCATAAACATCACTCATAGAGCAAGGATCATTATCGTCACCATCCTCCTTTATTTGGCTTGGGACTGGCGCTGTTAGAGTGCAAACAACTGAAAGAGCAACTCGTCTTTCACACAGGACCTTATAATAAACCCATTCAGAGGGCTAAATACAGGCTACTGCTACATACTCGACTCGGACCACCATGGACTATATACTCTCACGGACAACCCTTCTAACTCAACGCAGCGCTCGTGAATAAACTGGTGCCCCGCGCTTGGCTTTCGAGTGGCGCTTTAGAAATTTCGAGTTTACGGGCATCTATGAAATATGTAGACTATATGTTGGCTGTACCCGTAATCGTAACGTTCAAATTTCTAAAACGCTGCTCTATGGCAATAGGCGCAAGGCAAAACCTTAATATTCAGTTTGGGCCAAAATCGTCTTCTACCACATAATTTTTTATATAGGCCTACCTACAATCATAGTCTATTTCCAACCTGTTCTATTTAGCCAGCGTTGATGGGAAGTGCTTCTCAGTCGATGGTCTTGAATGGACGCTGTATAAACCCTCACTGTTCAATGAATGAAACACGAATACCACTGTAACAGGAATTGATATTGAACTCGTCGTTAATTAGTTTAATCTAAAACAATCGTCGCCATCATAAGTCACCAATGTAGGCCTATGTAGACCTATGTGTAACGGAATGCTAAGACCACACTACGGCTCAATAGTTTGAGTGGAATTATATTCCAGAACCCAGAACTGAGTTCAAGTTACTCATTTGCATGCTATATTCCTATTCGCTGTAATGTAGGTTATTGACCTATATGTCACCAATCAACAAGTCGAATGTTTTATATAAAAATAATATTAGCCTATGAATATTAATATATGTCAACATGTACAGCACACAAAACCTTTCTCCAAGGGTTTGGGATAATGTTTGATTTAACACAATCTTCTATTAAATAGCCTTACCTAAAACCAGTACTGATTACAGTAATTTGAGGGATATAATTTTAATATCTACCCTCCCACGTAGTATTCTTTAGGTCTTGTAGTTATTCACCACCGGCCAGTCTTCATCGTACTCTCATCAATGGATGATCTCCAGGCTGTTGGCTTCATTTCTCGGTTGTGGATTATCATCGGACTTTTCTTCTCAAATGTTGAATTTCTTTGCGGTCGCTGCTTACTGTTTGAACAGTTTCTATTCCTTATCGTATTTACCAACTACTGCGACTTTCATTTACTGTTCGAAGTAGTCTCTGTAGATTATTTATCGTTTCGCAATGTCACGAGATGTAACTTCGTTGATCTAAGGTATACGCTGTAAACTGCAACGCATACACGCTCTTACCGGTAAGTACAGCGCTATATCGATCGTACGTTACGCTCGTTGACCTTCATTATAGTCCACACCTTAGGACACTAAGCGTTCGTTATTCGGCTTCCAATCGTCCCGAATGTCACGAAATCACACGATAACGTTCGACAACAATTACCAACTTCTTGCGATCGCTCAAACCTCCGCCATTACGTCCTTCTTCTCCAGCCTCCCTAGATGCTCTTTGCGCAGGCGTAGCAGACGATCCTTTTGTTCGCCTCCCATTGGCTGACTGACCGAATGTTGCTATATCTCGAAATGTTTGCCCCTGTTTAATATATATTTTTGCCCCTAAGTACTGGTTCTAGTACTGGTTAATTAATTAAACAGAGCAATGTGAAAGTTCTGAATCAAATCATTAATTAATCATTAACTAGGGCCTCTTCCTAACTTAACATGTGTAATTAACATTCAACAATATGTATAGCAGGGTAAGAACGTATGGGTGTGATCAAGGATATCGCTACAACAATCCCCCACAAATTAAAATTTGCTACAAATTTTCTTTTCAATATCCTTATTAAAACTACCCATACTTCTTATAATAGCCTACTCCTACTACTCAGTCATTTACACTAGCACTTACACTAGCTATAGCTATGTAACTATGCAACAACCTACTCAACATTAACATTTAACATCTATTGTGATAATTCAACTTGTATCACCTTTACCGTACCTATACTTGTAATTTACATTGCATTTACACTGATTCTCCTATCTACATGTCTAATTCTACTTACTCTAATCCTCGGCTTAAATAGTCAGCCACTACATTGTCACTACCTTTGAGGTATCTAACTCTAAAGCTGTAGTTCTGAAGCATTAGGTACCAGCGCATTACTCTAGCATTTCTTATGTTACCAGTCTTTAAGTATTGCAGTCCTAAGTGGTCAGTCTCTACCACAAATTCCTGTCCATACAGGTAGCGGTTGAACTTTCTAATCCCCCAAACCATCGCCAGGCACTCTCTCTCCTCCACAGAATAGTTCCTTTCACTTTCACTAAATTTCTTGCTTGCATAAACCACTGGATGCATAACCCCATCATGAATCTGCATCAGCACACATCCCATCGCCGTATTGGACGCATCCGTTCTCAAAGTGAATTCCACACCAATCTCAGGTAACTTCAATATCGGTGCTTCTGATAAAGCATTCTTTAGACTCTGAAATGACCTCTCTAGATCATCATTCCATTCAACTGTTATCCTGGCAATCTTCCTTTATCTTATCAACAGATTCTTCCTTTGGTTTAATCATATTTTAGTTATTTTCCTTTCACTCAACATAACTCGCAAACCTACCTTCAACAATAACTCAACTTAATCTCATAATGTATTATATTTACATATCTACTTACTTAACTATTCTATACTTACTACTATCAACTTCTGTTTGCAGGACTTCTGCTCTTCTTTGGACAGCTCGTCCTGTCTACCTCCATCCTATTACTTTTCCTCAAAACTCCCTACACTCACATCTCTGTTAGTTCTATACCTAACACTGCCTTTAGGACATGACTTTTCTCCGTCATTCCATGACCTACTTTTCCACCTACTCAGATCATTGCGACCTCCATAACTCTTATTTTGTCTTCCTCCTAACTGATTAGCTGGTTCTTCTCTGTACCACGGTCTATTATTTCTCCAATTATATCTGCATGTGTTCCTCCTATTCCACCTTATTTCTCTACTATCCACATTTGGATTCTCTTCGTATTCTCCGTACCTCCATTCATTCGATCTCCTATATTGGCTCACATTTCGTTTATTTCTATTCTCTTCATTTCTCCAGTCTGCTCTTTCCTTCCAATATTTACTCTGATTTCTACGACTGTCACTTAACTCACTGCTTCCGCCCGTGATTAAATATTTGTCATATGTTTCCACCAATCTCAGTGGCTTATTTCTAAAAGTCTTCTTTATTGTTTCACCTTTTCGCTCTTTCCTATCTTTGTCATGTGTACGTGTATCGTACCCGGCTAATATTCCTCTCACAGGCCCCTCTGCCTTCGACTCCTCTATGATATTGGACCCAAATGCTGTGTCCAGACCACCATCCGTCTTTTCTTCAAGTGTGTCACGTTCACCTGTTAGCAAATAATCTTCTTCGAACGTCACTCGTTTATGCATTGTCTCCTCAACATCACCAGCGACTACCTCCTTACTAGAATCGCCCCTTGTGACATCATCCTCATGGGTACTCACTCCAACGTCCTTGACCCTGAATTCATTTATACACCCGATTCTTTTTGGTTTCTTCTCGTATAATCCGGGATTTACTATCAGCTCTTTGACCAAGTTCTTTATCACTAATGCCTCTGCTTTCCCTTCAAATTCTTTACTCTTGATGTCAATCAGAGCTGTTGGGTATTTTACTTTGGTTCCATTAGCAAATCTGCAAACCATTTTACGTCCAGTATACTGGTAAGGTTTCTCTAAACCCTTTCTAATGGCAACACATGTTGCACCCGAATCATTTAGTGCCTTCACCTGTTTCCCATTCACCAACGCCATGCTCGTATAAGCCCCCATCGTTTCTGCTCCTTCAGCTTCATAGCACGATATGGTAACCTCATGTTCCACATCTTCCTCTTCTCTATCTTCAAAACACTGCATAGTGGCGACCGTATGCGACCTTGCGCCTGGTCCCATCTTATCGCATTTTGATGCATAATGTAACGTAGATCCACAATGAAAGCACCCTCCTCTTGGATCTTCTCTACCAACTTCCCTCCGTTTACTATTCCTAAAATCCCATTCATTTTTGAACCGACCTCTATCTTCGCACCTGTCCTGTTCCCTGTTCCTATTCCGTCCAAGACTACTACTTCTATTCTCACTATTGCTCTTTGCAAATTCTCTAAAACGACCTTCAGGTTCAGTGTCCCTTTCTTTGTGAATAGGTGTCCGCTTCCTCTCGCTAATTTCTCTAGCCTCCACATAATTCTGTGCTTTTTCTAGCAACGTTTCCAAATTCACCTTACCCTGCTCTTTGAGAAAGCATCTCATCTCATCATCACATGTCACTAAGAACTGATCACGCAATACCAGTGTCTCTAATCCTTTATAATCATTCTTGAATCCAGCCATTGACAACCACTGCCTCAAATATCGTCTCAATCTCTCAACATACTGAGTTACAGTTTCGTCTGTGTCACGTTTAGAAGAGCGAAACTTTTTTCTATACCCATTTTCCGTGAGCTGGAATCGTTTCAACAGTTCCTCTTTTAATTTCTTGTAATCTTGTGCTTCATCTACTTCCAACCTCTCGAAAACTTGCAATGCTTTTCCGTCTAAGGATTTCACTAGTGTTAATGCCCACATTCTTTCTGGAACTTCGTATGCCATGCAGGTCCTCTCGAACCTTAATAGATAGGCATCAAGACAATCTCTGTCTTCCCTAAATACTGGCATCTTCACATTCTTGGCATTATTATTCTGTCCACTGGTTTCCCTACTATAACCATTTCCAATCCAATCATCTCTATCGCCTTGTCGTCTTTCTTGTTCCAGTTCTTTAAGTCTAATCGTTTTCTGGTTGTCTAATTCAATCCTCTTCAGATTAGCTTCTCTCTCTTCAGAACTCCTCTTTTCTTCCATCTCTAGTTCAATCCTCTTCAGATTGGCTTCTCTCTCTTCCGAATTCCTCTTTTCTTCCATCTCTAGCTTTCGTAATTCTAATTCCTCATTACGTCGTTTGTCAGCTATCTCTTCTTGACGTCTCTTGTCAGCTATTTCTTCTTCGCGTATTTTGTCAGCTATCTCTTCTTGACGTCTCTTGTCAGCTTGGATCTCTTCTTGTCTCTCTCTGACAAAATCCCTAAGCTCTTGATCCGAATAACCAAGGTCCGATCCAACTTTAATCCACTTTGCGAATTCCGCCGCCATTTGTCAAAGTTTAATTATCTTATAGACAATTCTGCGCTAGAAAATTTTCTAAAGCGCTATTTAAATTTTCGCGGTGAATCAGTTCAACCTTAGACCTGACCTCTTTGTCAACCAATAACAGTCAGTATAATTGAACTACCAGCTACGTCACACCTAATTAATATTCAAACGGCGCTTGAAGCTTATACACACGTGAGTCAAACTAATTTCTATCGTAATTAAACTATGCAATCTAATACTTCTTAGATCCCTTAGATTTACAGTCTAAAATTGTTCTAGATCCCTCGGACGAAGCCCCCAGTTTTGTAACGGAATGCTAAGACCACACTACGGCTCAATAGTTTGAGTGGAATTATATTCCAGAACCCAGAACTGAGTTCAAGTTACTCATTTGCATGCTATATTCCTATTCGCTGTAATGTAGGTTATTGACCTATATGTCACCAATCAACAAGTCGAATGTTTTATATAAAAATAATATTAGCCTATGAATATTAATATATGTCAACATGTACAGCACACAAAACCTTTCTCCAAGGGTTTGGGATAATGTTTGATTTAACACAATCTTCTATTAAATAGCCTTACCTAAAACCAGTACTGATTACAGTAATTTGAGGGATATAATTTTAATATCTACCCTCCCACGTAGTATTCTTTAGGTCTTGTAGTTATTCACCACCGGCCAGTCTTCATCGTACTCTCATCAATGGATGATCTCCAGGCTGTTGGCTTCATTTCTCGGTTGTGGATTATCATCGGACTTTTCTTCTCAAATGTTGAATTTCTTTGCGGTCGCTGCTTACTGTTTGAACAGTTTCTATTCCTTATCGTATTTACCAACTACTGCGACTTTCATTTACTGTTCGAAGTAGTCTCTGTAGATTATTTATCGTTTCGCAATGTCACGAGATGTAACTTCGTTGATCTAAGGTATACGCTGTAAACTGCAACGCATACACGCTCTTACCGGTAAGTACAGCGCTATATCGATCGTACGTTACGCTCGTTGACCTTCATTATAGTCCACACCTTAGGACACTAAGCGTTCGTTATTCGGCTTCCAATCGTCCCGAATGTCACGAAATCACACGATAACGTTCGACAACAATTACCAACTTCTTGCGATCGCTCAAACCTCCGCCATTACGTCCTTCTTCTCCAGCCTCCCTAGATGCTCTTTGCGCAGGCGTAGCAGACGATCCTTTTGTTCGCCTCCCATTGGCTGACTGACCGAATGTTGCTATATCTCGAAATGTTTGCCCCTGTTTAATATATATTTTTGCCCCTAAGTACTGGTTCTAGTACTGGTTAATTAATTAAACAGAGCAATGTGAAAGTTCTGAATCAAATCATTAATTAATCATTAACTAGGGCCTCTTCCTAACTTAACATGTGTAATTAACATTCAACAATATGTATAGCAGGGTAAGAACGTATGGGTGTGATCAAGGATATCGCTACACTATGGTTGCTTGATTTGAAGCGGCATCAACAATCTCATAGTCGAAAGCCGATATTGCACGATCCAAACTACTAACTTAATTATTTACTTGATCTGATCTCCCTCTATTTATAGTCGCACATGCATGTACGACTATAAATAGAGGGTTGAGTTGCAGTAATAGTAAAAGATGCAGGTCTTGCAGTAAGGTCACACGCACAAGTGCAGGCCACAAGGGGCCGTCCATAAAGTACGTCACGCTCAAGAGGGGAGGGGGTGTAAGAAAGTGTGACAGTTTGTGACAGGGGGAGGGGGGTCAGGCCATGTGTGACGTCACACATTTAAAAAAAATTCTTTGTTATTTTTTTGGTTCTTAGTACCTAAAATCCGACCCGGCCCGGCCAGGCGTGTCTAAAACCCGGCCTGGCGGGATAAAAGTTGATTTCCCGTCACTATCAAAGCGTTTAGGGACACACGTCACTATCAGAGGGATTAGGGATAGTATCCTAGGGTTTAGAGTAGTGATGTAGCTTTTCCGGAAATTTATTTTGACGGAAAGTTTCCGGAAACTTTCCGGAAAGTTTCCGGAAACTTTCCGGAAACTTTCCGAAGAACCGGAAAATACATTAAACTCAGAAAATATCAGAATTTCACTCTCATAAATTTTTTTATGGTTTAAACTCCTTTTATTTACAGTACTTCTGTCGATGCAAACAATGTTGAACTTTAAAATAATTAATATGAGCAATAAACACTGTTCATTAGTAAACTTCAGACTAGAGTAGCCTATAGAAAACTAGTTGCTAGCATGTCTGCAATGACTGCAGACATGCAAGCAACTAGTTTCCTCTGTTGCAGGAAATGGGTAAAAAACTGATATAGGCATGAAATAATGCACCATCAATTTCTGTTTCTGTCTTATATTTTCATAACTCACAAATATGAAGGTGACTGAATGATAAAAAAATATTTTCTCTAAATATACAGCAAAGTTTAATTGCATTTAATTCCTAAATGTACCGGTATTTTTGGGCTGTGTGAACAATTATCACTAACACTAGCAGTGCCATCTATTGAATAAACTATTACTTATAACCACCTAAGACTGCTTATAGTGATGGATGTATTTAGTAACATTACATTGAAATAAAATTCGGACTCCTTAGAGTTGAGTATGTATTTAATATTATTTTATTGGTGGAAAAATACGTCAGAAAGTTTCCGGAAAAATATGAAACTTTCAGGACAATTTTTCCACCTCACAACACTAACTTCTGATAGTGATTGATGTATTTAGTAACATTATATTGAAAGAAAACTTCGGACTCCTTAGAATTGAGTATGTATTTAATAATATTTTATTGGTGAAAAAATATGTCGGAAAGTTTCCGGAAAGATTCGTCGGAAAGTTTCCGAAACTTTCCGGAAAGATATGAAACTTTCCGAGGAAAGTTTCCGCCTCACAACACTAGTTTAGAGGGTTAGGTAAATGGTTATGTTTAAAATAATTTTGTTCGAAAGTGTGACGTACTTTAGGGGGGGGTCCGAGATTTGTGACAGTTTGTGACAGGGGAGGGGGGTCAAAAATGGTCAAAAATAGCGTGACGTACTCTATGGACGGCTCCCAAGTAGTCGGAACTCATCTGTAAAAGTATATATTGGGCCTATATAGGCCTACACATGGGCGGAGTTTATCAGGGGCTATAGGGGGATATTCACTTTTTTACCGTGTAAATGATATCTTTTCCCGGGTTTAGCCCTCTAAGAACTTTCAAAAATTGGTCATCAACTTTTTTGAGGCTGAAAATGTTTTCCCCGCCGGCTAGTTCTGGACCAAATTTTCCATTCGCCCCCCCCCCCCGAACGAAAAACAAACTCCGCCCATGGGCCTACATATAGAGTAGACGCCTAATGAAAATGAGACTTGGACTACAAGTAGTTAGTATCATCTTCAGCTGTGAGGACATGTCCTACGCACGACTGCAATGATTCTGTTGACGCCGATCTACTTGATTAACTTTCGTTGTTGTCGTTGTTGCTTCAATTATCTTCTTTCATGTCGTTTTATGGCTTTCGCCGTTCATTCTTCTTCCCAATCATCTCTTCGTTTCTTGCTTCGTCGCTACTCTCCATGTGGCTTCTGTGTCTTTCTTCATGCCATGCACCTTTGAAGGCGAGGCGCTCTACATAAAACCATCATTCTGAAAAAGAGACAGATATAAACAGAGAAATATTTTGCATATATGCCTGCGTAGTATGTATGTATGTATGTACATGTATGTATGTATGTATGTAAAAACTATGTATGTATGTATGTATGTATGTATTATGTATGTATGTATACATGTGTGTATGTATGTATGTATGTATGTATGTATGTATGTATGTATGTATGTATGTACATTGTACAAGTATGTATGTATGTACATTATGTAATAATAATAATTTATTTATCTATAGTTATTATATTTGCTACTATTACACAGCTCAGGTAGTATATATACACTACAAAATAGACAATGACAGGAATATGCAATTTTGGACAAATAGTTACTGCATGCTTCCCTTGTTAATTGTACTCCGCTTCCTCCATTTTCTCCTCAATCGCTGATACCTGCTATTGATTGCACACCGAAATGAATTTGGCTGCTGGTTTCTTAAATTCTCTTCTTGCTTACTTACCTAACTCTCTGGCAACTAGATTTGAACCTTTCATGGACGACTTCTGTTGCACCAAGTGGCGCTCGTGAATAATCTAGTGCCCTGCACTCGCCAGTTGAGTGGCGTCTTAGAGACATGGAGCTTACGATTGTCATTCGAGACCGCGATGTCGTTTGTCACTCTGCATGAGAGACTTAATTAGCCTTTGCAGCTCACCATTTGTTTAGCAACGCAGAGATATTATACATGTATATCGAGATAGGAGAAAGAGAAAAAGAGAAAGAAACCGGAATTTCCATACATGGAATACTTATCAACAACTTGGCATTCGCAGACGATATAGACTTGATAGAAGAAGACATCCACAACATTCAAGAAAACGTTAACATCCTAGGCAGGGAAGGAGAGAGGGTAGGCCTAAAAATCAACCGCAGCAAAACAAAAACAATGACCTTCGGAGAAAAAACGAACATTAAACCAATCGAGATCAACGGTGAAGGCCTAGAACACGTGGAAGAATTTCTATATCTGGGAAGCCTGCTAACATGGGACAATGACTGCGGAAGGGAGATAGGAAGCCGGATAGCGAAAGCAGCGGGGGCATTGGCAGCCTTTGGAAACCTGTGGAGAAGTCGTGAAATAAGCATAAAAACAAAAATGGAAATAATAAAAACATGCATATTCAGTATACTGCTGTATGCATGTGAGACATGGACCTTGCGCAAGAGGGAAACAAACAAACTATTGGCATTTGAAATGAGATGCTACAGATGGATACTGCACATCAGATGGGAGCAAAAGATAACAAATGTGGAAGTGCGCGCAAGAGTGGGAAACACAAAGAACATAAAACAACTGATAATGGAGAGGAAACTAAACTTCTTTGGACATGTATGCAGAATGGGAAACGACCGACTTATCAAACAGGTCATCTTCGGAATGATGGACGGAAGGGGGGTTAGAGGAAGACCGTGCAGAGAATGGCTAGATGACGTCACGGACTGGTGTGAACTGGAAATCTACAAACTTAGCAGAATGGCGCCGGAGAGAGACAAATGGAGACGTATTGTGAAACATGCGATCGACACCAACGGGCACTGAGCCCATGGACCGCAATGATGAATGATGATATCGAGATAGCAAAGCGACCTCTGCTACGATTGCAAACAGTGTCCACCAGTGAGACACACACACACACACACACACACACACACACACACACACACACACACACACACACACACACACACACACACACACACACACACACACACACACACACACACACACACACACACACACACACACACACACGTACAAGCACACACAGTCATACACACACGAACGCAACCATGCACGCACACATGCACACTGTGATGCGATTTCAGAGAACCTTGCCGAACAGGTGAAAGTGAATCCATAAAATACACTAGGCCTACAGCATTATTGCTTTTGTCGATGCCTGCAAGATACAATCTTCGCCATTTTGATTGCTACTATAGGCCTATAGCCTACTTGCGGCTCAACGTCGCCATCATTAATTCGACACAACCTCGTTTATGCATCATCCTGCTGGGCCTACACAGCTTCATCTTTCAAATGTATATGTTTTCCATAGTAATTGCAATTGTAATTGTAATCGTACCTTTATATAGCGCCACTTCAAGAGAACACCTCAGAGGCGCTCCCGACCTGACACCAAACCACAATCAAAGAGAATGGTTTTCAAACGCTTGCGGAAAAGAGGCAAAGAAAGACAAAGAAGTTCATTGCGGAGACTACGGTAATAGGTAACTTATTCCAGAGAGACGGACCGACCATTATAGCTTCTATGCAGCACTGTGGAAGATCGAGTCCTAGGGACAACCAGGTCACCATGCGTAGCAGAACGAAGGTGATTGCATGACCTATAGACCTCGTGCTCAGTTCTCAGTAAATTGTTCTGGTGAGATCCTTCACCACATTTGAACGGGTGCCATTTCACTGTGTTAAATTCCTCGCCAAGGATGTAGCATTATTTCATTATTTCATTTTGTATTATATATATATATCATTTGGTGGCGGTGTTCAAACACCCAAAACACTCCTCCCGTAAATGCGGCCTTGGTTTCCGCGTACCGACCTTGCTATAGGAGAAAATTAAATCTTTTGTAGGCCTATAAGTCATCGTCGGTAATCGGTATGTGAACCGGTTAACCTGATGCACGCCACGTATTGTGCGCTCCTACATGCAGAGCCGCGTTGGATTTACGTGACATCTGGATGAGATTTTTATCTGAGACCTTTTTATGGCTTCTGGTGCTACGGCTACAGATCGGAAGAAAGGAATGTCTTTGCACCTCAAGTCACTGTCGTTGCTTCGTTGCGTCACCATTCATCCATTTCCCCATCCAGCCGCCCCATTCATCCATTCCCTCATCCAGCCGCCCCACCCAACCGCCCCATTCATCCATCCCATCCATCCGCCCCATCCATCCGTCCCCGATTCTTCCATCTCCCATCCATCCGCCCCATTCATCCGCCCCATCTATCCGTCCCCCATTCATTCATCCATCCCCCATCCAGCCGCTTCATCCATCCGTCCCCAATACATCCATTTTCTCATCCAGCTGCCCCATCCATCCGTCCCCCATTCATCCATCACCCATCCATCCGTCCCCCATTCATCCATCACCCATCCATCCGTCCCCCATTCATCCATCACCCATCCATCCGTCCCTATCCATCCGTCCCCCATCTATCCATCCCCATCCAGCCGCCCCAATCCCCCCGTACATCTTTTCCTTTCTTCCGATCTTTGTGTTTGTTACATTAAATGTGCCTCTCCTGATCTCGAGTCGTCTCTTCTGTTCGACTGGAGCTCTTCGGTCTCTTCATTCAGTTGTCTGCAGTGTCTGTCTGCCTATCTTGTCTGTCTGCTTATCTGTCTGTCTGTATGTCTGTCTGTCTGCACTACGCATTTGTAGGTCTGTGTTTCCTCTCTCTTTACGAGCTTATAATTGGCTTTGTCCTAGGTGTCGATGTACAGGGTGCGGCCGAAAAAAATCCATTACAAAAATTGCGATTTCTCGAAAACCGCTGAATATTTTGCTACAAAACTTCGCCAGTCTATATATAGGCCTATGACACATATTTATCTACAGCTTGGCTACATTTAATGAAATTCGAATCCTGAAAACCAAAACGGTTTCGACCAACACTGAAGTGAAACAATGTTATCCTCATTTCAACAGACACAACTGGTATATATATATATATATATATATATATATATATATATATATATGATGGTGCTCTGCCCGAAGGCAGGTTCATTGGCTTTACGCCCCAGGATGAGATGAGTGAGGTGGTTTCCCGTTGCCTTCCTCACAGACAATGATGGGTAAGCAACTTGCCCAAGGTCGCTCCGCAGGAGCTTGCGCCCCTGCGTCCCACACGTGCTAGCCCGAGATATCTAAATCTCTGAATGTCAACTCCCAGCCCGGGGCTTGAACCGCAGTCCGTTGCAACCAACAGACGAATGCAGCTCCCGCTTACCGGTGTAGCTAACTAGGCCAGTATATATATATATATATATAATATATATATATATATATAATTATGGCCAGTGTTTCTGTCTGCATCTCTTCTTCTGTCGGCCTGTCAGTCTGACTAAGCTTATGCCTATCTAGCCTACTTGTCTCTTTCTCTTTCTGTCTGTCAATGCCTCCAGTGTTAATATCTAGAAATTGCGCCCATTTGACTTGAACTCGGATTGACAGGCGGGATCAGCGTCACAGCAAATGGATTTCTAAACCGAAGGAAGCTTCATGCTTTCTTCGCCAGGGGGCGTCGGTGGCCCGTGACTGGCGATGAAATGCGACGAATTGAAACATGCAGAGTGAAATATTATATTGCTAACGTCAGACTTATTTATCCTCAGCTCTGCACTCGAAAGTATAGCAAATTTTTATTCACAATGTGGCCTAGAAATCTTCAAATCACAAAGAGTTCTTTATATTAATTCGCTTTAATAGACACATAACACTGTAGGCCTATTTGATGGATGACGGTTGCGCCCCCAAGCGTATAATACATTTAAAGCAGGCTGTCAATTGCAGTCGATAAGGTCATAATTATAGTAAGAGGGATTCAAGAAAGATGAGAGGGGAGGGAACCTCATGAAAAGAAATATAGAAGTAACATAATTATATGGAGTTCCCCTGCAGGAATACTTTTCTTAAGTACATGCAGTCGTTCTGCGCAGGATAGGTTTGCGCTATATGCAGCCTAGTTAGGCAACTTAGGCTACATACTAGCATGATACAGTAGGCTATAAAATTATAGGCCTACGTATAGCCTACATACTGACTGACTACTGACTGTCTGACTACTCACTGGCTGACCGACTGATTGACTTGATTGGATATTGTCTGACTGACTGGCTGACTGACTGACCGACCGACCGACTGAGTCGAGTCAGCAACGTCGTACAACGCAATCAAATCAAGATTAGATTGAAGTATTTCAATTTTCAAAGTCAAAAGCTGCTAATCACAACTTCAAACATTTGTGGAAAGATTTGCGAATAGGCAATAGGATTCGATAGGCCTACTTGATAGAAAGAATTCGAAATGGATACAAAGGCACCCTGTTTCTCAGAACAGATAGGCTACCGGTACCAGCAATGTATTTCTACAATCCATTATAAAGCTTAGGCCTATTCCTTGTTTTCGATGGTACCCCAATTTTCAGTGAAGTCACAATATTTAAAAGCCACGCAGGCTTCATCAACGTAGCCTAAATAATATTATTGCAAAACATCCATACATTTTTCATTTGTATAGCGCCGCTATTTCAATGGCGTTCGCATGAAAGAGTGAATTCCAGACATGACTCGCAATTTCTGCGAAAAGCGTAAAGCCATGATAGGCTACATTGATATACCTGCATGTCGACCAATAATTATTAAACGTAGCCTATGCCCACTCGATCGACGTGAGTTGTCGGCAACAGATTCTGTCGCTGCCGACGATCTATTATCGCTCGCTCGGTAAACACAATCCAGGGTTGATAGATAAGTACTGACGAAGAAGATAAGTTTAGGCCTATATATGCATACACTTTCAGGACTCAAAATTATCAGTATGCTATGCTATCAGTCGGTCAGTCAGCCAGTCGGTCGGTCGATCAGCCAGTCAGTCAGTCAGTCGGTCGGTCGGTCGTCAGTCATTCATCTTTCAATCCATCCATCCGTCCGTCCGCCCGCCCATCCATCCAACCGTACGGTCGATCAGTCAGTCAGTCAGTCGGTCGGTCGGTCGGTCGATCAGTCAGTCAGTCAGTCAGTCAATCAATCAATCAGTCAGCCAGCCAGTCAGTCAGTCAGTCATTCAGTCAAGCAGTCAGTAAGCCAGGAAATCCATCCGTCCGTCCGTCCTCCCATCCATCAATCCATCCATCCATACATCCATTCACCCATTCATCAACCCATCCATCAATCCATTAATTCATCCATCAATCCATTAATTCATCCATCCACCCATCCATCCATCAGCCAGCCATACATACAGGCATAGCCTACACCCATCCATCCATCCACCCATCCATCCATCTATCCATCCATCCATCCATACATCCCGTAAGCATCCACGTTCTCCTGTTCTTTTTGCATCACCGCAGATCCCTGGACAGCGATCTCATGAAGGAAGTGATCGGCGCCATGTTCGAGCGCAAGGTGGCGCCAGGCGAGCACGTGATCCGACAGGGCGACGACGGCGACAACTTCTACGTCATCGAGAGCGGTATCTTTGACGTGATCATTCGTCGCGAGACCGACCAGAGCCAGAAGGTCCTCCAGTTCGACGGTCGGGGCAGCTTCGGCGAGCTGGCCCTCATGTACAACATGCCCCGTGCGGCATCGGTGCTGGCCGTGACCGACGGGACCCTCTGGGCCATGGACCGGATGTCCTTCCGGCGGATCGTCCTGAACAGCGCCTTCCGGAAGCGCAAGATGTACGAGCGACTGCTGCAGAGCGTTCCAATGCTCCAGTCGCTGGATAGTTACGAGAGGATGACGCTGGCGGATGCACTGGTCTCGAGGACCTACGACGACGGGCAGTGCATCATCCGGGAGGGGGACGGACTGGCCGACGGAATGTTCTTCGTCGAGCTCGGTGACGTTCGAGTGACGATCTGCGACCAGGGCGAGGAGAAGGTCGTCTCAAGGGCGACCAGTGGAATGTACTTCGGAGAGATGGCTCTGCTCGAGAACAAGGAACGGTCGGCCAGCGTCTACGCCGTCGGGAAGGTCAAGGTCGCGTTCCTGGAAAGGGAGTGCTTCGAAAGGCTGCTCGGGCCGTGTCTGGATGTCATGAAGAGAAACACGATGAGCTATCAGAAGAGTAGCTTCTAGCTGCTTAGCTGTTTCGACACCAGATGGAGACACTTCATTCTCGACATTGATTAATCTGACCAATTAAAGATGTTGAATTGCTTTTCAGAGAGACCATTGGCTTAGGCCAAACATGGACTAGACTCAGGGCCGGCCTTATCCCACATGGCGCCCCGAGAAAGCATACATGTTGGCGCCCCATGCAGGCAAAGTATAGGCCTACATTTGACGCCCTCAGATTCCCACTCAGTTGTTCAGCCAATCAGCCCACATCAGAATCTAAAGATGATCTAGCCAGAGCCTTGAATATGCTCAACTGATTAATTTATTATAATTTTCTTTATTAGTAGGCTACACTGAAGGCTAGATAATATCCAATTTTTTGGAAAATGGTTATAAATATAAAAACTATTAAAATACACTTTTGTGGAAATGGCGCCCTTTTTGTGGAAATGGCGCCCATAGAACTTAATTGGTGCCCCAGGCAACTGCCTGCTTTTCCTATGCCTAAGGCCGGCCCTGACTAGACTTTATCTCGCAGTCTTGTCCAGTATTTTCAAGTTGTAGATATTAATTTTAGCCGATGGATAGACAACGTAAATCTGTACATAACACCATTTTGACTAAACTCTTTTTAAAGGAGCACTGTATTGACGAGAGACCGGGGACAGCGTTGGCCGTCCATTCATACGCATCGCCACCAGAGGACAGACGTTAAGAACTGATGATGATGAATGATGACAACAACGACGATGAGCAAACCCAGCGTTTGAGGTAACTTGATTTTCCTCTGAATACTCAAGCTGGTTCTCGCGATTTTTTTTATGGCTTCTACATATAGCCACGCCACACCATGCATCTCGCACTGCAACACGCACCGTCACCCCGAGTGAGGGGATTAAGGAAAATGGATAAAACTCGAGAAAAGAATCCAAAAATAGCAAAACATCAAGATTCTCTTTATTTCCAGGAAAAGAACATTACTGGTTTGATGCACCCATTTAAATCAAGGCTCCACAGGCCAAATGAAATATTTACAAGGAACAAGAAGCAACACCAACTCCTACTTTAAATTGAAGTCTCCAAGTCTTCAGCCTGGCCAAGTGGATGAGCAAAAGACTTAATAAGACATTTAAGGAATTAGCTTAAGCCAATCAAACTTAAACAATAAACATCTTAATGAGACAGAGTGCACAATCAGTGGCGTAACTACGGGGGGGCAGGGAAATGAGAGGGCTGCGTTTGTTTTACTTTTTACTTGTTACGAGTGATAAAGAATGTTATATAATTTCTGACTTATTTTATTTTTTATACAACTTCCTGTACAACTTCTTATAGGGTGGGTGATGGGAAAGTGGGACAGGCCACTATAGTGCACTGTGGGACAGACAAGCTAGTGAGGCTTGCATGCGTATTATGTCCAATACTGTAATACATCCAAAATCTAAAAATACATAGTCTATGGCAATATACCGATGCCAATGCACGCTTTAATTGCCAACGGTAGCCACCCCATCATTTTATGCTGCCACCCCACTGCCCCCCATGAAAAAATAACTGGCTACGCCACTGTGCACAATTAGAAAGTGACTGGGAAATCAATGCAGCTTGCCAATAAACTGCCGAAAAGAATGACAGTCAACTTAAAAGACTGCTCAGAAAAGTATGAAGATTCTTCAGCAAACTAAACTCCTGTCTGAGAAACCAAAATTTCTGCACTCAAATCTCTGGTTAATTATCAAATTATCATTTAACTTTACAGCAGCTAATATCTAATAATCCAACTCTAATATCAAAGCGTAACGTTAATATTATCAAAACGGTTCTTGATGACTTAATTTTTCTTAGTAGTTAACATAGTTTTAAAGCAAATTTAGTATTGACAACAATGATGAATTTAGCACCAGAAAAAGCAACGCTTAGTTTTACCCTACGATGAAAAATCTTTAGTGACATTTTCAATCATGGAAAAAGCAATACAATGCTCCGGAAATGAAGAACCATTCAACACAAACAGATAAATACTAGCACCACCCACTGCCATCTCTTTATGAAATAAACACCAAAATTTCTATTCACCAAAAGACAGTGGAGGGAGGTATAGCCTAAACACAGTCCACCCTGCCATAATCAAACGCAGCTGCTAACATCACACACGAAAATACATCACATGGTAATTTGCAGCAAACATAGACAAAACATAACATGACACAAAGTTAATCAGAGAAATGAGGCCGCAACCAAAGTCATTAAAACTTGGAGTAAATGAAATAATTTGATAGAGGTTTAGGAAAAGTGCATCCCTTTAGAACGATACAGTAAATAAATGGGATAATTGAATCACTATTCACAAGCAAGCACGCCAATGCTTACAATCAAATAAAAAAACCTTAGAAGACGTTTAAGCAACAAACTGCACAACGCAGTGGTTCAAATTTATTCCACCTCGACACAAGGCTCAACTTTCTCCACTTCCTACGGCCTTTGGTCGGATATCATTTCCACACACGGGAAATTTAAATAAACCAAGACTGAAACGGTCACACGAAAGTTTCACGAACCAAGCTGAACTAAGCAGAGAAATTAGAATTTTACGAACCAAGCAAAGAAATTCGATCACATTCGAAAGTCTGTCCGAAATGGAATCAAATGGATGCTTTTGATTACAATAAAAAAAAATCTGTTTCACGAATTTCACTCTCACATAGTTTATTATTAACAATGAACAAATGTTAGAAGTAGTCAACATCTTCGTTATACATGGTAAAGGCTCTTGGCGGTTGATCCAGATTTACTCCAGCTGTCTTGATGTGCCTGTAATGCCACATTAAAACAAATTTATGTTTCCAACTAAATATTTTAAAGTAGCATTTACATGCATAACAATGTGGATTTTAACATATATATCTCAAAATACACAAATAAGCCTCAATTGCATATGATGCTTCATCACAGTATAATTTCTACTACCATGGTATCCAAATGCAGATCAGTTTAAGAAATAGACGTCCCAACATCACAATCTCATTATAAAGTGGTTCTAGATATGGCTAGTAAAGTCAGCTTTCCAGTATATCGAGTACCTGGTCTTAGATTTTCTTACCTACTGAAACGGGCTGTCCATTATCAATACATGCATGCAGGAGGAGGAAACCGAACTTAGGCAACTTTGCGTATGGCAGGGAAGAGATCTTTACAAAATGAACGCACGCAAAATAAATGTCTATTTATGATGTCCACGTTAATTAACCTATTTATAACTTTGTATTATCCAATAGTCTGATGGCATTTAATTACATTATAATTAATTTCTGTTCAGATCAAAACAGTAAGACATAACAGTAAACAAACTTTAGCTACCAAATATGTTTAAGCAAAAATTAGTAGTATCTTATGGTAAAACAAACGTTTTATAGATGACTTAAGCTACTTAACTTTGTAAGTGCAGCAAAGAAGAAAATTATGTTAAGTAAAAAAACACTCTCGTACAGTTTCAACAAATCTGCATGACATACCTCATAGCCTATGGTGAGGTTGGGTGGTATATTAAGTCGGTATTTCAGTGTTTTCCTGAAATCAAATACAATTTTAAAGTCAGAAAATGCATTGCTGGAACCGTCTTAGAGTATCAGAGATTTCATGCAAGTGACTTTTTCACGACTGCAACTGGCAACACTGACCACAGTTAAATATGAACATTGAACAAACACCAATTTTTCTGACTCTACAATAATTTACGGCACAGAGTACGCTTAGTGCTCAGAATACAAAGAGATGCATATACAATACATGTCTTTAATCTCACTTCCATGGTGCTATTGTCAAAACACAATAAATAGTTACATCTAAGTAAAAGACGCAGTGCATATTCCAAAAGGTCAACTCAATTAATCCAAAAGGTCAACTCAACTATTCCAAAAGGTCAACTCAACTATTCCAAAAGGTCAACTCAACTATTCCAAAAGGTCAACTCAACTATTCCAAAAAGTCAACTCAACTATTCCAAAAGGTCAACTCAACTATTCCAAAAGGTCAACTCAACTATTCCAAAAGGTCAACTCAACTATTCCAAAAGGTCAACTCAACCTTCCATTCGGCAGATGGCAATGGTAGAATAAGCAGCAGGGCTTTGTGGATGCCTTTCATGGTTGCCAAATAGTAAAATTCAACTCCTCTAGTAACTTGTTATAAATCATCCATTCATACAATGAATTGTAATAATAATACTGTGTTTGGCCAATTTGAAATTAAACAAAGATATTCTTACGAAAATAATCTCAAAATCCTACGAGTTAAATCTTGGCTCAAAGCGGCTTCAGACCACAAGCAACTTCTTTCAGAAGCGAGATTTTACTACACCACACACCGATCATACCAAATGTGGAAAATGTCAAATTCAATTATTATCATACCCAATCATCACGTTGTGTTCTCCCTTTGAGGCGTCGGCGGTCCACAATCCAAGCTTGTCACCCTTGTTTCGGACGTTGATGACGGCACCGCAGATTTCGTCGCCCAAATCCTCAAACGCTTCTCCTATCAGACACAGTAACTACACAAAAGAAACAAAAATCATTTATAATAAAATATGACTAATATCAATAACAATAGTAAACAAAGATATTGTGGCTATTCCCATTCTATTGAATATGTGACTTGTAATTTTTTTTGCCTGTAAAAAGTGATTGGTTACAAAAATAAAATAAAAAGATTTTGATTTGATTTGAAAAAAACCAAAAAAACTAATCAATAAATGCCTCATGTAATGAATTGTCCAGTTTATAATTAAAGCACTTATGCACTTTCAATGTGCAGTCAGAAAATTGAAAACTTAAAGAGACAATATGGCAACAATGACAATTGTCCACCTATACACAAAGGAAAAGGAGATCTGCAGGACTGGAAAAAGCCCAGAACTATGTAATAACCTACAGAGCATTTTCGGAAACAGTTTCACCAAATGATACAGAATCGAATAAAGCAATATTTGGAACATGCACTTCGGGAAGAACAAGTTGGGCTCGAGTCATGAAGAAAACAAGAGATCCCCTATTCACAATTAGACAGATAATTTTTTAAAAAAAACGCTGAACAAAACGAGCTTCGAACAAGTATTTAACACCATAGGGCAAGAAAGGGCAGTGTAAACTGTAGTAACTCCAAAGCAATTGATGAAACTTGTACAATATTTTGATATCTCGGAAATCATTCCAAACAGATAAAAGGATCGCACAATACTTTTACATGAAAATAATGGTGTGACAGATGTGAATCTAATCTACATACCTGATTACCGTAGTATTAGAGAGAGTAAGGCCACTCAGACTTAACACTAAAGCAGGAATCAAAATAAATAGAAGATTGGTGAATAATCCCCAATTTGCTGACGACCTTGGTCTCCTAAACAGAGGCAGACTAGAACCACAGGATATTACCACAAACATTTAACGATAACCAATAAACTGCACAAATCCAACATTTGCTAAAATTAACAGACTTCTTATTTACCGTTTCAAGCCAAAAATTATCAAGTTCCTGTCCACGTCTGCGCTTTTCCAAGTTTATGACCCAGCGACCTCCTCTGCGATTTCTTGCATCTTCCCACATCGGTTCAATACCATCCTGCAAAAGTATCACACTCTGGAATTATGCACAATAGCTATAATGATTCAAAGCTTCAAACTTGTGCTGCATCGCAAAGCATTGACTCCATTTCAGCAATTCTGTTTCTAGAATTCGTAAATTGTTACACATGTATATATTATGTATAATACTCTATGCGCTTTATGGTTCAACTTTGTGGTTCCACATGCACGCTGTGATCAGGCAGAATACGGTCTTTTCAATTGTGGCTCCCTCTTTCGGAATAACTTACCTTGTGGCCTGTGTTCCTTTCTGTGGGACCTAACCAACTCTTTTAATAAACTGCTCAAGGTTCGTTCTTTGGGTGCTATATAAATTCAAAAGCTCGATAGATAATTTTATAAATTAATCGTAAAATGTAATAAAGGTTATGCCAAGATACAAACACACAAGCATATCACGTCAAAACACACGCATTGCATAAAACAAATAAAAAATCGCGTGAACAATGTGCAGCTTGAAGCAGATGTTTACCTTGAATACAGAGTAGTCGCAACTCAGAGGGATTTTGCTTGCTGGCTGAATATAATTGAACACTCTACAAACAGAATACGCATAAGTCTATCGTAGCAAGAACCAAAAAAGTCCAAATTTTTGTTGATTTGGAGTGGAATGACAGCTGCTATGCAACAAGATCCATAGGAGTGGCTCAGTCAGGTTCAATGTGACACATAACATTCTTATTTACTTTTATTTATTTATTTCTCCATTTCAACAGCGCCCCTTCAAGCTCACTACTCAGAGGTGCTCCCAACTACAGTGTGGACACTGCATCGAAGTTTCGCGCCAAAGCACCCGAGCAATTGGAAGTGAAGGACTTGCTCAAGGTACCAATGCGGCGACTTGAGGTGAATTCGAACCTGGAACCTTCCAGCTCCATGGCTCCGATGCCACCACTACACCACAGCGCCCCACAAATCTTCGATTTTATTTCACATTGTCTAAACACATAATCTCATCAATAGTATTGGCCATTGCAGGCGCATCCTAGAAATTGACACGCATTGCTACAAGGCTTAAATTACAAAAAATCAAATAAAAATCGCTTCTGGGACATGTTTACACTTCGACACGTGAAAGTTGACCACGTGGCACAATTGAGGAATTTTCATCAATTCTTTTGGTTTTTTGTTCGTCTTTGTGTATAACATACCACATGAGTTTCTCAGACTCTACCTTTTTTCAACAACACTTTGTTTTGCTTTACCGTATTAATAATAATAATTTTCGCTTATTCAACAATCCAGTTCACAGAACGCAACCGGTAAAATTATGCAGCTGAAACAATTCACAAGAATGCAGATTACAGAATACACAAACCTTAACTATACTAACAGAACAGACAGCCACACATTAGTTCAGTAGTGCCTCTGGAGTCTCACTTGAGGTGGCGCCACTAAAATAATTAGCTGAATCGGTGTGACAAATATGTTATACGTACGCCCAGAAGTCTTCAACGGTATCGAATGTTGTGACGATCTTCTGGTTCTCTTTCCAGTCTTTGTGTTTGTCGTTCTTAAAATACCAAAATGCCCAGCGGTTCTGCAGCGGATGCTTGAGCAATCGGTCAGGCACCTCTGTATCTGGAGCGCATTCACCATCTTCTTTTGCATCACGCTCTGTGGCATTGTTCACTGCTAGACAGTTCACACCTTCCTAAAATCACGTTCAAGCAACAGTAAGTAAGTAATCAATCGAAGCAGGTCTATCCTTTCTATTATTTCGGTACATTTAGCCTACAATCATTTGATCATATTAAACGTTGCATTTCCAAATCATGTTACTTTCTTGCTTCTATTTACTGCATATTTAACCGTCATATATCACCCATTGCTACGATTACTTACTAACTGACCGTTTTGCATTGTGAAATGCAGGTGATAGGTCACTGCACTCTATTTTTGTGCAGGCGTTGGCAACCAAATTGTTTTGTATATGGGCACGCAATCGTCGGGATTACCAGAACTCGCATTACTGTAGGTTACAGAATGGTCAATCCAAATAATGATTCGACTGCTTTGTTTCTGTCACTTTTGACAAGAATATGTTTCGCATCTCATAGACACAGGCTAATATGGTAAAACGAAACTCCAAGAACACAAACGTCACAACACTTCAAACGATGTCGTCTAACTATCTAGACCGAACATCATTTCCCTCGAACAGTATCAAGCGCACATCGTGGCAAACACTGTCCTGACAACGGAAGTGGGCGGAATCGGACACAATCATCTCCACATCGTTATGTCGCACCACACCGGCATCAACATGCTTTACACGCATGGGCAGTGGGATGCGAAGCATGCGTTCACACATGTACACTAAAACCCTTCGAATCGTCCCAAAAATAAAAAAATATATAAATAGTCGATAAAAGACGTCATAGAAACTCCTGAAATAAAGAAGATGTTATTTGTCGCATTTTACCATAACTGCTCCAACTTCTTTCGCCTCCATACCATAAAATTCAATATGGACACTACCGGATCTGACGTCAAAGACATTGTTGCCAAGCGAAAGTGTCGGATAATTCAGCATATTATATAGCGCCCTACTTTACTTTAATACAATGTAGGTTACTCCAAATTCATATTCCATCAGAAAGAAATCTAAGGAAAATATCTTCAAGAGCAACTAGTCTGTAAACAAGCGACGAGTTTGGGAGCCTGTGAATGATCTGCCCATGGGCCAGGAATTTCTGACTGACTGCTAACTGAAAAGATTAGGCCTATACACGTGGGATCTACAGCGTATTATAGGCCTAGTAGCCCATGAATCACCTTCTCGATCCTTGTCCACGTGTGCCTCGATCTCAAGCTATACCCCGCAGTCGATCGAGTTGATCGATCGAGTCGATCATAACTCGGCCAAGTCGAGTCGATCGAAAAGTCGTCGACTCGATCGACTTGCAAGTCGAGTCGATCGTGAGTCTTGCCAAGTCGAGTCGGTCGAAGAATCGTCGACTCGATCGACTTGCAAGTCGAGTCGATCGTGAGTCCTGCCAAGTCGAGTCGATCGAAAAATCGTCGACTTGCAAGTCGAGTCGATCGTGAGTCTTGCTAAGTCGAGTCGATCGTTGTTTCATCTACTCGACCCGACTTAGAAATATTTTACTTAGCCTACTATTTCTTGAAGTCTCAAAGTGACCTATACAGTTTTTGCACACAAGTTCAGCTAACGAACCTTTTGGCAGCTGTCGATTTCGTGTTAGTGGAACTGTGAAAGTTGACTATTGTGCGTTTTCGATTTGAGTTGAACGAATACAGGGTAACAGGAGCGAATAAAAAAAATTTGGAAGGGTGGACAAAATTTGTGGTCTTGAACCGACAGAAATTTTTCTTGGTCTTCCGCCGAAAGAATCTTTTTTAGTCTATCGCCCAAAAAACTTATAAAAACCCGTGGCGACTTTGTTTTTAAAAAAAAATCTGATGACTTTTTTAGTCATGTGCTAGGCCTACTTTCTCTCTCACCTTCCTGTTCCCGTTGCGTTGATTTACAGCTTATTTTTTTTAAACCTGATGGAGGGAGGGACCACGTCATATGCGAATCTCTGAATGGGGTGGGGCATGGCCGGAGTGGGCCCTTCCTTGGATCCGCTCCTGAATGAGCGTGATACAGATCTAGCCTACTATTATATGCCTGTATATGCAAGTCATGTAGGTGTTAATTTTGAGAATATAAAAGGAGACCTTTTATGACGTCACTTCGATTATGATACAATTCTACAATTAAATAAGTTCACTGAGAAAACGAAATTAGGCCTATTGTGACGTTATTTCGATCAGGACACAGATCTGAAGTCATATTATTTCATTAATGTTGAGAATACAGAACTATGCCTATGCCTAATGTAACGTCACTCTGATTATGATGCAATTTTGCTATTATGTTATAATTAAGTTCACATCAAGAATTAAAAAAACAGCGCCAATTGTGACGTCACATTGATTATGATACAAATGTACCAGACCTATTATGGAAGTGTATTTTGAGAATATAAACAAGGTCTATTGTGACGTCACTTCGATTATTATACAGATCTACCAGTATATTATGTTCGTTTGGGTAATATAACACGGGGCCTTTTATGACTCACTTCTATTATAATACAGATCTACTATTAAATAAGTTCACTGAGAAAAACGAAATTAGGTCTATTGTGGTGTCATTTCGATTATGATAGAGATCTGCTGTCATATTATTTCATTTTCATAATACAAAACTGGGGCTGTTTAAATGCAACATCGCTCTGATTATTATACAAATATACTATTATACGTTCAGTTTTAGAACATAAAACTAGGCCCATTGTGACGTCACCTAGATCATGATACAGACCTACTATTAAAGAAGTTCATTTTGAGAATGAAATAGTCCTATTGTTGCTAACCTCGATTAGGATAATGATCCGTTATTATATAGAAGTACATTTTGAGAGTATAAACTAGGCCTATTGTAACTAACTTCAATTATTGCACAGATCAACCATGATAATTATTGAGTTCCATTTACATAATCTAAAACGAGGCCTATTGTGACGTCACTACGATCACAGTGCAAATTTATAAATTCACTGAGAATACGAAATTAGGCATATTGTTACGTCTCACAGATTTATGACACAGATCTACTATCGTTTAATTTCATTTTAAGATCATGTAGGCTAACTGCAGATGGTGAGAAAGAGACAAAACTAGGTCAAGTCGACGCGAAGTCGATCGAGTCGATCGTCGGCCGAGCCAAGTCGATCGAGTCGTAGAAAGGTCGGCGAGTCGACGAAGTCGATCGAGTCGATCGTCGGCCGAGCCAAGTCGATCGAGTCGTAGAAAGGTCGGCGAGTCGACGAAGTCGATCGAGTCGATCGTCGCACGAGCCAAGTCGATCGTAGCCCACGACTCGATCGACTGCGGGGTATATCTCAAGCAGGCTAGCTGCTTTAAATTCCCACACTGCCGATCACTCATTTTTTTAGCATATTCTGGATATTGGTATGCCTACTAGCCAAGAATAACATGGAGCCAGATAGTGCATTAATTTGGTATCGGTATGGAAATTAGCAGACGTACCCGAGTTCGAACCGCCGTAGGATAAGCTAGACCAGCGGTTCCCAACCCGTGGCCCGCCTGGTCTGCAAAAATGGCCCGCAGCATCTCAATGAATTAAGAAAATATATGTAAAATCGACAATTTGGACATGAAAGAATATATATATATATATATAGGCCTAATTATTTTCTATTACAACTTATTTTATTTGGACGTTAATAAATCGCATCAAGCATTCTAGTTTGATTCGATTATAACAATTAATTTTTTTTATACACCTCTAGTTAATTAAATTTTAGGCTTGTGGTCCCTAATGTCCTTCAACTAAGAAAAATGTCCCGACAGTCAAAAAAGGTTGGGAACCACTGGGCTAGACGTACGTGTTTTAATTTGTATAGGCCTATGCTGGGTTTCGAACGGCGCAGGCTACCGAGCCTACCTTAAGCAATTAAAGCATGGGCGGAGACCTAGGGGAGTAGGGGGACGGTCCGCCCAATGGAGGTGTTGGGGGAGGGGGGACGGCCGGGACGGTCCATGCATTTGTCCCCCCCCCCCAATCGTTGCAATGAGCGTCACGACTAAAAAAGGTCATCAACTTTTTTGGCGGCGAAAATAGAAAATTTCGTCGAGATCTGGCCGGATGACTAAAAAAAGTCGACAGAAATTTTTGCCGGCAAAAGATGGAAATTATTTTTCGGCGACACTCAGCCATTCGTCCAACAAAAAAATCTCGCGTCTTTCCGTCCCACCCCCAAGTCTCCGCCCAGGTCATAGGTGCAATCACGTCCTAAAACTTGGGGGCCAAATGAATCACGTCCTAAAAGTTGGGGACCATAATAATAAAGTTATAGGACCACTCAAAAGTTGGGGGACGCGTCCCGTAGGTCCCATAGGGTGGTTGCGCCTATGGCCCCATGAATTAAAGCCAGAGTGATATCCATTATATAAATTATCCTCATGTATATCCCAATTGTCCCATTATCCTCTATGTAGACATTCTCGGCTCCTTCCAAAACCTGTCATAATTAATATTGATGGGCTCATCCAATTTTCTTGTATAATGTGAATCACCAACCACAATCATTGCATTATTTGTGGCAGTGGAAAAAATTTACTTTATAATAAAACTATATTTTTGTATAAACAAACTGCCATGGGCCTACTTAGCAATTGAATAGGACGTACATAGGCTACATGTAAGCCCGAGTCTCAAAGGGTCTTCAGCATCATAAATGCAAATGACTGTTTGAGCATAACATTGGGAAATAAGCTTAATATATTAAAGATATAGCGTATCTGTATTGCATCGCCTTAAATCATTTTTTAACCATAATTTTATTTCACCACATTGACTGGTAAAAATCCTCATTTCTGGTCGCATAGACATTTTACCGGAAGACTTACATCAATCAATACAGATGGATACGAGCCTTCCACACTGCATGGCTGGTGTATTGAGATTGATTTTTCATGGCTTAGCCTACATGGCAGGCATGTTGTAACATCAAACCATCGTTCTGTTTAAGACCATGTAATAATAATAATAATTATTATTGGTCTAGCATCGAGGTTGCATAGCCTTCAAGTCTAGGTCAACGTTTGTAATTATTTACGTTCAATGCGTTCATGACATTTATTTTATTTAATTTATTTATTTCTCCATTTCTATAGCGCCCCTTCAACAAGCTTAAATTTCAACTCAGAGGCGCTCCCGACTACAGCGCGGACACTGCATCGGAGTTTCACGCCGAAGCGCCCAAGCAATTGCGAGTGAAGGACTTGCTCAAGGTCCTTAGGCGGCGACATGAGGTGAATTCGAAACTCGAACCCTCCGGTTTCAAGGCAACAACGCCACCACTACACCACCGCCCCCCACAAAATTATGATAACCTATATACAGGCCCGCCGACAGAAATTCCGGGCCCCTGGGCTGAGCCGTCCCGGGCCCCAAACTGTCTTTATTCTTTTTGAGCAAATTTGCACAAAAATAACAATAATGTGAGTATGAAAGCTAATGCTTAGGCTACATTTATGATTTAAATGGTAAGAATTTAATTTTCAAATGATATGGGAATCAGCAAGCAACCTCTCTGCAGCAAAGTCGTTTAAAATATCCTGCAGGTAGTTTATGTCAGATTTATGTAGTTTAAGTAGGTAGGCTAATATAGACAGTTGCTTGAAACTTGTCTGCGAACCTAAGAAATGCACTTCGGAAATGCTCTTTCTTCATCGCCTGGAAAATTATCCGAATGTCTTGGAGGACCGTTTCTTATAAGCTTAATTATTATTAATAGCAGCCTATATCGTCTCAATCGTTTGTATAAGCCTAAACGCAGGCCCTGGCGCCAGAGTGCCAACATAAAAACAAAGCCTTTTGACAGTTTCTAGAATTTTGGCATTTTCATAATTCTTATTTATAAAGTCTTCTTTTGGAATTAAGATACTATAGATACTAGCACCACAAACTTCATTTTCATCCATTCAGTTATGCGATCATCATGCATGCGCGTTTAATTCACTAGAATCAACCGATGTATGAGTAGGCCTAGGCCTACATGTAATTACGGATTGTGATTGCCTTCTTCTGAGATTCTGAATTGAAAATAGTAAGCTTACCAACTTTTGCCTTTTCAAACTTATTAGCTTTTTCTTTTTGTTTTTGTGCTCCAGATTGTGTTTATAAAATATGCCATCGTTGCGAGAGAAATTTTTCATTATTTTAGAGACTGTTGTTCACTTATGATTGAAATCTGACAACTCATAATTTAGCAGAAGAGCGTTCTGAGACAGATGTGAGCGTGTTCTTTGTCAAAATACTGATAAGTAGGCCACAAGTTAGGCTAATGGACAGTTGCTTGAAACTTAAACTGTTGTAGTTATGTAACAGTCATAGCCTACATAAATCGCAAACAATAGGCTAAGTAATATAAGTGATTATATGTAGGGCCCGCGCCAGTAATCAACATAATGAAACATATTATAATCACTGTTGCCCGGGCCCCTCCGGGCCCCTAAAAGTCGCCGGGCCCCTGGGCATTTGCCCCCCTGCCCCCCCCTCTCGGCGGGCCTGCCTATATACAGCCGTCCCTGACCTTGTACTCGCAGCAATCCAGTCGCATGTTATTTTATTCAATCAAGATATTAATCTAAGTTCCCTAACGAGAACGCTCAGCATAAACAAGAGTAGAAATCTTGTTTTAAATGTGATCGTAGAAATTAATAGATTATTATTCTTATCGTCTGTGCGAGTTTCACATCTGGGCAGCAGGGATGTCGCCGATTGCCCTGATATAAAGGGTCAGAGGGTTTCTATACAGACAGACAGATGCACAGTCAGGCAGACAGACAGACAGACAGACAGACAGACAGACAGACAGACAGACAGACAGACAGACAGACAGACAGACAGACAGACCAACAGACAGACAGACAGACAGGCAGACAGACATCATGCATGCATACAGAGATATATACATACGTACAAACATACATACATACATACATACAAACATACATACATACATATATACACATACATACATACACACATACATACATACATACATACATACATACATACATACATACATACATACATACATACATACATACATACATACATACATACACACACACACATACATACATACATACATACATACATACATACATACATACATACATACATACATACATACATACATACATACATACATACATACATACATACATACATACATACATACATACATACATACATACATACATACATACATACATACATACATACATACATACATACATACATACATACATACATACATAAATAGACCTACATAAATCTGTGCAGTCAGACAAGGCAGACAGACAGATATAATGAAAATGCACATTTCAGAATGTTGATGGTTTAAGGAGTTGAAAATGGTTGAAGGGAATTTGGGAGTAAAATATCGACGGATGAAATTATAAAAAATAACTACCCTTTAGGCTTTTGACGCTTTCGTGGGAAACAACTTATTGAGCGAATTCTAGAAGAGCTTGGTAACTATTACAGACCTATCTATTACGATAGGCTATGTCTATCATACCACAGTGCGTACCGGTAGGCCTATTTAATGTCTGCATGGTGCAAACAGTCCCTGCTATGTTTCAGATATGCCTATCTGAGCCTGAAGAAGTAGGTCTAGTATCAGAAAGCTGAGGTTAGAACAATAATTTTCGTGGCATGACTACAATCATGCATTTAGAGTCCATTTGGCCCAATTCTGATTAGAACGGCATTTGCTAAATTGAGCGGTTAGAGTACAGACCGCACCCAGTCCTAAAAAGATATTCCGCTGTGTCAGAGGAACCATGGTTAACGTCTCAGTGGCGTAGCCAGGAATTTATTATCGGTGGGGGAGGTTGGGGGTTATGATCTGGTCGGATGCCCTTCCTGACACCAACCCAACAGTAATTATAGTAAATAAAAAAAGGAATAATGTAACAAAGGAAATAAAGTAAGAAATACAATTGTTACTACAAACAATTGTTTTCTTTTCTTATTTAAGTATATATAACCTTAAAAACGTCTTTCCTAAGTCAATGGGGGGGGGTTTAATCCCGAAAGTCTACGCCACTGTAAGGATTTGACCAAAGACTCGATCAGTTCAATGTTGACAGACAGAAAGAACTGAAAGCAGGAAAGGATTTAGATTAGCATTTTATGTTTCTTTCCTGGACCTATTTAGCCTATAGATAGGACCTATAGGAGTATAGGACCTAGGCCAACGTGTAATTGTTGAAGGGAATGGGAAATAAATCTATACCGCACAATTTTGAGAGTTTCTCTTACATGAATTGTTGAGGAAGCCTATCTTTTATGCATTTCGCTGCTGTCGTTATTCAGACGCATCATTCTGACGACAAATTCTGAAAACAGCAAATGATTAATTAGGCCTACTTATCTTTATCTATTCGCTTCAAATACACTTTCATCTGAATATCTGCTGGCCATAATCACAAATAGACTTAAACTTTTAAAAGACGTCTTATCTTCGAGAACACGTGTTCGATTCCGATAAGAACACCGAACAGATTGGAATGCGATATATAAATATGTGAGGACCTTATGCGTTTCAGATCAGTCGGAGGCCATTCCAACTGTTTGCGTTCACGCAGCGATTTCCATAGCAACCGTGACCGACGATCATCATGTGGAGCTACTTGACAACGGTTCTCTGTGTTGCGGTGTTTGTGGCCACAACATTCGCCAGTGAAAGCGAGGTATACGATAAACGTCATACACACTGGAGCACGTATTATGATCGTTAGCTAAGTTAGATAAGTTTGTGTTCAGCTTCTGTGCTTTCTATAACTTAATTAACGTTGACATTAAAATTTTTGTTCCCTCATATTTTGCTCACTAAGTCTTGTAGGCCCTAATTGCTTATGGCATCTTCATTTTTTCTCCAAAGCTAAATAGGTCCCCCTCTCTGACTTAGCGGTATGTTGCTCCCAATCGCTCAAAATGCGACATTATCTGCTGTGACTGCTTCTTACTTGATAATTTTGGTTCGCACACCTTATAAATTATATGTCTCAAATATTTCTTCTCTATTGCCGACTGGTTCGTGTATGAAACTTGTTATTACATTAAGCGGTCATGTAATATCTTGCACATTGCTGGGAACAATACATTTGATTTCAGCGGCGCCCGCAGGCGTAGGCCTACGCACGTACGCAAGTGCGTACAGCGCGATGACTAAAAAAAGGTCATCAGTTTTTTCGGCGGATGGAAAAGGCATGTTTTTGGGAAAATTTTGGCTGATGACAAAAAAAGGTCATCAGATTTTTCGGCGGATGGAAAAGGCATGTTTTTGGAAAAATTTTGACAAATGACTAAAAAAAAAAGTCATCAGTTTTTTCGGCGACTTTTACGAAATTTTTTCCCTGTTCCCCCTCCATCGAAAATTTCTGTGCGTACAAGAAAAAAATTCTTCGGGCGCCGCTGTTTGATTTGATAAATTGTAATTTTATTTTATATAATTGAAAAGCCACTCTATACATAGTAGGCTAACTGACTGCCTTCATAGCATCGGCGGAATTATGAAATCATTCATTGACAACCAGCATGCAGATATTTGACTACTAGGCCTAATAGTGCATGGTGCAAATTGTGGGCTAATGATGTGTCGGGTTCACAGTGCGTCACAATTATAGTACGTAGGTCTACTTGTCTCGATATTCGTATGTAGCCTAGGCTACGGTACATGTACCTATAAATCTAGCCTACTGCGCACGTTTGAAACCCTCAAGGGCGTTGAAACTAGATGAAAACATAGATCGTCATTAAATTTTAAGAAAAAGCTGCCATATTGATAGATTGCTGCTACTGTGTTCGCGCTTCAGTTTCTTAAACTCGTCCATTTGATGAGCACCGGTGTTAAATGCATGTACAGGGTGCGGCCAAAAAAAATAACCCATTACGAAAATTGCGATTTCTCGAAAACCGCTGAATATTTTCTTACAAATATTTTCATTCTTATTCGTGACATATTTCTGCATATTAATTGAAAATTTTATGTCAGTATCGTTATATTTGTGATCATGACTGCAGGCAGAAGAAGGAACTGCATATTTTCAATTTAACACGGCATTCGCGTAATAGGAAAGAATAATTTTACATAAAGTAGCTTGCAGTGTGCCATAATAAGGTTTTCTTCACCGATGAAAAGATCTTTTACATCAATCCACCCATTAATATTCAAAACAACCGCGTCTGGGCGAAGAAGAAAAGGGCCGATATCCATCCAAGCCGCCTGTTGGTCAAGAGAGCCAAGTTCTCTCCCAACATCATGGTTTCTGCAGGTGTCAGCTATGAGGGAAGGGACGCTTGCATTTCATTGACGAGAAGGCCAAAGTCAATGCTATAGCTATAGGTACTGTGGCGGAAAGACGCGCTCTCTGAAACACCCCGACTGCGGAAACAGTTGCCCTCTCGGTCCGTAGGATGGCCGATTACCGATCGGGCGGGTGCCAGTCCAAATATGCCCGCGTGTCGTCTCAGGGGGGAGACGCGAGTCCGCCTTCGTTGTATTTCGAAGGAAGTGCAGCCCCTTCCGACCGATACGCCTCACCCAAGAAACACACGACGATGAAGAGAAGGAACACAGTTTATTCACGGCAGTACGACACTCATCAACTGTACATCACGACTCGCGCTACGACTGACTATATCTCTGGCTAGAACTTGAGGACTGACTCTCACTCTCTCGATAACTGGATGACTGCCTCTCAGAGCAACAGGCTCCCTTATATATACTACAGGTCGTACACGCCGGCGACCGACTTCAAAGAGATGGCGGTGGAACATAAAGGATTCGCGACCGCGGGGGAGAGAGGCACATAAAGCGATGCCGCCAATACCCTCAATACAGTCGGCGGTGGAACATAAACGATTCGCGCTGCGGGGGGAAGGGGCACATAAAGCATACCGCGGTCGCGGCCGATAATACTAGGCCGAGCGGCGACCGACTTCAAAGAGACGCCGCCAATACACTCAATACAGTCGGCGGTGGAACATAAACGATTCGCGCTGCGGGGGGAAGGGGCACATAAAGCATACCGCGGTCGCGGCCGATAATACTAGGCCGAGCGGCGACCGACTTCAAAGAGACGCCGCTAATACACTCAATACAGTCGGCGGTGGAACATAAACGATTCGCGCTGCGGGGGGAAGGGGCACATAAAGCATACCGCGGTCGCGGCCGATAATACTAGGCCGAGCGGCGACCGACTTCAAAGAGACGCCGCCAATACACTCAATACAGTCGGCGGTGGAACATAAACGATCGGCAAACCCAAGTTCGCAACATCCCCCACCCACTACGATTAATAAAATGTCCTCATTTTAGTCACCACGATGAAAACATTGGCCAACGGGCCCACCAAGAGTCTATAGCTAAGAAAGTCTCTAACAGCAATACCCTAACTCTGGCACGGTCATCATACAATTAATCTAAATATGCCCTGAGGCTACAGAAACCCGTCCTTCAAGGGACAACTGAAAAGCAATTCCTCCACGGGGACCTTTACTCGTACGACTTTTAGTCAATAGCTAATAATATTAATTAGCCATTAGGCAACAACGATCTTAACTATGCCCGTAGGCAACAGAACAAGCGTGAACTCAAACGGGCGGAGGCGACGTTCCGCCCGTAACACATTAACATGTGCCCAATGGGCAACCAAGCTACAGAAATTTGTTCCACAAGGAACAACACATAACAAGGATATTTACGTCCAACGGACCTAAACCAAGTTCCTGCACACTGTCAAAAATCGGGACTCAACCTCAACGGCACAATCAGCAAATCAATCAGACTCCTAGCTACTCGTCGCTGCCAGCTGCAGCAGCTGGTGACGTCATGTACGTCGCGCACAGCAGATCCGGTATACTAGCGACGTCGTTGCGCATCTCCTCCGGTGGGCAGCAGTAGCACAGTGCAAAGCCCCGCCCCAAACCCTCTGACGGCTGCTTTAGGCACTTTCCCACGGGCAATGGACCACCCGCGAATATTCTTACCCGCTCCCACGGATATACGTTGGGCGCTAGCAACAAGGGACAGGGCGTGGGGGGTCGACCACAGATAGTAACCCACTTACGAAATCTCGTCACCCTCCCCAGCCAATTGTTAGTCCGATCCGTCCGTCGTGGCACGTGTCGTTCAATATGGCGCGCGCTCTCACGGTCACCTCGTCCTCGCTTAAACCGTAACCTCTGCTGCCGATAGAATTTACGAGCGTTATTGTCCCTTCGCACCCGACCTCCGCTAAAGGCATGCTTACTAATTGCAGATTCGATCAGCCCGTCATTTAACGTCCGATCAAGTTCACTGTCGATAGCTGTCCTATGCGGCAAGGGATGGCGTCTTAAGGGCTGCCTAACGGGGCGCGTCTCGTCTGTCTCGATTCTATGCATAGCGGCAGTCGTTCTCCCTAAATCTCGGTCGGTCACTGAGAATACGTCCCGATATTCAAGAAGCAACTTGTCCAACCGCTCCCGAATCTCGGAGGGAACTTCCTCCGGCAAATCTGCCATTAACATATCTCGGGGCGAAATCTCACTAACAGGTGCGGTCCCTTGTCCCCTACCTGTACCCAATTCCACCTCCACTGGATGCAATCCTCCTAGGAATCGATCCTTCGTTAGCGTAACGGTCTCGTCGCTCAGGTTAACTACTCTAACACTAGCATCCGCGCGGTCTCCAACGACGACGCGAGCGAGATGCACCCCTGGCTGTATCTCTTGGGCTTCTGTCATCCATGCAGGCGCTATAGTAGTCAGGTCCCCGTACAACATCTTCACAGAGACTTCGCTCTGGCATTTAGGAGGCACTACAACCTCTTCAGCAATTATCACTCTACGGCACCACATAGATCCGTTCCCTTTTACGAGGGGTACCCGTCTACGTCCTAAAAACAATGCCCCGTTACCAAAACCAATTCTACACCGGTGTTCCCTCAGCCAATCCATACCTAGCATGGGCTCGGTAATCTGGTCAGATACCAAAAATACGGTGGAAACCTCAAATCCGTCCCTTATCTTAATGGGCAAACGGACCTCCCCAAGGACATTAATGCTAGTGCCATTTGCAGCTATCAGAAAACGAGAGCAAGATTGCAGTGCTAACCCTTCGACGACTGTAGACGGGATCAAGCTGACCTCGGATCCGGTGTCGATTAAACACATCTGTTGTCGTCCGTTGATGCTCCCTCGAATGTAAACGGCGTTGCTGCTGGCTCGGTCCGGCAATCTTGGGCGAGTCGTATGGTTCATCAGAGGCGGCGGCGCCTCCGTTTCTGTGGTCTCGACGTCGTTCCTGCGGTCGAAGGGGCGACGAGGCTGGCGGCAATTCCGACTAATGTGACCTGCGCGGTTGCAGTTGTAACAGGTCACACTCCGTCTCGACCGGTCCTGGTCGTTGGCGCTGCTGTTTCCGGGGCGGCCGTTGCGCCCCAGATCGTCGTCGGTTGAAGCACGGTTTCGCAGCTCCTGGAATTGGCGGTCGATCCTTCGTTCCATATCCGTCTGCCATCGTCTCTGCTCGTCGCGCTGCGTCTCTAGGAATCGGTCGAGCGTAGACTGGATCTGAGTACTCGCATCGGTCTCTTGAGTACTCCGCACGCGGTTGGAAGGCCTCCGTCTATCGTCAGAATCGTTCGTCCGTTGGTAGGCGTCCAGACGAAGCGCCGTCCTGTAGGCCTCGTCCAGGTTCTTTGGCTCCCGCTCACGTACTTTGAGTGACAGGTCTCTGTCGCTCAACGCCTCAAGGAAAGCATCCTTGGCGATGATCTCCGTGGTCTCGTTCGAAGGTACTGGATACGCCAACACGACAAGGCGACGAATGTCGTGCAGCAAGTCGCTCAAAGTCTCTTGGGAACGCTGGCGTCTGTAATAAAGCTGAGCGCGAAAGCTTTCCGCCTGGCCCTCCGTTCCATACCTCTGTCGAAGGCGTTCGACAAGCTCCTCGTAGCCGACGTTCGGACGAGCACCGAAGTCCCACAAAAGCTGCGTGGCAGCTTTCTCCAGGCTGCATCGAAGATAGTCGACTCGGTCAGCGGCAGTCCATTGGTTGTGACGGGCGCAGACTTCGAACTGCACCAGGAACGACTCCAGCGATCCCGTGCCGTCAAACTTTCCCGGCTTCATCGGAGGCGGTCGAGTCCACGGCCGTCCTCCGGTAGTCTCCGGCATTCTCAGGGAAGTCTCCCGATCGTCAGACGTCTCTCGGTGGCTCATCCTAGTCGGCCTCCGCAGCTCCTCGATGAGTCGGCTCCGGTCCGTTCGCTGGTCTGCCATTGCACTCTCATCGGCCAATGGCGTGAAAACGTTCGCCCGTAGATCGGCGAATTCTCCAGCGGCGTAGGCGACTGTGACTTCCTCGTCTTCTTCCATCGTCGGTTGATCTGCGAATGTCGATCAGAAGGCGACCACACACCCCACTTGCTGGGACCAGTGTGGCGGAAAGACGCCCTCTGTGACACACCCCGACTGCGGAAACAGTTGCCCTCTCGGTCCGTAGGATGGCCGATTACCGATCGGGCGGGTGCCAGTCCAAATATGCCCGCGTGTCGTCTCAGGGGGGAGACGCGAGTCCGCCTTCGTTGTATTTCGAAGGAAGTGCAGCCCCTTCCGACCGATACGCCTCACCCAAGAAACACACGACGATGAAGAGAAGGAACACAGTTTATTCACGGCAGTACGACACTCATCAACTGTACATCACGACTCGCGCTACGACTGACTATATCTCTGGCTAGAACTTGAGGACTGACTCTCACTCTCTCGATAACTGGATGACTGCCTCTCAGAGCAACAGGCTCCCTTATATATACTACAGGTCGTACACGCCGGCGACCGACTTCAAAGAGATGGCGGTGGAACATAAAGGATTCGCGACCGCGGGGGAGAGAGGCACATAAAGCGATGCCGCCAATACCCTCAATACAGTCGGCGGTGGAACATAAACGATTCGCGCTGCGGGGGGAAGGGGCACATAAAGCATACCGCGGTCGCGGCCGATAATACTAGGCCGAGCGGCGACCGACTTCAAAGAGACGCCGCCAATACACTCAATACAGTCGGCGGTGGAACATAAACGATTCGCGCTGCGGGGGGAAGGGGCACATAAAGCATACCGCGGTCGCGGCCGATAATACTAGGCCGAGCGGCGACCGACTTCAAAGAGACGCCGCTAATACACTCAATACAGTCGGCGGTGGAACATAAACGATTCGCGCTGCGGGGGGAAGGGGCACATAAAGCATACCGCGGTCGCGGCCGATAATACTAGGCCGAGCGGCGACCGACTTCAAAGAGACGCCGCCAATACACTCAATACAGTCGGCGGTGGAACATAAACGATCGGCAAACCCAAGTTCGCAACAGTACTATACGTGGAGAATATTTTTGCCTAAGCTTGTCGATGACTGTGACACTGTCTTGGGAAATCAGTCCACTTTTCAGCAAGATGGAGCGCCCGCTCACGGTGCCAAGCTGGCCCAAGATTGGTTAACAAGTCACTGTCCGGACTTCATCGACAAAGATTCATGGCCGCCGAATTTCCCAGATATGAACCCACTCGACTCTACTGTCTGGGGTGCAATGCTTGAGAATTACAACAAACTTCCCACAAAGTCAAAGAACATTTTTGAACTGAAAACTACGCTGCAAATTATCTGGAATGACTTGCCACTTGAGACCGTTCAGAAGTCTGTTTTGGGCTTTCGAAAACGTCTGCAAGTTTGCGTAAAAGCAAACGGTGGTCACTTCGAACATTCACTGCACAAAACTTAACAGTTTGGCCTAATCTTGTCAATAACAATAAGTAACCTTGCGCTTTGTTACATTTCTGTTGCGTCGCTACTTTGTTACTTATTGCTGTTATTGCTATCACTAAATGTCTGTTGAAACGAAAATAACATTGTTTCACTTCAGGGTTGCACCATTTTGGTGTTCATGAATCGAATTGCATTAGATTTAGCCAAGTTGTAGATACATATGTGTCAAATAGACTGGCGAAGTTTTATAACAAAATATTCAGCGGTTTTTGAGAAATCGCGATTTTCGTAATGGGCTATCTTTTTTGGCCGCACCCTGTAGAGCTAGACGATTGCTCAAAAAAACATGTAGCCTACGTCTGGAGGTTCAACCAGGTTTCCGTTGACAGGATTTCTGTATCTAATAATAATAATAATAATACTAATAGTAATTACGACAATTTATAATTTTGGCGCAGTAACACAACCTTGCCGTCACAAGAGCGCCTTACAAAGCAGCTATAACGTAGGGGCCATTATCATGGGTTTATATTAGCCAAACTATGGGCTACAGGTGACTTTAGCAGTTTAAAACAAAACAAAGATAAAGGTGACTTAAACTGTTCAAAATAAAGACAAAATAAAGCAAATCATACTAAAGCAAAGGGTGCATAACTTTTTAAAGCTTAATATACATTTAAATTGCTTCGTTTATGGTTATGATTCATGACTATGGTCAAACTTTAATAATAATAATATCATACTATATTACTATAATAATATAGATCTAACGCTCTAAGAATAATTAAAAGGTGCTTATAACATAGTCTATAGGCTTACAAGGCACAAGCCTACAAATAAGCGTTGGGATAGCCCATTATGGTGCATGCATGTAATGATCAATTTTGCTATCTTTCAGTATGCAAAGTTGTATGCCGAGAAGCATCCCAATACCGGTAAGACATTTAAGATAATTTATCATCCCATCTATGATATTAAAAGCGATAGATTACCTTTATTGTCTGGCAACTTTTTCACCGTCATCGTCGTCTTAGATCTAGTTAATAAGCTTATATAACTTCCTTCATTCAACAGTCCGGTTGACAGACCGCAGCCGGTGACAGCTTAGAATAGCCTAATGCAGTTGAAACAATTCACAAGAACTCCGATCGCAGAATACATAAATCTTAACTACTAACAGAACATGCAGACAGCCTGCAACACACGGCACTAATAGCAGCCTGCAGCAAAGCACGTCTATCCTACGGGGCTCGATCTCGGTTCCTCTCGCTCTCCATGCCAGCGTGCTATCCAATGTGCCACCGGGCCCCTCTTAAGTTACATTGGTTCTTACATGAATCTGAAAATGCTTGAGGGAATTAAGTCTCTTTAATGCAACTCAGATTCAAATATAAATTTTCTCTCAATTTGCATTTAAAATGCTTTTTTGAACATCAAGGATGAAGGCCTGATCAGTCAAATTGTATTTTCCAATTATGCAAATCATGCGTAATTTTAAAAACCATTTGATATAATTAAGTATCTCATGCAGAACAACTAGTATTGCTATAGCCATCACGCAGCCCACTGTTGAAATACAGCAAAACTAGAAGGTTGATGCGTTTTCACACAGGAATCAATCATTGTTAGCAGAACCGTTTTGGTTATCATGTATTCATCATCCCTCGATCACGATCCCAACCACAATCATCATCATCATCAGCAGCATCATCATCATCATCATCATCATCATCATCATCGCCATCATCATTTTCCTCGTTATCGTCATCATAATAAAAATAGTGAATTCTCTGCATATTATGGGATGAAATTATTATTATTGTTGAAATGGTTTGTATTTTATATAAAATATTAGGAATGCTGTTACAGTTAATGTTCCCAATTTTATGCCTAATTAATTAGCCTATACTTGTTATCGTTTTCTATTTCAGATGCCGGAAACCCGGAATATGGCGGTACGTATGTGGTGATAGTGCACAAAAATAGCATACTGACGATAGTTTTCAGAGATAACGAGTTGACATAGTTGATTTAACCCTCATCCGAACGAGGGCCTGACCCCTTCATATAATTCCTGGTGCATAATTTTTTTAAGAGTCATATTCTCTCAAATTGCTTTTACGACTTTGTTCCTATAGGCTATTGCTGAAGTACAATATTATTATTAGCACAAGTCAGCTAAAGAACCAAATCGCTTTAACAGATCACAGTGGTGGCGCCAGGATTTCAGTTTCGAGGGGGCTGAAGCCCCGCGGCAAAATTTTCCATTTCCATCGGCAAAAATTTCTGACGACCTTTTTTTTCCGCCACCAAAATTACCAAAATTTCTGACGACCTTTTTTTTAGTCATCGACCAAAATCTCAAGAAAATTGTCCATTTCCGCCGCCAAAATTTCTGACGACCTTTCTTTTTTTTTTTAGTCATCAGCCAAAAATCGCGGATATTTCAATGTAAAATAATTAAGATGGCCTTTTTTTTAGGGGGGCTGAGCCTCTTGCAGGGGGCTTAGCCCCCCCCAGCCCCCCTAGCGCCGCCACTGACAGATCATTCGTCTGTCTCAGCCTTACTCGACCTCCTGTCAATACTCATCATCTGAAGATCTCCAACAGAGTCATAATCACACACACTTTCTGACGCCTCTGGAATGATCTGCCCTCTGAATTCCGCTCTTTTCCCGTTCCTCCTCCATTCTTGCCGGTCCCCACCATCACCTTTTCCATGCTCCACTATCCATCAGTCATGAAGCTTTCGATTCGAAACTATGTAGGTTATAATAGTCTCATCCCTTTAGGAACTTTTACCTTGACTTCCACATTCTAATTCTCGACCTAAACGCCACGGACTTCGGTAGCTACTCTGCTACCTCTGATCCGTTGTTAACCGGACTACGTACGGCCTCCTTCGGACTAGTATTGTACTCTTATCAACAACCCCTCTGACTAGACTCATCGTCGTGGTGCCCTACGCTTGGCTTTCGAATGGTGCGTCAAAAATTTGGAGATTACGATTACGATTAAAGCGTCTTAGATTTCGATAAAGACACCTTTGTCCATATCGATAGAATGATAGTACGGTAGATGATAGTAATGATAATAGTAGAATGATACTAACGGTTTAATATTTTATTTAAATTTGTAGACCCATGTTTATATTAATTCTGAAGTAGTCCGACTTCTCAACAGTAACTACCGGCTTGAGTTTTAAACGCCATCAGACGATGTCTTTTGCACCATCCACCAGCGCTATAAAAGTCGATAATTAATTACAATGAAACCATTGCTGTCGGCCACATACCAAGACGGGGTATGAGACCCACATGTGGGGCGCGGTGGTGTAGTGGTGGCGTCGTTGCCTTGAAGCCGGAAGGTTCGAGGTTCGAATCCACCTCACGTCGTCGCGTATACGGACCTTGGGCAAGTCCTTCACTCGCAATTGCTCAGCGCTTCGGCGTGAAACTCCGATGCAGTGTCCGCTCTGCAGTCGGGAGCGCCTCTGAGTAGAGAGCTTGAAGGGGCGCTATAACAAGTGCGCATACATACATAAATACCTAAACACCTTCCTAGAATTTAGCCAACTTTTTTTATCCCATAGCCTATCTGCACACTAATAATTATTGTCACCCAATCCGACAACAGGATGTCAACTATCATCCTTTACCGCAGCTCGTAAGCAATCGGTGGAGAACCAACAGACACCAAAGACAAGATTTATTCTGAGGATTCATTCATTCTGAGAACTGATATAGCGCCTCTTCAGGATAACTACTCAGAGGCGCTCTCTGCGCTGGCCGATAGGCCTAATCATGATGTCAAATGCCATTAGGCCTACGTACATAGCAAGACATGTAGGCTACCCCAACCTATCATAGACTTAAGTTCAAAAGTGTACCAATCAGCGACGCGCGCATTAAAGTGCATCGATTTCCATTTCATTTTGTTCTTTAAACTATAGCCTATACTATACATGTATGTGTAAAGCTGCTAAACTGATGTTCTTACGTTTTGCAGAGTATTTTGAAGGCGACATTCTATTGCGAGAAAACTCAGCGCTGCCAGACGGGGTATGAGACCGTAGTTTATAGTTTATACCGTGTATATGACCACTGCAGTTACGTGTTAGCATAGGCGTAACTTTCTATTATGACGGTGGTGTCCAGTCACCACCACTTTTAAAAGTGGTGGTGACAGTCACCACCACTTTTTGGCCCTGTACACAAATATTTTTGAAAGCATTTGGCTGTCAAGCGCATACACTGTACAGTCTACACATGTATTCCTGGATATTTAATATTGGCATCGCAATGTCGGCAAAGCTGATGGAGGCTGCCTCATTGTGTCCATTGTCCACACTACCTTACAGTTATTACTTTCATGTGCTTGGTTTCATAATAATTAGGGGAAGCTATCCATTTTGTTGCATACAATCTGGACTTGACACTGTGAAATTGAGTTGATAAAATGGTCAAATTATAGCTATTTTAAGGTTATGGCCGCCATTTTGGCCGCCAATTTTGTTTTATGGAAGTGTTACATATGTATATTTAGTTCCATCACATTATCTGACCATGAAAGTTCGATTAAAATATTAAATCGTGTTTCCATCACATGTACGTATGGCATCACCTACAGCAATTTAGAAAACATTTCGGCCGCCATTTTGGCCGCCATTTTGGACCTCATTTTTGTTTCATGACAGTGCAACATATTTGTCTTTAGCTGCATCTTATGCCTTGACCTCGAAAATGTTGATTTAAAATCTTAACTCGAGTTTCCATCACATACATGACTTTACCTGTAGCTATTTTATAATTCTGGGCGCCATTTTGGCCGCCATTTTGGTTTTCTGTAAGTGCCACATATGTGTCTTTAATTCTATTGCATTTCCTGATCCAGAAAATGTTAGTTAAGACTCTGAAATCATGTTTCCATCACATAGCCTACATGACTTCACTTACAGCAATTTTAAGATTCTGACCGCCATTTTGTCCGCCATCTTGGTTTCCTGGAAGTGTTATATATGTGTCTTTAGTTCCATCGCATTCCTTGAACCATAAAATGCTACTTTAGACTCTAAAATCACGTTTATATCACATATAAAACTTCACTTATGGTCATTAGAGGTAATAGGCCACCATTTTGTCCGCCATCTTGTTTTCCCATGCAACCGCCAAAAATCCAGCTTGCTAACAGCGATTTTCGTTTTCAGCAGGGTCGAATTAGTCTATAAACGCCTATTAGCAAATTATTACATGATTTGCTTCTAACAGTGATTTCTAGAGCCCTTTTGAAATTCCAAGCCTTGTCTACAGTGGGCGTTTCGCCCAAAGCTAAGGCGAACCATAGGGGCGTTTGCCCGCTTGGTGCCACCTGTGAGATTGCCTATATACAGTTTTAATGATAGGCCCTATAGCCTAGGCTAAGTCAAATTATTGTGCATTGTAACTCGATATGCTGTATGGTATAGCGTACTTTGCACTTATAATTTGCAATAATGGCTATGCTTGGCATTTTGGCATCGTTAATGATCGAAACAGAAGTAGCAGCAAACTCTTTCAGAGAAACACAAAAAAATAAATTTATATTTAAAAAAAATATACAAACCATCAAAGCACAAATTGCTGACGATTATGGAACAACTAAAAGACCCGGAACAGTCAAACTGCTCACTACATAGCACAGGGGGATGGAGCAGGGATGGGCGTTTTGCCCTCTCTACCCTAGTGAGCAGAGCTGCGGAGGAATCGTGGTCACCACCACTATTTCAGACAAAGTTACGCCCATGCGTGTTAGTCCTTTTAATCGAGTACTAATTAATCACTGAGAATCACTTAGACCTGATCTTAGTAAAGCGCTATTATCCATAATATTATTATCGGCTAATCTCGAGATAACGATATTGACTTGCGTTCTATGATGCCAGACTTCAGAACTGAACTCTGTTTCGTGTAAGCTAAGCTTTTCTGTAAGATCCATTAACCGGCCACAACAATTTACGAAAGATGTTTCTCATATTAAGGTATTAAACTGTACTGGGATCGACGACGAGCGTGATTCTCAAGGCCTACTTGTCACTTGAGGTGGGAGCGTCTGCATGTTGACTGATCGTAAATACACGTTCCACAGAATTAGGCCCCCTGTACACATGAAAATGTGCATCAACATCTAAGCCAACAGCACATAGGTCTATATGCACTAATAGGTAAATTACTACACGCAGAAATAGGCAAAATTACTACGTGCACTAATGGGCAAATTACTACGTACACCAATAGACAAATTACTACGTGCACTAATAGGCAAATTACTACTTGCACTAATAGGAAAAATTACGTTCAATCTTTCCAGAGCAACCCTTTGAATGCTGTGACCGATCCAGATCTTTACTGGCCTGGTGGCATCCTTTACTACATCATCGACGAAAGCGGCTACAGTAGGCCAACATTAAACATACTTCTTTAGAGCTTAATGACGATGACGATGACGACGAACATGTTGCTGTTGACTTCTGACTGATGGAACAATGTCTTTGCGAGATGCTAAAAATGTCCTTTGTTAATGTCGTATTAACGCACACGTAAACTACAAAGAACTCCTTTTGAGATTATAATAATTAGCTATTAAAAAATCGACAAGGATGACGGCGATGATGGATGTATACGACGAAGACAACGAAAATATATAATTAAGATGAATAATTATCACACATTATTGGATTCATTAAATAATTAATTGACGACTTTTAGAACCAAGGTGATAATTATGGTGATTGACTGATTGTGTCGAGAACGATGATAATAATGCTGGAAATGCCCACGCAATTTTTCAATGCCAGCATTGGCCTACTGTGTCATAAGTTTTCAGAAGCTGATTATAATTAGGCCTATACCTTTCTGAATTTGAATGCCCAGACTCGATCTGTCCTGTTGAACTGTCGAAGTGCTTGATATAGGCTATAATCGACAAATTGTGTAGCGCCAGTTCTGAATTTGATTTAGCTTTGTCTCAAGTTGCGGATATTGAGGCCGGAATTGCGGACCTGGTGGAGCTGACGAAAGTGAACGGACAATTATGCGTCCAGATCCTTCCAAGGGGGACGCAGAGGAATTACGTTGAAGTGGAAAACTTTTCCGGGTGAGTTAATAATTATTGTTGGCTCCCTGTCCTGCGCTGAATTACATTGCTACAAAATGTGCTGAGTAATCGCTATTAGTTTCCTTCTTGCGGTGTATAATTACATTACGCTGTCTCACCTGCTTTGAACTTCACTCCTTACTTTATCTTTGCTTTGTTTTGCATTGCCTCGAGTTGTCTTGCCTTGAATTGCCTTCCGTCTATTTTATATTTACTTTAACTTGTGCGTTACCTTGAATTACTCTATCTTGCATGCACCGTCTTAATTCATGCATTGCCTTGCGTTGTCTTTTATTGTCTCGTGTTGCATTGTCTTCCAGCCTTGCTCTGCATTGTCTTGTATTATCTTGTATTGTCTCGTGGTGCAGGTGCTCGTCCTACCTCGGCATGGTAGGTGGCAGCCAGCGCTTATCGCTCGTCGATTCATGCGTGTCGAGGCATGGCACGATCATGCATGAGTTCCTTCATGCCTTCGGATTCCATCACGAGCAGAAGAGGACAGACAGAGACGATTGGGTGACGATCAACTGGGACAACATCCAACCAGGTTACAACTTACAACCATCTAGATTTCAATTAGCAGCTGGTGGGCTACATTCTAACAACCGTTCGTCTGATCCCTGTCCCGCCTGTTTCAAATTTCTTTCCTTCATACTTCGTCTTGATTTTTCAATGTCTTTGCTTTGTCTGATTTTTGATTGTCTTCAATACTTATAACATCGGATCGCTGCTGTGGTTAAACGTTACATCCTTTGTTGCGCTCCATCTTGGTCTCTGACGCTGAGTCACGTCGGGCTCCTCGTTCTGCTATGAAGGGGCAACGCCTATTTCCACAGGCTCGCTTATCTACCGGGCAACGCTGAACTACTTATTCTGCTGCAGGCCCGTCAATCTGAAGTAACCTCCCTTCAAAGCTGCGTTTTTATTGTATCTGACCAATCAAGGAATTCATAAATCTCCTCAGGTCATTTTCCTTTGCTGTGGCTGGGCTGGGAGAGCACCTGGGTAGGTTTCTTGAAGGGCACTATATAAGTCAGTGTCTCGCAAACTTTTTTTACTCCCGGCACACTCAGCAGATAAATTTTGTATCGCGGCACACCAATTAAAATTTATTACAATTGCAAAGCCAACGGCAATAATTACAGTTTTTCATATTTTTAGCTTGTCATTTTAGTGTAGCTCTAGCAATAGCGAAATTAGAGCACATTTTTTCATTGAATAATCATCACTAATGCGACGAATGAGCTTGTTTACGAGAGCATATTAACTCAAGACGCGGTTCGATAGCTGACAAGCAGACACGCATTTCATCATCCACCATCTGTAGTCGCTCTCGTTTTTTCGATTTCATTTCTGTTAGAACAGAAAATCCAACTTCGCAGAGGTAAGACGATCCAAACGGCAGCAAACACTTGATTGCTTTCGTGCTCAAGTCTGGATATTGGCTAAGAATTGAGATCCAAAAGGCTGACAACTCTTGATCAGCGAAAGAGCCTCTGTGAACCAGATTGTTCTTAAGATCGATGAGACTCTCTTCTTCAGCCATCGTTAGACCGGTACATTCGTGATTTACGAATGGATTGATGACCCATTCATACTCTTTTGTCTCCAGTGAAGGAAAGTATTTGGCGAATGCTAACGCGAGATTTTCCAGCGTCTCTCTAATTTTTCCAATTAGCATGCTCTTGTGTGGAGAAGCATCGATACCTGGAAAACAGTCAAGGTGTGAATTGCTTGTATTCTTAATCCACAGTTGTAACTTTTCGCTGAATGCCTTAAGTTTCCCTGTGATTGTGATTATGTTTTCTTTTGCGCCTTGAAGACTCAAATTTAAGGTGTTCAACCTTTCGAAAAGGTCGTTGAGGAATGTCACTTCAAGCCACCAAATTTCGTCGTGAAGAAATTCAAAACCAGAAGTCACAGTATCAGTGATAAAGGAAACGATTTCAGTTCGCAGAACGAGAACACGTGCGAGCACTTTTCCTTTCGAAAGTCACCGTACGTCTGTATGATATAGCAGACACTTGAACACAGAACGAGTTAACTATGTAGTCTATGTTTGTATCTCCATAATAATGACGTCGAGAAGAGTAAATAACATAGAGTAGAATCAGTAGAACAACGTCACTAGAGTTTTTACTTTGATCACTTGACATCGAATAACTGAGGAGAAACTATTCTTAAACATAAAAACATTGGGAAGCCGAAAATTGTGTTTATCATATTTATGAGATAATTTCTTCTAAAGTCAATTAAAAGACTACAAATTTTAGGCTTCTCTCGCGGCACACCTGAAATCTCACGCGGCACACTAGTGTGCCGCGGCACACAGTTTGCGATACACTGATATACTGTAAGTCAAGTAAATTAGCCTACTCTATGAATTAATCTTATTTTTCATACAGCAGTTGGTACATTCTAATAACTGCTCCTTTAATCTCTGTCCACTTCAACAGATTTTTCCTGTTATCCCTGTATTCCTGTATAGGCTTACCTTAGTCTCATCAGTTGTCCTGGGCACGACGTTAAACTGCATCCATCCTCCGCCACAGGGAACCAACAGCGTCCCTGTGCCGGTCCTAAGCCCGGACAAAAGAAGGAAGGTTTGCCAGATGGGTGGCGATACGCTGGCAGTAAAAGACCAAGACGATTGAAATCCGCAAAAACCACGGCACAAGTGGCATAGCGACCCAGATGCTTCAAGGTGTCATGATGTGGAGCAGACATGCACAGGCCGGTCAGGAGAGACCGGTGGAGAGAGTCGGGGAAGAGCGTGGGAAACATACGGGCATTGACCCAGGTTGTCCTTCATGCCTCTCTCCCAATATTCTCTTCAATCAGACAAGGTGGTCTAGCTGCTTCAAGATGTTAATGGTATGAGGCAGACCTGCTGACCGGACCGGTTGAAGCTGGGCAGCATGACGCGAGACAGACTCAGACAGAGAGTGGCGTCGGACTTCTACGGGCATTGAGCCTAAGGATGTTGTTGATGATGATGAGTCTCATCAGCGGAACTTGTCGCTTACATTAAATTCTGGATCTTAGTCTCGGATTATCTATGGATAGGCCTAATAGTAATCGTGATCTTCAAACTTCTCAAGCGCTACTCGAAACCAGTCGCATTTACGAGAGCTGTTTTGAGTCGGAACGTGTTTGTCCAAAAGGTAGTCCGAAGTGGAAGAAGAGGTGCTGCAACTTGTGCAAGAGGAAAGATCGCTGATAGATATAGGCTAACACAGAGTAGGCAGATGAACTGGCTTGGTCACATGTTGAGGGGAGACTCGCTCCTAAGGACAGTACTCGATGGAAGAATGGAGGGAAGGAAACCACCAGGAAGACCAAGAAAGATGGTGATGGACTGGATCATTTTGACGGGTCAAAGGAAACGAGGATATAAAGAAATCAAGGAAAGATCGCAGAACAAACAAGAATGGTGTCGTTGGAATCTTGGACCTGCCTAAGGGCCCAGCACTAAATAAGTGGAACACACTGTTATCAAAACCATGGGCCCTGTAGAATTGATTTAATATATAGACCTAGCATCTTTGATTGGCAATGAGAAACCTTATAGGCCCTAGATCTATTTTTAAATAATAAGCATGCATTGAATATAAAATATTCTATTAGAATATAGTTCAGAATAAGTTGCAACTAATGCATGCTGATTAGGGGTCTGCGGGTACAACATTTTTGATACCCGACCCGTAACCGTACACAGACCGCTACCCGTACCCCTAATGCTGATTCTTTCTGGCCCTGCAGGAACGGAGAACAATTTCGTAAAGCTGCCCGAGGGACAGATCGACCTGCTTGGCACTGCCTACGACTACGGGTCCGTCTTGCACTACGATGCCTACGCATTTGCCGTCGATGAGTCAATTCCGACGATCATTCCACATGATCCGAACGCGGAGATCGGACAGAGGGTCACTCTGAGCGCGCTGGACATCGAGCGAGTCCAGATTCTCTACGGATGTCTCGCTGCGGTCAGTTCAGTGGTTTCTTCTTTCTGTTTTGTTTACCATTATTATAAGAAATGTTTCGAGACAGCTGCAGAATAAGCGGCATTCAGAACGCTCTACGGTAAAGCTGCTCACTGTGACAGTTATCAAGAGACTCCAAAGCAATGGTTTTCTGTTCCTGGAGTTCCGCAGAACCCACTTTGGGAAACACTCTATTTTATTCATTCATTCGTTCATTACGAAGTCTCATATAATATATAGTGTACTCTTCAAGGCGACTACTCAGAAGCTCTCCGGACACAAGTATGGTTACAAGGAACAGATTCAAGATGTGCAATGTGCATAGAAAGAGCCAGAGCGGACCATGCATGGGGAGCAAGCGTGGCGACAAGGGGGAAAGCCCATTTCAAAGCGAGGGCCAATCACCGAGAAGGCACGATTCTGCTTGGTGGTTGTGCTGGCAAAAGAAACGATGAGCACAACCTGCTCAGCAGAGTATAGTACTATATATAGGCCTATAGGTCGCATGTTCAACTTACCATTAGTGTGTTCTGAATCTTCTGATATTATGTTAGTTTGTTTCTCATACACTAAAGTCACCACAGCGATGAATGCTGACTCTACATGACATAGTAACCTATGTCTTCAACTTATTCACAACGATGTTTCTTTTCAGGCTGACTCGCGTTACTTCAAACATCTGGCTTAAAATGAATTCCAAAACGCAACCAAGGAACCCTCGGCAACACAACAATTCGTCGCTAGAGCTAAATGCAACTCAACGGAAATGGGACAAACATATTAATCCTAAGAAAAATAATTCATAAATTCAATCTTTATTGACTGACCTAAACATTTACGACGCAGATTACTAAATGCTATAAACACTGGAGCGCGACACTCAAAGATTGTGAATCTGGTAGCGGCGGCACTGTCCAAAAAATAAATAAATCTCAGTTCGGAATCAACTCTATAATATTGCTCGGTGAAGTTTCTGATGAGGAGTGTTATGAAGACCACACCGATCCTAGATAGCTCGGCTATATTGGGTTTTATGGGCGTGGATTCCAGTCAAAATGGCGTAGGCAAGTGGGTTTTAGGTGGTTAAACCCGATTGGCTTAGGAACAAGTTTTTAAAAAGGTTATTTATCCACTTAAATAAGAAAAACAAAACAATAATTGTTTGTAGTAACAATTGCTTTTCTTACTTTATTCCCTTTGCTACTTTATTCCCTTGTTATTTACTGTAATACTTTTGGTTGGTGTCACGTAGGGCATCCGGCCATAAACACCCCTCCCATCATAAATTCCTGGCTACGTCACTGGTAGACCCACTGAGCAATCGATCGCCAATAAAATTAAAGACTTATGAAACAAGCAATTCAGCAAATTTACATGATGTAATCTTATCAATGTGATCTCTATAACATCCACATTGAGGGATTATTATGAGAGGCGAATAACCCATGCAATGCAATAAAACTGCAATTTGTTACCGTATCGTCGTTCTTACAGAGTTTACAAGGGTACACACGTCTCAACTGCGCTGTTGAAATTATATTGCAGTGCAATAGGCTATATATTATTGAGAGTGATGGACTTGCTCAAGGTCCGTTCCTACACAAACTCTAAGGTTCGCAGATGACGAGGCAATGCTGGTTGGTCGCCAGAAGTGGCTATACTGAAAATGATCGACCAGCTTTTTTAGATCAATTATACGCATTTTTAAAACAGTATACCTTATACCTGTGATTACTTTTGCCACGGGGGTGATTTTGCACGATAGGGATAGATATAGGCTATCTACCGGATACTCAATACCGGTATATCCATCCTGGGGAGAAATTTATTTATCTCCCCGAATATTTTTTAGGGCGGAAAGAATATCACGGGATGCCGGCATCACGGTCCCTGACCTGCATATGGGTAGGATGCAAAAAACCTGAAAAATACCTTGTGGATCTGCATGAATAGTCAATTAAAATTTAATATCATCTAAAATCAAATAAAATCAAAAAGTAGTCCTTTTCGACATTAGCCCCAACTTCGCAAATTTGTCGCATCCATGTAATAAACCTGCCATCAAATTCAGTATGGATAGCCTACTGACCGATGGCGTCATTTACATTGTTGCCAGATGAAACGCATCCTAATATGCCAAGGCTGAGAAAATGAAGTCGATAATAATTAATAGTTAATACCCATACCTTCTTCAAGGCAACCTGAAGGCATTATTCTTCGTACCACTCCTCCTCTTCCTTCTTGTTTTTCTTCTCTTCGTCACTCTTCTTTCACAAATATATAAATATATATAAACTATTATAGTCTATAGTCTGTTGAACATAAATTATAATATATCATTGAGCCTATATATCATGGATACTGCAGAAGCGGTATCTTAAGAAGAGAAGATGCATCGATAGAGTAGGGCAGTAGGCTAAATATAATATTAGAGGCTAAAATCACGGTGAGCCACAGAGTCGGAAATTGATAGAGTCGAGTGCGAGTGAGTCACAGGGACATCAATTTATATAAATGCGAAATGTCATGCAATATGACACTGTGCATCGGTAGGCAAAATAGTATTTAAAAAAATTCAGTTCAAAATTTTTATTTCAGTCTTCGATTTTTTAAAGGTTAGCGCCAACATTAATGAACTACAATACAACGAAAGGTAAAGGAACTTAAATTCAAATGGCCAGAGGAAAATGACTGTCAACTAGAGTTGGATAATAAACCTACAATAATTCGCAAACTAAGTATGGAAAACACTCATGTTTCACCAACATTGTACCACTGGAATCATCCGTAAAAGTCACGAGCCTCTGGAGACCGAGCCGATCCCAAAACCGGTGCACGCAATACTGCAGTCAATCTACTACAAATCATGGTTCCGTCCAGGGTCCCACGAGCATATAGGCCTAGTGTTGTATTTACATTTTATTTTGCCTTCCTTATAATAGGCCTAAAGTCATAATCGTAATCGCAATCTCCAAACTTCTAAACCGCCGCTCAAAAGCCAAGCGCGGGGCACCAGCTTATTCACGAGCGCTGCATTGAGTCAAAAGAGTTGTCCGTAAGAGTATAGGTCCAGAGGTGGCATGAGTCCGGTTGCCAGAGGATGAGAGGGCGAAGCAGCTACTAAGGCGGGTGTCGTCTGGGTCGGAAATTGGAACGTGTACATTTAGAATGAGAAATGGTAAGAGTTCTTGAAGTGATACGACTTCAATTTCGGATGGAAAGTCCGAGTTGTGATGGGTAGAGGAAAAATGACTGTCCTGCAGGGAAGGTAATAGTGAGTTAATAATGAGTTAATAGAGTCGAGTGCAAAATTACTGCCAACTAGGGTTGGATAAACCTACAATAATTCACAAACTAAGTATGGAAAAACACTCATTTTCACCAACATTGTACCCACTGGAATCCTCCGTATAAGATAGTGAAGGAACCGAAATAATAATAATAATAATAATAATAATAATAATAATAATAATAATAATAAGGGCCGTTCCAGACTGTGATTTTATATTAGGCGGTAGCGAAGTCCCTGAGGGATCCTGTATACCTCGGGGCATAAAATTAAAATTAGAATTTTTTGTAAAAAAAAAAAATAAAAAATAAATAAATAATAATAATAATAATAATAATAATAATGACGACAATTTCTATGGCGCCGTAACACAGCACATGCCGTTACAAAGGCGCCTCTACAAACACAAACATAATATATTCAGTCAAAGGTACGCCTTAGAAAACAAATATGTCTTCAGACGAGTTTTGAAAACCCCAACAGAGTTGGCAGAACGAACTGTGGAAGGCAAACTGTTCCAGCAGCGGGGGCCAGCAGTTGAAAAAGCACGCTCCCCGAAGCGTGTCTTCGTCCGTCGCACATACAGATCTCCTTTCACACTGGATCTCAGCGTAAGACCATGGCAGCACCTGACGCCGCCATCTGCACGCAGTAGGATTTGAGGTAGTCCGGTGCTAAGCCATGTAATGACTTGTAGACGAGCAATGAGAGTTTGAAAATGACCGTAGTTCAGGAGGCAGATCTTTGCATGCATACAGGAACTATTTAGGACAGATATAATGAATGTATCGTGAATTTCACACAACTAGCGATCTGAATTGCTGAAGGCAGATGCCATATTATCTAGGCCCTACATGTATATAACTATGATACATGAAGTCATTGTTCTGCCCATACCATCGAGGTTGCATATAGCTCAGGCTAGGCTACGTCTATAATCATATGCGTTTAATGAGTTCATGATAGCCTTGGACGTTGACGTACATGTAGGCTTCAGGGCCGTTTTTAACCCATTAGTGCCTGATTTTTCAAATTCATCTCAAAATATGAAAACTCTGTTGCAAATGATGAGTTTGGACAATACCTAACACAAATTCTGCACAATTTTAGCTTTTGATGCTTTAGGAGCAGTTTTTTGAAGCGTCCCATTTTTGGGGACGCTAGGCACGAATGGGTACGTGAAGATTTACATTGTCATGTGTGCAGGTTACATCACTCAAGACTGTTGATACAGTCAAATTAAGACAACAGATAAATAATTTGCACTCAGAATAACTTAAAATAAAGTGTATGTGCTAAATTGAAACAAAATTGGCATGTTTGAATGGATTTATATGCCAAATTGCTCGCATTTTGAAATGAATCGCTTACACGCAGCAAATCATAGTAATGCTGTTACATGTCTCAGATCAATATCCTGTAGCAATGGCAACCAACACTGATACAGAAAGCTTATAAAACAGCTACATGAAGCTTTTCAAGTGCCAAAAGTGCTAAAGTGCTAGTCTTGTGCAGTAGATTATTGGCCTAGCCTTCCTTGTGTGGACCGACATTTAATTTTTCTCAAACTTTCGCAGACTTTCATTCGCACAATGCATCTGAGTTACAACAGATGGGATTTGGTACTAGCAAGTGAAGTTCATACTTTATGGCTTGGCCAGCCAGCTTATTCTTTTCATGACAGACAACTGTGTGTTCAGATCCATGCACTGGCCCTCACTTTTCTATTATGTACAGCTCAACCAAAGGAAGTGAAAATCTTCACATTTGTTGGCTTTCATTGTCTCAATAATGGTATATTTTGCTCATGTGCTGTAGCAGTCACAGAATGGTAAATAAGTAGTCATAGCAGCCTACACAACATAGTTGTTGCTATGAACCAACCGTACCAAGTTGGGAACCTACGGACTCCAACTCCATTATAGGTCTGACTGAACAAAGTAACCATGTGGTGAATTCAATGAGCATTCTGTGTAGCCAACAAAGGCTTAGTTGCAGGCTGAGAGTGGTAAAGAAGTGGTAAAGGACCACTAGTTGTTAGTAGGAATCAACTGAATTGACAACCAATATGCCACCCGACTAATCCAGGGTTGGGATCCATGTACCAACTCATCCGCATGGATGTGGATCAGACCAAAAGCCGAGTGGTGTATTCAACATAGTGCGATACCGTTGCCTAGTCATTAGGCCTACCTGATATCGTAGCAGGCCTAACTGGAATATGTTACAGGAAAGTGATATTCATTACAATGCACAACGGCATTTCTTGAGTTTGGGTGATACCTTGGACTAGAATGACAAATTACACAGCGACTGATTTTTTCTTATTTATTTCAAATAAATTATATAAAAATTAAATTATCAGATTTAATTTTCTAGCAACTGCATACAACAGAATGAGTGCATTTTGACTATTATTTTGCACTACATTGCATAGGCCTAGTAGATTTCTATCCATGTGAAATATTCATGTAGGCTATACATGTATACATAGGCCTAATGTAGCCTACAGTTGAAGTTGTCAATAAATTTTTGAGTCAAATAACATAATATAGCGCTATCTCTCACTGCGAGTGATACTTCTGCCTACAAACAGCCATTTATACTTCTTTTCAAACAATTTCTGACTACAATACCATACAAGATGCAAGTCTGCGTGTATTGAACTTCACGTACCCATTCGTGCCTTGCGTCCCCAAAAATGGGACAGCGCTTCAGTGATAAAATCCATGTGTTATATTTTAGCAAAATGAATTTAATCTAATTATTTATGTAATAGTATATACCAACCTTTGTGAAACCAAAGACAGATCTGTAGAAATGCGCACACATATTTTTAAATAGGACGCGGAAAGTCCGCAATGTTTACATTTGCTAAAATAGGTCAAAGGCGTGATCAAAAACATAATTTTCAGTCGATAAAAATATTTTTTATTCGCATTTTGTGTCAGAACCACTTTATCAGCATGTTGGCATAACGGCTATGACATTAAATTGAATCTTCAATGCAGATTTAATTTTATGTGAATTTTTGAAGTGGTGTCCCATTTTTGGGGACGCTAGGCACTAATGGGTTAACATAGGTCCATTCAGTGCGGTGCACCGAATTGCCCCTGAGTCCTGAGACGAGCTTTATTGCCACTTCCTAAAATATGTCGGATGCAAAATTAATCTCAGTCTCACTTGAAATTGATGTAAGATTAGCAGGTGAAAGAAAGATCACCTGGTCACCTGGTGCCGTCAGCTCTTGGAGCTCTGGCGACAGTCATGATGTATCCTCTCCATTGTCTCCTGTTTATTGTCGCCTCTCTTAGCTCTTCCAAGCTCATTCCAGACTTTTCCTGTACTTCATCCATCCACCTTTTCCTTGGTCTTCCGCGTCTTCTCCTTCCTTCACCGCAAAGAAAGATAGCTCCTAAAAAGTTTTAATGTGATATCACGAGTCGTTCTATCGCACTATATTGATAATCTATATATGCAACTATGATTTTGACCAGAATTTTGATTAATGTTTTGGCCAAAAAATGGCCGCACAACCGGAACGCTCCCCTGTGGTAGCTTTTGCACCGACGCTCGCAGAACCTTAAAAACGGTTCTGGTATAGGCCTGGCCGTGTCCCCGGCCCTGTACACGCAGCAATTCAGTCGCATGTTATTTGATTGAAGTCAGATTTTAAACTACATATAAGAACCCTAACGAGAACTCGCAGGATAGAAAAGTAAAAATCGCGTCCATTAGTAATAAGTGTATCACTGTATTTGCCATAGCATGCATCTATAGATTATGTTCTTATCGTCTGTGCGAGAGTTACATCTGTGCAGTTTACATCTGCACATCTGCACATCTGTACAACACGGATGTCGCCGATTGCCCTGATATAAAGGGTCAAAGAGTTGGTATTCAGACAGACAGACAGACAGACAGACACACAGACAGACAGACAGACAGACAGACATATATATACATACATACATAACACATACATACATTACATACATACATACATACATACATACATACATACATACATACATACATACATACAATACATACATACATACATACATACATACATACATACATACATACATACATACATACATACATACATACATACATACATACATACATACATACATACATACATACATACATACATACATACATACATACATACGTACATACATACATTCGGGTGATTCACGTCACAATGGAAACATTTTTTCCCTGATTGACTGACATAGTAGATAATTTTGTTCCTTTAGTCTTAGTGAACATTGCTTCAAAATATTATTGTAATATCTGAATGCTTAGAGGTAGCTTAATGACCTACAAAATTTATCTGAGATGGGGTCAATATGGAAAAATCAATGCAATATTTCAATTGACGAGACACTCGAATGAAACATTTCGAATTAGATTGAAGCGAGCGTCCGTATGGAAACTAATATAAATCGGTGGTTACTAAGACAACGAGGTTAAGGACTAACTTAGGCAACGACTCGGTGCAATGTCGGCAGACAGATTGACATGACTGATAAGATAAGAATGATATCTTTATTTCCTTGGCCTATTTAGCTTAGATATATATATAATTGTATGTGCTTCATGTGAGATAACCCGAAACTATAATTATTTTATGCCGCACTGTTTCAGAGTTTATCTGACATATCGAAGAAACATATTTTTATGCATTTCGCTACTGTCAGTGTTTATAACCTCTAATGCACCCAGCAATTCTGAAACAGCCGCTCATGCAAATTTTTACTTACGCTTCAATTAGACAATAAAGGTTAGGCCACACCTAGGGGAGACTTGAGAGGGCTCAATGCAGGGTGGACCATTATAAATGCACCGATTTTGAATGCGCATAACTTAGTCAATTTTTTAACTTTGATTATTTAGTTATTTATTTATTTCTCACATTTGCAATAGCGTCCTTCAAGCTCCGTACTCAGATGCGCTCCCGACAACAGAGCGGACACTGCCTCGGAGTTTCACACCGAAGCGCACGAGCAATTGCGAGTGAAGGACTTTCTCAAGGTCCCTACACGCGACTTGACGCGGATTTGAAACTGGAGCTCTCCAGCACCAAGGCATCGAGTCCACCACTACGCCACCGCACACAAGGAAAGGGACGTGGTGTTCTAGTGGTGATTGAATTAGGATTAATTAGGCTTAATTTTTTTTAGCTTAATCAGGCTTAATACATAAAATTAAAGATATTTTACTCTAGTATTGACATTGGAACATATTAAAACAAATTTATTTTACTGCAGCCGACATGACGTAGATAGTGACAGTAGGTCTAAAAAATCGTTTTTAAGTTACTAATTGATAAAAAAAATTCATGACAGTTTCAACAGAAACAACCCACGGATTGTGATGATGATGAAGCTTCAACTACACTTTTCACCTGAATAATTATGCTGACCGCCTTAAAATGGGGTTAAACATTTTAAGAGACGCGTGTCAAAAAGTTCAATGAACGTCTTATCTTAAGAGAACACGTGTTTGATTACGATAAGAACGCATAAGAGATATGATTTGATTATAAATGAGAACCTGACACATTTCAGATCAGTCGGAGGCCATTCCAACTGTACGCGTTCACCCAGCGATTTCCATAGCAACCGTGACTGACGATCATCATGTGGAGCTACTTGGCAACGGTTCTCTGTGTTACGGTGTTTGTGGCCACAACATTCGCCAGTGAAAGCGAGGTATAAGCTTACGCTGTACGATAAGTGTCATGCACACTGCATGGAGCACGTATTATGATCGTTAGCTAAGTTAGATAAGTTTGTGTTCAGCTTCTGTGTTTTCTATGTAGGTTAGCTATTATTAGGCCTATCGTTGACCCTAAAGTTGGTGTTCCCTTATATTTTGCTCACTTGAGTCACTGATAAGTAGGCCTACTTATGTGATCTTCATTTTAGTCCCCATCTCTGACTTAGCGCGACTTTGTCCTTTTGGTGGGCTTGTAATTGTTACCAATCACTCACTGCGATAGTATCTGCTGTGACTGCTTCTTACTTGATATTTTTTAGCTCGCACACCTCATATTTCTTAAAACTTTTCTTACTAAAGGCCTATAGCAGAATGAACCGTGTTTGAAACTTGTAATTATATTATGCGGTCATGTCATATCTTGCACATTGTTGGAAACAATGCATCTGATTTTATAAATTTGATTTTGACTTGATATCGTTGAAAAACCACTCCAGTAACTATTTTCGTAGTATCGGCGAAATTTTGAAATCATTGACAACCAGCATGCAGATACTAGACCAATAGTATTGCATGGTGCGACATGTCGGCTCATGATGTATCGGGTACTGAATCCCAGGGTTTCATATAGGCTAATACTTGTCTCGATATTCGTATGTATAGATCAAGCCTACTGCGCACATTTGAAACCCTTAAGGGTGTTGCCAATAATGAAATCATAGTCCAAAACCTTTCTAATACACCATTTTAAAACTTTGACGACAAGCTGCTTTTATATCCCGGTCGTTTGTAGGGCACACTAATATCGTCGTTGAATTTTAAGAAAAAGCCGCCCTATTGATAGATTGCTGTGTTCGCGCATCAGACGAGAGATTCTTAAGCTCGTGCATTTGATGAGCACCGGTGTTAAAGGCGTGTAAAACTAGGCGATTGGGCCTACCTTATTATTAATTCTACTTAAAGACAATGGAGTAGCCTAGATCTAGGCCTACATATACGTCTGAAGGTGCAACCAGGTTTCCGTTGACAGCATTTCTGTATCTAATAATGATGATGATGATAATAACAATAATAATAGCCTAATAATATTAATACTATAGCAATAATGCAATAATATTGCTATTATTGTTTTTATAGCCTGTGGGATTATATACCTCGGGCGCCAAATAATAATAATAATAATAATAACAATAATTATTATAGCAGTAGTAATAATTATAATATTATTATAATGATAATAATTCCGACAAATGCTCTATTAGAATAAAATATTTTATATAAGCAGCGTATATATAATTATTATAATTTTTTTATATACGCTGCTTATAACATATGTATACAAGCCTAAAATAAGCGTTTGGATATAATTATGGTGCATGTATATAATGATCAATTTTGTTATCTTTCAGTATGCAAAGTTGTATGCCGAGAAGCACCCCAATACCGGTAAGACTTAGGCTATAGGTTATCATCCCACGATGATGTTAAAAGCGATAGATTACATTCAGTGTCTGTCAACTTTCACCATCATCGCCGTCTTAGATCTAGTCATATAACCTCCTTTATTCAACAATCCGGTTGACAGACCGCAACTGGTTGCAGTGTACAATAATGCAGTTGAAACAATTCACAAGAACTCGAATCACAGAATACGTAATTCTTAACTACTAAGAGAACAGACAGCCTGCAATACACGGAGCTAATAGCAGCCAGCATCAAAGCACGTCTATCCTACGAGGTTCGAACTCGGTTCCTCCTGCTCTCCATGCCAGCGTGCTATCCAATGCGCCATCGGATTCCCCCTTAAGTTGCATTGGTTCTTATACGAATTTGAAGATGCTTGAAGGAACTATGTCTCTGTAATGCAACTCAAATATGAATCTTCTCTCAATTTACTTTTAAATGCTTTTTTGAACATCAAAGATGTAGGACTAATTAGTCAAATTGTTTTTTTCCAATTATGCAAGTCACGAGTAATTTAAAAAAATTAAAATATAAGTATCTCATGCAGAAGAACTAGGAGGCCTATTGCTATCTATCACGAAGTCAACAGTTACTGTTGAAATAAATCAAAGTATAAGGTTAATTCGTTTTTGCACAAGAATCAATCAGAGTTAGCATAACCATCTTGGTTATCATGTGTTCGTCATCACTATCAATCACTCTCGATTACGATTATCATAATCATCATCATCATCATCATCATCATCATCATCATCACCACCACCACCATCACCACCACCACCACCACCACCGCCGCCACCACCACCACCATCATCATCACCACCACCACCGCCGCCGCCGCCGCCACCACCATCATCATCATCATCATCATCATCATCATCATCATCATCATCCTCCTCCTCCTCATCATCATCATCATCATCATCATCATCATCATCATCATCATCATCATCATCATCATCATCATCATCATCATCATCATCATCATCATCATCATCATCATCATCATCATCATCATCATCATCATCATCATCATCATCATCATCATCATCATCATCATCATCATCATGAAAATAGTGAATTATTTGCATATTACGAGATGAAATTATTATTATTGTTGACGCTGCTTGCATTTTTATATAAAAATTAGAAATACTGTTACATTTAATGTGCCTAAATTTATACCTAATTAATAATGCATGTGATATTTTCTATTTCAGATGCCGGAAACCCGGAATATGGCGGTACGTATAAGTGGTGATAGTGCAAAAAATAGTAGACTGACGATAGTTTTCAAAGATAACGAGTTGAGATCGTTGACTTAACAAAAACAAAAGCACTGTCCTTAACCTCCAACTCCTTACAATACCCTCAGCCAAGATATCTTCGTGATTGCTTCACCATTCAGACAACCCGCTCCACCCGATCATCCGTCTGTCTCACAGCCTTTGTCTTCACCTCCTGCCAATACTCATCTCAAGTTCTCCAACCAAACCATAATCAAACACTGCCTGACGTCTCTGGAATGATCTGCTCCTGAATTCCGCTCTTTCCCCGTTCCTCCTCCATCTTTGCTGGTCACTCACCATCACCGTCCTTTCCTCAGGTTCCACTATCCAATCATTCCTCGGGTTTTCCATTCGAAACTATAAAGCTTCACCCATTCAGGAACGCTTACCATGACTAATCTTCAACCTTCCAATTCTTGACCTAAACGCCACCCACCTCCGTAGCCACTCTGTCACCTCTGATCCGTTGTTAACTGGACTAAGACCTCCTTCGGACTAGTCTAGTCTACTCTTAGTAACAGCCCCTCTGACTAGACTCAGCGTCGTGAATAGGCTGGTGCCCTACGCTTGGCTTTCGAGTGGCATCATAGAAATTTGGAGATTGCGATTACGATAAAAGCATCTTAGATTTCTATTAAGACACATTGACCTCATCGAAATCGAAATTAAATTATACAACATTTGAATATTTTATTTAAATTTGTAGTTCCTGTGTTTAGGCCTATATTAATTGTGAAGTAGTCCTACACCTCAAAAGTTACCGGATTGAGTTTTAAACGCCATCAGACGATGATGTCTTTTGCACCATATTTCGGCGCTATAAAAGTCGATAATTAATTATAATGAAGTCATAACAGTACTGTCGACTGCGAAATACCTAAATACCTAAATAGCTTTCTGGAATTTGGCGGAAATTATCGCTGATCGCAAAACCATCCTGCATATTCACTCAATATTTAGAAACAACAGTGTCAATTATTATCCATTTGCTCAGCCATATAAACGTTGGAGCGAACTCACCAACACCATGAGGACAGATTTATTCTAAGCAGTGGTGTAGTCCTAAAAAATGAAGTGGGGAGACGCCTGGAAATTGAAGTGGGGGGACGCCATGGAAATTGAAGTAGAAACTGTAGCAAAAAGTGCAATCTTGCAAGAATTTTGCAAAAAAGTGGGGGGACGGCGTCCCCCCGCGTCCCCGCCCCACTACACCACTGATTCTAAGAACCTATTCGTTCTGAGAATTTATAAAGCGCCTCTTCAGGATAACTACTCAGAGGCGCTCTCATGCGTTGGCCTATATAATGGTGTTAAAATTAACGTTATTAGGCTCTCATTATTTTAATAATGACACAAGGAGCTAGCAAAATGAGTGCCCCGACCTATTATTGACTTAAAAATGCAATGGAGTATTATTCAACGATGCGTGCAATAAAGCATCAATTTCCATATCGCACAGTTTTTGAAATTAAGTGTGAAGTTCTTTATGTTCTTATGCAGAGTATTTGGAGGGCGACATTCTAGTACGAGACAACTCAGCGCTGCCAGACGAGGTATGAGACCATTAGGCCTATACTGTGTATTGTTTAAGTCCACAGCTGTCACGTGGTAGTAGGCCTAGATATAGCCTGATCGAGTTGGCCTACTGAGCACTGGAAATCACTTAACTGTGATCGTATTTAAAAATTAAAACTCATTTATTCTCATTAGGCCTACATTATGACTAGATCTGTAGTGAAGCGCGCGCTTGTGCAAGACTTTGTTTTGTTAATGCGCGATATAAATGCTTAATTGTATTGTATTGTATAGTAAAAAAAGGAAATCAAAGGAAATCAAAGTAAATAGAAGCACTATTATAGTCATAATAATATCGAGGTTATGATATTGACTTGAGTTCTAGAATGCCAGCTAGACTTCAGAACTAGACTCCACTTTCTGTAAGTTTACTCTATGGTCCAAAGTTTAATATTTTCCTTCACCAAAGGTTGCCTTGTTAAAGTTAACCGGCTAAATTAATAAAGTTCTCTGTCTGTCTGTCTAAATCTCTCTCTCTCTCTCTCTCTCTCTCTCTCTCTCTCTCTCTCTGTCTCTGTCTCTGTCTCTGTCTCTATCTCTGTCTCTGTCTCATAGGATAATTACATACTGGGTTCGACGACAGTAGACCTATATAGTGATTCTCACACGTTATTTACCTTTTTAAGTATACTGAACAAATTTCGTCAAGTAGACTATTAATCGTAGACTCGATGCGCTGCTTGTTTAAAAGTTTAAAGCGTTGACTACATGTTTTATTTCTAAAGCGTGCTTTTAGCTCTTATGTGTTTATGTAGCCTACAATAATTCAAGCGATCACTTCCAATTAAATGTTATCCTGTAAAATCTCAGGAATCGATACCGACTATGTGCTAACGCGTAAACCATGCAGTGGCGGCCCCGCTAGGTCCATAGGTCTACAATTTTCAGGAGGTGGGGTCTGCAGGGTCATGGGAATCATCTAGCAGGTCGACGAAATTAAGTGCAGAGAAGAAATTAGAAATTCAAACGAATCTTTTCAGGTCATAGGACAGGTCAAGAGTAAAATAGGCAGGTCAAACGAACTGCAAGAGACCTAAGGCATAGCCGCCACTGGTGTCAACCGTCAGCTCCGGATATTGAGCTATTCTCGAGGTGGGAGGGCCAGCCGGCTAATTGTAGTACAAATACCACATAAACATCTAGATGTAGGCCTACATCAAGATCTAAACGGACACAATCATACATGTACTAATAGTCAATATTACGTTTATTCTTTACAGAGCAACCCTTTGAACGCTGTGACCGATCCGGATCTTCTCTGGCCTGATAACATACTCTACTACACAATCAACGAAAACGGCTACAGTAGGCCAACATTAAACATAGGCTACTTTCTTTAGAGCTTAATGACGATGACGATGACGATGGATATGACGATGACGGTGAAGATGTTGCTGTTGATTTGTAACTGATGCAACAATGTCTTTTTTTACTAATGATGTCCTATGTTAATTGTCCTGACGAACGCGTGCACATACAAAAGATTGCTTTTAAGATGATTACAAAATGGACAAAAGTGACGGTGACACGAAACTGAGTATCCCCCCTGAAAGCTATCCGGGGGGATGAATTAATCTATCCCTCCGGATTGAATTAACCGGTCTATACTATCCGGGTGGATAAAACATTCTATCCCCCTTTTTTAAATGCGCATAATAAAAAAATGTATGCTGTAATCAAAATTTAAAGTGACTCTAATTGTTTTAAGTGTCCTATGTAATGCTCAGATAAAGGCAACTCGAATTTATTCAGTGTCTCTGCGTGTTTTTAAGTGTTTTAAATGTTTTAAGTGGTCTAAAAACAGGGCAAAACAAATTATCTAGTAGAAATAAACATACCTGTTAGTGTCATTGTTCAAAACAAAGCAGATGAAAATTAAATTGCCAAAAAAATACAAGCGGAAGCGGTTTTTTCGACTTTTTTTAATTTGGGGGATACAATTAATACGGGGATACTCTATTTCGTGACAACGGCAATGACGAAGATACGACGACGAGGATAAGGAAGAAGATATAATAAAGATTATTACTATTTAGGGCCTACAGATATGATTATTACTTATGAACTATTCCACTGGTCTTTGATTAGACATAATTATATAGGCCTACGTAATTCTATCTTTCATAAAATGCTAGGTGCTAGCCTTGTGCGAAGTGCTCATGCTTAGCCTAATAACACTGAATAACGTAGGTTAACATATGGCATAGGTGTCATATGGCATCTTTTCTTCTAAAAAAGGTCATCTGTTATTTTGGCGTATAAAATGGTATCTACTTTTTGGGAATTCGACAAAGGATAAAAAGTCGTCACATTTTTCAGTGACCAAGACGAAATTTTTCTTCTGTCCCAAGACCGAAAATTTTAACCCCCTTCGAAAATTTCTGTATCCGCCACTGTCTACTCAAAGGTAGACAACAAAACATTGATTGATTGATTGATTTAGTCTATTGATTGATTGACATCTTTGAGAACCAAGGTGAAAGTCAGTGTGCTAACGACGATGATGATAATGCTAAAGGACACGCTCAGTTCTCACATCGATTTTCAATGCCAAGTTGCCAACATTTACTGTGTCATAAATTTCAGCAGCTTACTGCCTTTCTGAATGTCTATTATAGAGACTCTGTGCTGTTGAAAGACCGAAGGATTTAGACAGTTCGCAATGATGATCAGCAAATTATGTATCTCCCGTTCTGAATTTTATTTAGCCTCGGCTCAAATCTCGGACATTGAAGCCGGAATTGCTGATCTGGTGCAGCTGACGAGAGTGAACGGGCAACTATGCGTCCAGATCCTTCCACGGGGGTCGGAGAGGAATTACGTGGAAGTGGAAAACTATTCCGGGTGAGTCATTCATTCATTATGGAAATTTATATATTGCCCTTCAAGGTTACTACTCGGGAGTGCTCCCGACCCAACATCGGCTGAAAAATACGGTTTTAAGTAACGCTGCGATAAAACGCTTCTCAGCAAACCCTAGGCATAAGACATGTATGGAAAGTGGAGGCCCATTCCAATGCGTACCATGGGGCCAATTACAGTGAAAGCACGTTTGCTCTCTACATATAATATATACATATATATACATGAATGCATACAATCTGTCTGTGCGTCTGTCTCAGTCAGTCTTTCCTGCTGTATGTGTGTCTGTCTCTTTGTTCATGTTCGTTTGTCTGCATCTTTATCATGCCTCTTCTGCAGTTAGAATTGACTTTGAGTAGCTGCATCTGACACTAGGTCTCTATAACTTAAATGTCTTTGCCTGCCTAACGTTTTTACATCTTTATATGCATGCCTTTGTCTTTGTGTCTTCCAATGATTTATTTCTGCTTTAAAATGTGTTGCATCATCGCGTATTTCTGCAATTTTCCATCTTGATGTGAGTATTACTTTACGCTGTCTCACCTACTTTGGACTTCATTCTTTTGTTTTTGCATTGTCTCGCTTTGTCTTGAATTGCCTTCCATTATCTTATTTACTTTGTTTTGCCATCAGTTACCTTGTCTTACTCTAGCCTATATTTATTGTAAATGATTTTTTTTATTTGCTAGAAATGTATAATACTGCTATGTAAATACTCATGTGACTTGCAAGTCAATAAACAATAAATAAATCTAGTTTGCATTGTCTTCCCGCCTTGCATTGTCTTGTATTGTCCTGTGGTGCAGGTGCTCGTCCTACCTAGGCATGATCGGTGGCAGCCAGCGCATATCGCTCGTCGATTCATGCGTGTCGAGGCATGGCACGATCATGCATGAGTTCCTTCATGCCTTCGGATTCCATCACGAGCAGAAGAGGACAGACAGAGACGATTGGGTGACGATCAACTGGGACAACATCGAACCAGGTTACATTACAATACATTACATTACACTACAATCATCTACTGCTCTAGCAGGTGCTCTGCTTTCACTCTGCATCCTTGGTTGCGACCCATCTTATTCTCTTACGCTGAAGCGCGTCGGGCTCTTCGCTCTGCTGTGAAGGGGCAGCTCCGAGTTCCACGGTCTCACTCAGCTGCCAAGCAGCTCCAAGCTTTCTCTGCTGTAGAGCTGTTAATCTGAGTTTTTAAGACGACCGCAATTTGGGGCAGAGTTGAGCCTAAAAGACGTGGGTGTCTGAATTATCTCGCATTTATATACTAAACCTTACACCCGGTCCAAAAACAATCAATACCATGAACTCTGTAGATTTAATTTAATATAACCTACATCTTTCGCTAGGCCCTCTAAAGTCAGCGCTTGTATTATAATAGGCAATGAAAAACGTTGGAGATTTAATTTTAAATAATTAGCACGCATTGAACTTATTAAATCAGATTCTAATCAGCGCTTGTAGGCTATAGGCAATGAAAAACGTTGGAGATTTAATTTTAAATAATTAGCACGCATTGAACTTTTTAAATCAGATTCTAATCAGCGCTTGTATAGGCAATGAAAAACGTTGGAGATTTAATTTAAAATAATTTTAGCATACATTCAACTTGTTAAATTAGACTCTAATCTAGATTGAATCACGACAAAGAAATGATTATTCATTTATGCAGGAAAAGAGCATAATTTCGAAAAGCTGCCCGAGGGAGAGATCGATCTTCTCGGCACAGCCTACGACTACGGATCCGTGATGCACTACGGTGCCTACTCATTTGCCGTCGATCCAGATGTCCCGACGATCATTCCGCATGATCCGAATGCGGAGATCGGACAGAGGGTCACTCTGAGCGCGCTGGACATCGAACGAGTCCAGATTCTCTACGGATGCCTCAATGCGGTCAGTTCACTGGTTTCTTCTTGTTGTTTTGTTTACCCTATAATAAGAAAAGTATTTAGACAGCAGAGGAACTGCTGCATTCAGAAAGCTCTACAGAACAGCTGTCACAGTTATCCGGAGACTATAACGCAATGTTTTCTCGAAATGAATATTAACTAATTAATTAATTAATTCATTCATATATTCATTCATTCAATCATTCATCCATTCATTCATTCATTTATTTATTCATTCATTCATTCATTCATTCACTCATTCATTCATTCAATACTAGGACTTATACAGTGCCCCTTCAAGGCGACTACTCAGAAGCGCTCGCGCCCCAGTACAGCTAATAAGAACAGATTTGAGATGTGCATAGAAAGAGTCAGAGTGGACCATGCATGGGGAACAAGCGCGGCGACAAGAGGAGCCCATTTCAAAGCGAGGGCCAATCACCGAGATGGCACGATTCTGCTTGGTGGCTGTGCTGGCAAAAGACACGATGAGAACAACCTGCTCATCAGAGTATAGGACTATAATTATAGGTCGCTTGTTCAACTTACCATTAGTCTGTTCTGATATTATGTTAGTTTGTTTCTCATACACTAAAGTCATCACAGTGGGGCGCGGTGGTGTAGTGGTGGCGTAGTTGCCTTGAAGCCGCAAGGTTCGAGGTTCGAATACACCTCAAGTCGCCGCGTAGGGACCTTGGGCAAGTCCTTCACTCGCAATTGCTCAGCGCTTCGGTGTGAAACTCCGATGCAGTGTCCGCTCTGCAGTCGGGAGCGCCTTTGAGTAGAGAGATTGAAGGGGCGCTATAACAAGCGCACATACAAACAAACAAACAGCGACGAATGCTGACTCTACATGTATGTCTTCAACTTATTCGCAACAATGTATCTTTTCAGGCTGACTCGCGTTACTTCAAACATCTGGAACCAAAATGGATTCCAAAACGCGTCTAAAGAACTCTCGACAATTTACGACAAACCTCTTCATCGCTAGCAATGAAAGCAACTCGGCGGAAATGGGACAAACATATTAATCAGAAGATAAAAATAACTTTAAAATAATATCTCTATGGACTGATCGACGTGGATAATAAACAAACACAATGAAACACAACGTTAAAAGATTGTGAATAGGGCAGCATAGGCTATAGACCCTATCTAAAACGAAATGAAGTTGGTTGGGTGTCGGCTTTATAATTGTCGGATGAAATATTGATGTGGAGTTAACGTTATGAAGACCACACCGATCGGTTCGGTCATTTTGGAAGTGGATTCGGGGGGGGACATCGCCCATCGATCGTCTATAAAACTTGAGACTTAGGCATTTTCAACAGTAAAGCCTACCATATAGCCTATCTGTAAATGTTTTTCACCGGTTATAATTTTGCACGGTGGGACTTTCTGCCCGGATACTCGATACTGGCATATAGGCATATAAGCAGAGGGAGGCAGAGGAAGACCTGGATGGACAACATCAAAGAAGATCTGAGAGAAGGGCACCAGCTTGGCCGAGATCGGAGAAACCATCAGAAACAGAGAAGTTTGGAAGAAATTCATACAGGCCTCATCGTCATATCGATGACGGAGGAGAAGATAGAAGATAGAAGAAGAAGGCTACCATCCGGGGAAAGTAATAATTATTATTAATTTCTAGCCCGAATAGGAATAGTAGGCCTATATGATGGAAAGGATGTCACGCATTGAGAACGAAGTCCCTATTGAAACAAATAGCTGTTACAGAGCACAGACATAAAATTTTAAATGCGCAATGTCATGTCATATTATGACATTGTGCATAGGTATATTTAAAAATGTTTCAGGTCTAATACAGTGAACGAACCATCGTTAAAGACACTGGAAGCTTCCGTAAACCAGGAGCCTCAGGAGACAGCGTCTATCCCAAAAACCATTCTTCTGACAAACAACATGGTTCCGTCCAAAATCACAAGACACGTCGTATTTACACTCTATTAGACTTACATGTAGACCACTTCCTTAATTCGCCGCGATAAAATTCGACTGAGAAGCAACTATCTGCTAGGGTTGCCAAACTTTTCAGTTTGCAATTCCAGGACGCCTGTAGCCACTATGTGTTCCCTTACCAGTCTATGACACCGTCCATATAATGTAACAAATGTTGTGTCAGCCCATTATAGGATCTACGGTACAGTGGTGCATTATACATTAATAATTGCGAATAAGTCGTCAAAAGACAATTGAACTTAATTTGAAATTAAAATCAACTTCAAGAAGACAGCTGGTCAAATTGCAGTACCGTAAAATGGGGTAATGGGGTAACATTTGCGCTGCGGGGTAACTTTGGCACCGGGAACCAGACTAGGCTATGTATTATATACAGAGAACCATTATAAACATGGGTATCTTACCAAAAACATGGAGTCAGCATTTCGCACCACGGAACTGTTCCCATGCAACTCAGAAATTCCTATCAGTCACAAGGAACTTGCAGTGGATGCCAGATACTTGATTGAGATGCTCCGAGAAAATCGTGGTCAAGGTGATTTCAGACATTTATGTAGTGACTCTTCAAGAGTATCTGCTCAGAAGTAATGAGCAGAAGAAAAGGAAAATAGGGGGGGGAAAACAGGATACATCAGAAAGAAAGGCGATGCACATTAGTGAATTAGATATGACGAGAGCTGAACCACATGTTGAATGCGGCTGATGGTGCAGTTTTTTTGCTACCAGTGTAACTCATTTTGTGATTCGGACAATACAAGCTCAAACTGTTGTCAAATCAGTCTTCTTGGCAGGGTTTCTGATTTGTAAAAAGGTACGTGCTTAGTAGGTCTACACATGCCAATGTTACCGAGTATGCGTTTAAAATTGATCTCTATAGTTGAAATAATAAATGGCGCCAAAGTTACCCCAACCCAGAGGTAACTTTGTCTTTTTATTCGAATATTTTTAAACTCTATAAATATTTTTCTAAATTTTAAAATTCTACAGGGTCGTAGGTACCTTCCATAATGCTCGTAGTTTAAAAGTCAATTCTTTTCCTCAACTCGTTTCGCTGTTATCCGCCAAAACCCTCCAAACTATGAAAATGTTACCCCAGTTTACGGTAATCTAGGTCTACCAGGTTAGCCAAAAGTATGACTCCCGTTCGCAAGAAGTTCATGGGTAGCCTATGCTTTTACAATTAGCCTAAACGTTGGCCTAATGCAGAATTGCAGATACCATAAATTTTATTAAATTATTAGGCATGTTATTGGAGAACAGAGCACATGCGTGTGAGCTTTACGGAGTTCCAAAACACTGGTCATAAAGTCGTAGAAATCAATAGTCTACATGTCTTGTTGAATATATATTCACGAAGAGTTCCGCAAAGTTATTAGTCAGGTAATTCTGACAGTGCTTAGGACACAATTATATGATACTGAGTCTAAGTTTTGAAGACTTCAATCCAGCGCTGTCAAACAGCAACCGATATTCAGCCAACAACGTATTATCTGGTAGACCTCAGAACGTAAAATTGATCGTCGCACAACTTATTGTAGGCCTACTTAGTCTGCAAAATAATAACAGGATTTTTGGAAGTGGATATCTACAATAAAAATGCCAGGACACTTTGGGATCAATCCGGGACACGGGACGCACATGGCCAATTCCGGGACTGTCCCGGCGAATCCGGGACGGTTGGCAGCCCTAATATATCATATCTGTATCTTGGTAAGAAAAGCTGCCGCATACTCTGGATTGCAGCTATGAGAGTGTGGCAGCGAGTTCAGTTGCTGCTTGAACTGTGAAGATCACTGAGTAAAGGCAAGGCCGCAAGAATATCACTTACAAAGTTTTTTTCAAGATAGGATGGAAATAAAAAAAATTAGATGTAGTCTACGGAGTTTTATGACAGAGCACAACTGAAGTGATAAAAAGAATGTGATGTGAAAGATATTTCTCCAACGGATCAAGTCATGCAAATGAGGAGCTAAGCAATTATATAGGCTATACCATTAGGGCCTACCCACTGTCCTCCTATATCTCGGCCAAACAAATGCTATATTTGAATTATCTTGATAAATTAGGTGATTGGGTAGATTGCTTTTATCTTTGAACAAACCTGTCCTAGTCCGATAAGAAGACAGAGTAGATAAGAATACAATATATAAATATGCTCGGACCTGGCGATCGTTGCATCAGTCGGATATCACTCCATCTGTTTTAGTTCAGGCAGTAACTTCCATATCAACCTTGACCTGCGATCATCATGTGGAGCTGCGTAGCAAGTCTTCTCTTTGTTACAGCGTTTGTAGCCACTACGTTCGCCAGACCGTCAAGTCGAAGTAGCAGTGCTGAGATAGACGAGGTAAACAATCTACACAACCTATTCCAGTAGTCTAGTGCTCTAGTAGGCCTAACTGCTTCTAACTTATCAGTGTTATGGAGATATCATATCACAAATCAATAAGAATTAAACCCCCATACTTGGATTACTGGAATGCACTTCATAAAAGATATCGTTGAGATTAATATTGCATACCGTACACTTGTAGGCCTATACTATACTGGAATGTTCTGTTGCCACTGTGCGTTTGCAAATGGGGCAAAAAAGGATATGCTTACTTACTTGCTTGCTTTATATAATGATCATTGCATACTTGTAGTTGATGTGCTTCGGCCATGTACATTGTACAGTGTGTATCTAGTGTACAATTTATTCTCTTTCAGTTGGCAAAAGCGTATGCCAGTTTGCACCCGAATACGGGTAAGACTTTTTGGATATTCGCTCACCGCTTATCTAGCGCAGCATTTAGAGTTTGCCCACACTATCATCATATCATCATCATCATCATCATCATCATCATCATCATCGCCATCACCACCACCAACACCACCATCACAGCCATCACCATCACCATCATCATCTCCTTCCCTCACCGGCGTTCTTTTATCGTGATTCACAGTTCGACTAGGTCTCGGCAGGTCCTCTACTCCTCGTCCCATTTGGTCCGATCCAGGGCTCTGAGTATTCTTGATATGGCTGGGCCAGCTAGGACTTACTTCGACTTACCTACTTGACCTTTGTCGGCCTGCGCCCGATTCACAGAGTAGCCGCTCCCTGCCCTCAACAGGGAAGGGGTTGTTCTCACCCGCACCCCTTCGCCCGCACCAAAGCCATGGGTCGTGGATCTCGTAGTGTAGCCTAGAATGGCCTCCCTCTCGAGCTGCGTCGGTTTCCCACATCGCTTTCTGGTGAATTCTACAATCGTTCGAAAACTGTTCTTCTTGATCGTATGTCATTTGAGGTGACAGCTCTCTGATTAGCCGTCTTGAAGAGGTGCTATATAAATCCACGAATGAATAAATCTTATTTCTTTCACGTTACCTAATTAACTGACACTCGAGAAATTTCTGTTTTAGAACTCGACGGAAACCCAGAGTATGGCGGTACGTTTAATTATGTAGGATAGCATACGCTTAGCTGGTTACATTAACCAGTAACCACGTGGTATTTATTTTCATTGAGATAGATTTCATGCCGTCGACATTGTTCAAACTTTCGCCTACAGCGTCGTAGTCAGTCTTTCTTTGACTTCATTTAATTAATTTTAATTGAATCTATTTTACATACTTAGTATTTAAATTTGGACTGCGATAGTCAACGAATAAATAATAATCGATTAATTGTTGATTATTTTAGCGATTAAATTTATTTACAAACCATTGCCATATTTTTTCCGCTTCAGGTCCGTATAAGAGACTTTTTAGCTCAGTCAGTTATGGTCTCATTATTTGCAAAACACATTGCACACTAGAACCTATAGCAGTGTTAACATGCTGTTTTGTTTACGTTATTAAATGAATGCTGACATGTGAACAGAACTGAAAAACACAGACAAGTAAACAAGGGTAGGCCTACTAGTGAACTAATAATTACAAAGTATCTAATACCCAGTGCTAAATATCAATAACATTGATGAGCCTTAAGACAAAGAACGAATAACATTTATTACGGACTTTTTATGATTAACCTAATTGAGGAATAGCCTCCATAAATAGTGAAAGTTAACCATGGGCGCCCGCACATAGGGGCAAGGGGGGGCACTTGCCCCCCCTGGAAAATTGACAAATATGTTTTAACTACTACTTTTGGGGTTTTAGCAAATTTCCTTGCATTAATGCACGAATGATACGAATGATACAGACAGTGAAAGTCAGAAATCTACATTTAGATATCTCTTAAGAAAATAATAAGTGTGCTCTTATAAGTTTCTGCCTTGCATGTTCAAGCTCTTTCTAAAAACTGTAACAGTGACCATTGGCTTTCAACCCTCCTGTGGGCGCCCATGCAACAGCAGGCTTATCGATTATGGCCTATACTTGAGTTGAATCTAGCTGTAGTGCAAATAATCACAACTGGAAAAATTTGAAAATTTCTCAAAATACACTGAAATTACTTCAGGGAGATCTGCTTATTCACCAGCATTGTAATTATATAAACCAAGTCTGCTATAAGATAGTTCTATTTTGTCCATTTTGCAAGCAGCCAGTACAGAATCCAGGGAGGTCAAGCTGTAGATAAACTTGTATAAGGGGCTCTGGTTTTCACGCCTCGGGATTTACACCCAAAACTGGCAAAGAGATCTGTTCAAAAGAATTGATACCAACACTGACCTGATCCTTGGATCATCCACCTTCCTAAACGGCACCCACATTAACAGCTATTCTGGCCCTCTGGCTACCAGACTCGGACCTCTTTCTGACAACTCTTTGGAATAGGCTAATGACTCAATGCAGCACATGTGAAAAGCTGGTGCCTGCCATTGGCTTTTGAGTGGCGCCTTAGAAGCAGCTAGAGGAGCACTTGCCCCTTGAAAACTGACACCTATTTTTCGTTCATTTATTCATTCATTCATTCTCTGTACTTAGCCTATATAGCGCACCTTTAGGAAGCTGCTTTTTAACACCTACTTTTTGATTTTTAACAAATTTCTAAGGAAACTATTCGTATTAAAAATTAGACACAATATGAAACTGATAAATTTGCAAAAGAAACCTCTTTGAAAAATACCCGTATTTTTAATTTCCAGCTTTTCTTATTTTTCAAGCTCTTATTACTACAAAATTTAACCGTGACAAGTGCCCATCGAAAAATTTTGCCCCCTCCTGCAAAAATTTCTGCGGGCGCCCATGAAGTTAACCAATAATTTATTGTCAATTCTCCGACTGTTAACTAATACTTTTTTAATCGTTGAATCCCTAGTTTAAATATCCTATTCAAGTCTGAAGACCCAGTGTGTGACACTGAAATATGCATTTCTACAGATTATACTGGACTCGAGAAGACTGTCAACTGTCAAGTCATTATTATTCCATTGGATGCTGCTTTGGTTGTGCTTTGTGTTGCAACGGCTTCAGATGGACTTCAATCAGAAATGTCCGTGGATTAAATAAATATTGATATAGCCTACCCTACGCCCAGGGGTGGATCCAGGAAGGGCCAATCCGGCCATCCCCCCATTTAGAATATTCTTTATTTTCACCAGCCAATACCATTTTGGCTTGGAAAGTGGACGTGGCCCTCCATCAGTTCGACAGACCTTTACAAAGTAGTCCATGATGACTAAAAATGGTCGTCAACTTATTTTGGCGGGTAAATCAAATGGTATATTTTCCGTGAGAATCGGACAAATGACTAAAATAGAGGTCATCAGATTTTCCGACGACAAAAGATGAAATTCATCCTTGCCCAAGACCGAAAATTTTGCCCCCCCCCCCTCGAAACATTCTGGATCCGCCACTGCCTACGTCTGCAATCCTCTTTGATCCGATAACCATTTCTGTTCACAACACAGTCCGAACAGACGGCTATCGTAAGTGTCGTTTATAATTCTGCTGACTCCGCTGTTGAAGTATTCGAGCAGAACCCACCCAGTGGCACCCACCTCAAGATAGCGAAAAATCACATTAATGTTTTTATAGTCCAAGGCGTATAAGACCAACATATAGGATTGATTTTCATATGCGTCCACATTTTTATAGAGCTGAGAGCAAGAACTAATAAAGTGCATTGATATTCTTATCACAGGTTCAAAAGTTAGTTGCTAAGTGCATAAATAATCATGTAACGTTTTGTAGAATATTTCGAAGGAGACATTCTAGGTCGAGATGAAACATGGGCGCGCGACGAGGTAAGTCCTATGAGACCACCTTTAATAAAATTATTTATATGCATGTGTCGCAAAATAGACCAACTTAATCACCAAAAATCACCAAGGTTTGACCCGACCGAGTGAAAAGTAGCTTGCTATGGAAAACTCCAGTGCTTTTCTAACTTACGGTACTTTCTAATGTCAGACAGGCATATTATAGCTCACTTTCGCTAAAGTAAAGTCACTCTTTGTAGATCTCAAGCTTGTGCAGTCACAGGCTAGACAACCTTGTTCAGACCAACAAATCATTAACAGGCCAACATGAGCGAACAGAAAATTTAATGTGTGTGAACATTCTTTGTTACGCACTACTAGCCTCTCGATTCGATAGGGTGCGACTTAAGAGATCGGGGCACAGATCGAGGTATAGCCACTTAGCTAGTGGCAAAATAATTTCCGGCAAGATCACGCATATCACGCATAGACCTGCCATTTCATAATAATTATATTTGCTGATCTAACTTGAAGTTGAAGAGAACGTGAAGAATGAGATGTTAATCATTGCGTAGCCTCTAGGCTACTATAACGCTGGAGTTTAGTTGAACCACGCTTAAAATGCTGGTCTGTAGTAGTTTTGAAGTCTCGAATGGATTTGGCTCTAAGTTTGAAGTGTACCTATGACGCTGGAGTTTACCACGCTGGAGTGAACCACGCTTAAAATGCTGGTCTGTATAGTAGTCTTAAAGTCTCGAATGGATTTGGCTCTAAGTTTGAAGTGTACCATGAATAGATATATATAATTTACTGCGATCATTATTTTTTTAGTCGTTTAGGCTTGGACTGATCAAATAGATGACGAAATGGCACGCGAAAAGAAACAAGATCGTGCTGACTAAAGATTTTCCCACAGTTTGTAGGCCTACTAGCACGACAAAGCACGTGGGCCTATTATGCTTGACTATGCATTACTTGACATCACCGTTCCTGCAAAATATTATAATTATAGACATGTTATGTTGATTGTCTTTAGAGCAACCCTCTGAATGTTATTACGGACCCAGATGGACTGTGGCCGAATGGAATCATCTACTACACAATAGTGCCAGACGGCTACAGTAGGCTAATAAAATTTATATAATTATAAGTCTCTGTAGAGCTGGATGATTATGATAAAGTCGAATAATTATGACGATTAAGAGTTTATTGCTGAATTTATTGGTCATGGTTTTGGTTGAATGATGCGTTGAATGGTGCAGCGCCTTTGTAAGGTTAGCCGACTTAGACTGCACTATATATGCTACTGAATGATTTGATAATTACATACATTTATCGCAAATTATGGTGATGACCTCGATGATGATGGTGCTGCTGCTGCTGCTGATGATGATGATGATAATGGTGGCGACGACGATAACGTTAACGAGGGTGTTGATGACTAAGAGAACGATGATGAGGAAGAAGAAGGTGGAGTTTCAGCGTTGAAAGCCTCACAAATAGAGATATTACAAGAAATAGAGGAAATAAAGAGATCCGCATGATTGTGTAGAAGAGATAATTTTATAGGCCTAGACCTACGAAGTCATTAAATTACGCATTACGGAAGTATGAAAACGAGTTAGGCTAATTGATGGCGTTGTCAAGAATGATAATGCTTGATTTGAATACTCTCTATTTCCAACATACAGCTTGCTTTGAACAATTTTCAAAACCTACGAGCCGTAAACTTTTAGAACATATAGCTAGCCTACATTTCAAAATTTAATGCTGAGACTTCACGATGCTGATATTTTTTGATTTTCTTGTGCAACCCGTTCTAATCCACAGCTTAATTAGGCCTATGCAGCTCCAGTAGTTAATTTGATTTAGCATCGGACGAAATCTCGAAGATTGAAGCCGGAATAGCGGATCTGGTGGAGCTGACGAAAGTGAACGGGCAGGTCTGCGTTCAGATCCTTCCGCGGCAATCTGAAGCTGATTACGTCTTCGTGGAAAACTATTCCGGGTTCGTCTTTTACTCTCTCCACACATAGACACGAATGCAATGTTTGCGCTAGTTGTACATATTCAACACAGGTCGCAAATTATGGTGATGACGTCATGGGAGTTGTTTAACAGGTGCGGGAAATTCAACAAGTGGGGGGGAAATTAAATGTAAAGAAGATGCTAAAAATTCCTGAAAACGTTTCGCAGGTCAATGGTAAAAATTATGCAGTAGGGCAAAATTGGATAGGTCTATGCCGCGACCTCTCGTTGTGCCACTACCAAATGAATAATATTAATTTTCGTTTATTCAACGATCCGGTTGACAGACCGCAACCGGTTAGGCCTACAGTGTACAATTGTGCAGTTGAAATAGTTTACAGGAACTCAGATTACAGAATACATAAATCTTAACTACTAACAGAACAGACAGCCTGCAATAATTGGCGCTAATAGCAGCCTACAAAGCGCGCCCGCCCTGTCCCGGGCGCGAACGCGTTACCTCTTGCTCTCTAAGTCAGCCTGAGTGTATCCATTGCGCTACCGGGTCTTAGTCTGTTTCTTTTGCTATCGCTAACCTTGCCTGTTTATTCTCTATCTATTTTTATTTACTGATTTTCGCCTGTCCATCCATTTGTCAGTCTACCTGTCTGTGTCTGTCTGTCTCGTTTTTCTGTATACGTAATTTAATGTATCTACCTGAACGTCCATGGGCGCCCGCAGAAATTTTCGCAGGGAGGGGCAAAATTTTTACGATAGTCACGTTTAAATTTTGTAGTAGCAAGAGCTTGAAAATGCAATGCTGCATGGAAATTAGGAATACGGGTATTTTTCAAAGAGGTTTCTTATGCAAATTTCTCAGTTTCATTTTGTGCATAATTTTTAATATGAATAGTTTCCTTAGACATTTATTAGCCTACAAATCAAATAGCAGATCTATGTTAAAAAGTAGTTTCCTAAAGGTGCACTATATAATTCCATAGAATGAACGAATGATATAAATGAACGAAAAAGGTGTCCGTTTGCAAGGGGCAATTGCTCCTTTAGCTGCTTCTAAAGCGCCACTCGAAAGCCAATCCCAGGGCACCAGCAGTTTCACATGTTCTGCGTCGAGTCAGAAGCCTATTCCCAAGAGTAGTCAGAAAGAGGTCCGAGTCTGGTAGCCAGAGGGCCAGAGTAACTGTTAATGCGGGTATCGTTTAGGAAGGTGGAGTATCTGAAGATCAGATGAGTGTGGGTATCAATTCTAACAGATCTCTTTGTCAGTTTTGGGTGTAAATCCTGAGGCGTTATAACCAGAGCGGCTGAGCCAAGTTTATCTACAGTTTGACCTCCTTGGATTCTGTACTGGCAGCTTGCTAAATGGACAAAATGGAGCCTGGCTTATAGCAGACTTGGTTTATATAATTACAATGCTGGTGAATAAGCAGATCTCCCTGATGTAATTTCAGTGTACTTTGAGAAATTTTCAAATTTTTGCGTTAGTATTTAATTGTTTGCAGTTTTGATTAATTGCATTACAGCTGGATTCCACTTAAGTAGGCCATAATCGATAGACCTGCTGTTTGCATGGGTGCCCGCAGGAAGGTTGAAAGCCAATGGTCATTGTAACAGTTTTTAGAAAGATCTTGAACATGCAAGGCAGAAAGTTATAAAAGCATGTTTATTTCTATAGAGACCTCTAAATGTGGATTTCTGACTTTCATTGTCTGTATCATTCGTCTAATTGGTGCATTAATGCAAAGAAATTTGTTAAAAACCCAAAAGTAGTAGTTGAAAAAACATAGGTTTCAATTTTCCAGGGGGGGCAAGTGCCCCCCTTGCCCCTATGTGCGGGCGCCCATGTGAACGTCCTTGCCTCTTGCTCTTAGCAACCACAGTATATCCTTGCTATATTGCATGCACTCTCCTGCCTTTCCTCACTTGCAGACTCTAAAGATTAGTGCAAATCAATATCAGATCTGTTGCCAAGAAAATCGTAGGCCTATATGTAATCTTATAATGACAAACTACTTTGCGTCGAATATGTAGACTTCGTTAACCGAGTACACCAATATATCAATGAATATGCTTCCGAAGTTTCAGCATCTAATGACTTTTCCCAAAACAACGACAACAGCATTAATTATTGGACCTCCGGTTATCCGACTATTTTGTAAAATTTGAGCGTTTGACTTGCATAATTAAAATTACTTAGCCTACTTCGCTGATTCTCTACAGTGTGGATAAGTTCGTTTGTCATTTATTATCCCGCTTGCATTGATTTGCCTCGCATTGTCTTATATTATCTTGTATTGTCTTATATTATATTGTATTGTCTTATATTATCTTGTATTGTCTTATATTATCTTGTATTGTCTCATATTATCTTGTATTGTCTCATATTATCTTGTATTGTCTTATATTATCTTGTATTGTCTTATATTATCTTGTATTGTCTTATATTATCTTGCATTGTCCTATATTATCCTGTATTGTCTTATATTATCTTGTATTGTCTTATATTATCTTGTATTGTCTTATATTATCTTGTATTGTCTTATATTATATTGTATTGTCTTATATTATCTTGTATTGTCTTATATTATCTTGTATTGTCTTGTGATACAGATGTTCGTCGTACGTCGGTCGCATCGGTGGCCGACAACGCATTTCACTCGTTAATGCATGCGTAACGGCGCATGGCACGATCATGCACGAGTTCCTTCATGCCTTCGGCTTCGAACATGAGCATAACAGATTTGACAGGGACGACTGGATCACGGTCAACTGGGACAACATCGAACCAGGTCCAAGGCATCAGCTAATATTTCAAAAATATCTGGCATGTTTTAAAGCCTGGACACAGCAAATTTTCAGTAACTCCACCATCACTGCCAATCATCCACCATCACCCGCTTTAAGATCATTTATATGTCAATCATCGGACGTTGAAATCAAGAACAACGTCTCGCCGGTTTACGAATCCATATCCTCCACCTTGCCATTCTCAAAATGACACACACCTTAACAGCAACTATATGCCCATCCGATCATCTGGAAACCGGAGTCGGACATACTTCTGACTACCCTTCCGAAACTCTTCGTCGGACTCGTGAATAAGTTGGTGCCCTGCACTTGGCTTTTGAGTAAATACATGTAGCACTTTATAAGTTTAGAGTTTACGAGTATGATTGCGACAGAAGTTACTTCTTTCGTGTACACGCAGCCGAATGTTGTTATTTCTATATCAATTAAGGGACCTCTGGATCTTTTCTTCACCATCTTGATTTCAATTAGCTTACATGGTGATCTTGATCTTCGCGTGGCATTTAAGATTCTCGGTAACTTTTCATCTTGCTTTGCATATGGATGCTATTTCAGAAGCATGTTCTTCACTTTGTCTTTCTGGACTTTGCTTTAGACATAGATTCTGCTCTGCACGAGCATGGCAGATAATAATAATATTCCTATTGGTCCCGTATAACAGGAATGGAGTACGCCTTCGACAAGACCACTCCACCAGAGTACGACCTCCTTGGCACTTCCTACGACTACGGATCGGTGCTGCACTACGGACCCTACGGATTCGCCGTCGATCCATCAATTCCGACGATCATTCCGCATGATCCGAACGCGGAAATCGGACAGAGGGTCACTCTGAGCGCGCTGGACATCGAACGAGTCCAGATTCTCTACGGATGCCTCGCTGCGGTCAGTTCAATGATTTTCTAACGTTCATCAAATCAATGTCTGGAAACTGCAGACATCGATGCTTTCAGTATGCTCGTTGGAGAATGTGCTGTCACCAAAATTAATGTAGCCTAGTGTAGTCGCTGGTGCAGAATAACTATGATAGATGCCTACTGAGCCAGAGCCAGTGCTCACCCTGGAAGTAAGTAATAGGAGCCACTCGGCTCACACGTTGCTGTCTCATCACCATTGCCATTAAACTCATCCGATACAAAATTCTGGGACGTTACCCCTACACACTCTAGTCGCCATAATTTATTTAGAAAATCATTTAGAAAGAACCGCAGATGCTTAGATGGTATGCCTATCTTTTGCTATTTCTTTTTACCTTTTCATCTAGTGTTCGTGATCTGGGTGTCACACTTGACAGTGCTCTGACATTTACTGAACACCTGTTTCTCATGACCCGTTCCTGTTACTACCACTAGAGACGAATTAGGGCAATTAGGAGATCGGTGTCCTCCAAGGTGTAACTCACTACTAATTGGGCTTCCTAAGGTTCGCTTGTCATCTGTGCAATCTGTCTTAAATTATTCTGCTGCTAGACTTATCGCACGACTTCCTCGATAGGCCTACTCGCACATATCCACATACATGACTCATGACCTTCACTGTCTTCACATCCTTGCACGAATCAATTGCAAGGTCTTGCTCCTAGTTACCGCACTAAGTCGATCCTGCAGGGCTTAGTGCTTAAATACTTCTGCGACTTAATGTGCAAGCCTTTTTCTGCAAATTTCGTGGCAGGATTCTTGTAGGAAATTCACCTGCATCCTTTCGCTGCTTGAAGACATTTCTCTTTTCATGGGTCTGTAACGCTGAGAGCGCTTCTGAATAGCTCTGCTGCTTCTGAATAGCTCTACTGTGAGAAGCGCTTTACAAATGCTATATTAGATTAGATTAGATTAGATTAGATTAGATTAGAATAGATTAGATCATTTCAATGTAAATGTATTTTCAGGCTGACTCGCGTTTCTTCAAAAACATAGATCCAAAATGGATTCCACAACGCAACTGATGACCCACTTAACAACAAACACCAATCGTTTCATCGTTGGAGCTAAAAGCAACATACTACAGAAACTGGATGAACGTAATATTAATCCGAAAGAGAAAAACTGCTCGTAAACCAGACCTACATGTAGGCCTAATAATTATCTACGACGCAAATTATATCGTATGCATAATAATTATTATTGGAGCGCTACGCTCAAAGATTTGTGAATAGTGTTACAGTAGGGCTGTAGGCCAACAGTTAGCCTACTGTAGGCTAACACATCTTGAGAATAAATTTGAATTCGGTTTCTGCAGAAAAATTGCTGCTCTGGAATCTGTATGCAGACCATACTGAGCTCCGACTAGATTTCAACTGTCCGTCCCAAAACGATAAAATAAATTCGCAGCCTTCAAGAGGGACGCATGTTGGACATCACAGCAAATAGATCATCGCGTAGTCAAACTTCGTCTTCGTGCCACGTAAATTTTGAACTACACGTACGCTATGGTCAGCGCGTCTAAACAACGGCGGCCATGTTTTTTTTAGCAGCTACACCTACGGAACAAAATGGGTCTAATTTATAGGCCCAAAGGTTCAAGATTATATAGCAACCAACGAGCCAAATAGAAATTCATTAATTCATTACAAGAATTTATGTAGCGCCCCTTCAACAAGCCCACTCAGAGGCCCTCGATTAAGCCCAACCACGGTGATACGAAACGGTTTTAAGGAGCCTCCAAAACACTTGTGAGTTTACCATATAGGTAACATGCAGGGCTGTAAGCTATGGTATGCGGGTATAAAGCGTGCACTCATCTCACAAATATTTGTGTGTATACTATAGTAAAGGGAAAAATTACCTGCAGACTAGCCAAGGCAACTTTAGCGTGTACAGTAGCCTACTCATCTCTAATTTTGCCAGAACAGCCCTGGTAACAGGCGTGTCTTCAAATGGGAGACTATTCATTCATTCATTCATTCATTCATTTAAGACATTCAGGGGTAGGCCCATTTACTCAGAAGAGCTCCCGCTCAAACACGGCTAAAGAGAGCAGTCTTAAGAGTAGAATAGAACGTTGTCTCAAAGATTATAGGCATTGGACGTACATGTACATGTAGTTTCACAGGGAACTCATTTCAGACCGCAGGGCCAGTGACAGAAAAGGCACGCCGTTGCGTAATAGAAGTGCGCGACCGGGTGACAAGAAGCTCAGCCTGCTTAGAAGAGCGTGAAGATCGAGAGCCACGGCGCTGGACGCTTAGAGGGAGCAACAGAGCTCCTGAAAATAAACGGGGCCACACCCGCGAGACAGCGCCAAACCAAAGAAGAGATCCGGTAAGTGACCCTCTGTAGGAAAGGAAGCCAATGCAAGACGTCCGCATATAATCAGTGGCATGACCGAATCTTGGGGTGCGACCAACAAGGCGTGCCGTTGTGCGCAAGACTCGACCCAAACACCCAACCCGAATTACCGGAAGACCCACACAGAGGGTGTTGTAATAGTCCAGAGGAGGGACAACAAATGAGTGCAAAAGCGTCAAGGCAGCATTGGAGGTTAAGAACGGCGCACCAAGACATTCCATTTAAGCTGAGTGGAAGCAGCGGCGAGATAGCAACTACTGTATGGATTTAAATCAAAATAATTATTGTCAGAATCAATGTCATCATTATTAAAAGCAAAGAGCGGCTTTCCTTTACACCTGGAAAAGGTTCAATTCAATATCGACATGAACATTACAAGAAAAATCAGCCTGGTCATTTATACATTGTAAAAAAGTCTCTCCTTTGCAATATGGCTAAAAGGAAAATTATGTCATTTGCATCTTTGCAATTCTCTGATAATTCACAACAACAGGTCCTGTTGTTGAAGAACCCATTGCACGACGCACAAGTTATCACGAATAGTCCTGTAAGCTGCGCGGGTCGCTGCATCGATCAGCATAATAATTATGCAATGTATAACAGAGTATTCTTACATTAGTGCACAGCTGCAAGGAGTGTTCAGGGCAAACCACATTGCAAAATACGGTACATCAACCAATACGGTAAACTATGCTTGTATTAAACAGTTGTACAAGCAGATAAACAGGGATATCTCTGGATATCAGTTTTATAAAAACAGAGATGAGGGAAGGGGTGGAGGGCTTGATATTTTATTAGAAATGAATTGGACTTCAGATGAAAGAACAATCGCAGCTCTTAAGAATTATTCGGATACATTATTATTTGTAAATATAATGTGTAAGACAAGCGTGCACGGGTATCTTAATTGGTGCTGTAATTATACCACCCGCCTGGCCTTAAATTGAATCTATTCAACTCTGACTTTGATTTATTAGTTGACTACTTAATTGATAAAAGACAAGGGAATAAAAGGTTATTTTTAACTGGTAACTTTATTATAGATTTTCTGTAATCTATCACCCACAATGCTACCCATAACTTTATAGAATGTTTGACAGCTCGTCTGAAAAATCTCTACTTTGCACTCGTACATCCCGACCTTTCCTATTGTGGCCTCATTTGGACATCAACTTATGAATTCCATCTTTCTATAGCATAAAGCATAAAGATATTCCAAAAAGCCGTTAGTCTCATCACCAAGGCGCCATTTAATACCCACACCAAGCCTCTACTCTTAGAACTTAACCTTCTTAGCATCTGTCATTATTGACGCTGTTGTTCGATTAAAACTTTTAATCGAGATTAATAGCACGATTAATTAATTATTTTAATTACAATTAATTTTGCAAATTAATCGCAACCTATTTCCTTCAAGTATATCAATCTTAATATTGTTCTACAGACTCTAACGCATCAATGATTAAACACATACTTTCTATTACAAACAATTTCACTAACCTTTGGTTTAGGTCAATTGAAATTCTGCATTTTAGTTTAAAATTGAACAGTTTTGTATAGCAGACAGAATTGAAACACTGTTCAGATGAGTCAACTGGTCAAAATCTTTTTTTAGTTTGAACCACCTTAAAAGCTTTATAAGCTTTACCCAATATGTGAAAATTAGACAACCGTTTTCTTGACTATCGAAATTAATTATTTATTCAGCAAATTGTTTAGGCAGACCACGTTATTTGGATTGGTCGGTTCAGTGGATGCTCTTTTTTAATTAACGACAGTAGGGTGAGCAGGCAAACTACTGAACCTCATCAAGTTGGTCAGAATTTTCACAAGATGTCGCAACTATTGTCAAACTCGTCTCTTTTGTCGTCCTGTAAGCATTTAACTTGTTATTTGAACCCGGATCCATTGGTCTTGCCATCTGCTGTAGTTCATGGAATGTAGTCAGACGGAGTGCTGAAACAACGTTAGTGGACGATGCGGCCGATGTCGACGGCTCAACTGGGGGGGGGGTCCGTAGCTCAGTTGAGAGAGCGTTGGTCGATAAACTGCATGAGTATAAGTGTAGTCATTATCGCGACCCGGGTTCAAGCCTCGCTCAGGGCAAAAATTTGTTTGAATTTTCTGCTATTTAGCTGCCAGTGGCGCTTTCTGTTGTGTTGTTTGCCTCGGGTCTGTTGAAAATAAGATCGCCACTCCCACTCCTGGCTTGACCGAATCAGGGCGTTCCAGCACTTAGGCCATTAGTGTTAAGTTACTGAACCTGTTGTAGCCGACCTGCGTGTCGTGCGAAGCTGGCCGTATTTCGTATAACTTGTACCTGTAATCGTCCTGCGGTCTGTCAGATTGAATGTCAATAAACGATTATTATTATTATTATTATTATTATTATTATTATTTTTTTTTTTATTATTATTATTATTATTATTATTGAAAACCATCGTTTATTTCCAATTCAAATTCCAATTATTATTATTATTATTATTATTATTATTATTATTATTATTATTATTATTATTATTATTATTATTATTATTATTCGTTAGCAGGGGCTTCTATCCCCCCCTAAGCAACCGGGCGCAATCCATTTTCTTCCCCCCCTTTTCTGGACCAGCCTTCCTCTATGTATGCAATATAATGCAATCTAGCGCATGCCCTCCTCTAGTGTGGGAATGAAGGTTTGTTTGGAAAGGGACGAACGAGCATCCAGCAGACGATCGCCGAAGCATGTGTAGCGCCGAGAAGGGACATGGTATATTGGGGGGGGGGAATGTGCCCCTCCCCATAAGAAATTTTTGCGATTTCCGCATTGCAATTTCAGCATTTTAAGCTGCCCTCTTAGCAAAATTACTCTACTGTTTCAGTGGAGGAATTGCTGCCAACATTGGGCAGCCATAAGTTTTGCGCCTCTGGTCAGTGTGCACTCGAGAGGCGTTACATAAATTTTTAGAGCACAATGCAATACAATAAAATACAATGTAGGTCCTACATTGTAAGCCCACGTAATAATGATTAATAATGATGTTGCTTTACTAAGTGTTCATGGAACAAATTTGACTGTCTGAAATCTGAAAGATAACATTGGAGAGAAGCCATTTAGTTGTGCTAAATAGTATTTGTATTAGCCTAACATTATTTTTTTCAATTATAATATGATGGTATTATTTATTAAAATAGTGAAAAAAAATTATAATCATGTAATAGGAAATTTTTATAGTAGGCCTATATTTTAGCTGTTATAGCAGTTTATGTAATTCAAAAATGCAGATAGTAGCCTAACTAAAAACTCAAAGTGTATAAAGTGTATACATTTTGCTAAAAACTATTAGGCCTACCATTTTGTCCAAATTTATATGGAGGGGAAGCATTTTCTGGGGCGATCTTCCTTTACTTTCTTCCTTTAGTGATGCCTAGATTGAACGCTGCCCTCCATTTCCGACCTTCCCCCAACCGACGTGAATTTTGGCTGTCTTTTGATTCCCCCCCCTATTTTTCACTGGGCGCAAGCTGCGCCCGCCATGTATAAGGATAGAAGCCCCTGTTCGTTAGCCATAAACGTATGCACGCGATAAATACTAAAATAATGATCGACGAATTGCTGCGATGACTCTCAAATTCTTTCTTTTAATATTTGCAAGGATTGTATCACTAGTTTTAAGTGTGGGTTTTCCGTTTAAAACGATCTTCTATCTTTGATTCAATTTTAATCAGATCACATTAACGCGTTCGATTAGTGCGTTAAAATTGTTAATCGCAATAAAATATTATTTTGTTTAAACCCGCAAATCGCAAGCGTCAATCGCGATTAATCAACAGCCCTAGTCATTCTGTATAGATATGCATGCACTGATTATGGGTGTGTCGTTTACTATGGAGTCTGGACTATATATGCTTGGATAACTTCTATTAGATATATGTCATATCATACACTGTGTAATGATTGGACCCCAGAACAATATCATAGGCCGATCAAACTGGAAGGAGGATGGGAGTAAGAAAGGACAATAATAATAGTGCGCCATCATAGTTACAGAGTTCACAAATTTCTGGTAAAACTTAGCGTTTTGATGCTTGAGAATGTGCACTTATACACGAACCAGTGGGATGAGGGATGATGGATTTATTGATGGATGGATGAATGGACGGGTGGATCGAGGGATGGCTGGATGGATGGATTGATGGATGGATGGATGGATGGACGAATGGACGGGTGGATCGAGGGATGGCTGGATGGATGGATTGATGGATGGATGGATGGATGGATGAATGAATGGACAGGTGGATGGAGGGATGGCTGGATGGCTTGATGGATGAATGGATGTACGGGGGATGGATGCGTAGATTGGTGGGGGGGAGAATGTGAGTAAGTTAATGCAGGGGCGGATCCAGGGGGCCAATCCGGCCATGGCCTCCCCATTTAAAAATT
>OX457041.1:46455603-46660603 GCA_949752735.1 Lumbricus terrestris
GAAGTAAGTCCTATAATTACGACACCATCGTTTATATACTAATATGCCAAGAAACACCAAAGTCTGACCGAGTAAAAAGTAGCATGCTGTGGTAAACTTCAATGCTTTCTAACTTAGGCCTACTGTCTAGAGTCCAGGCTGTCAGACAGGCATAGCTCACTGTCGCTTCCAGTAATGTCACTCTATAGATCTCAAGTTTGTATTTCACCGTCTATAGCCAACATTGTTCAGGCTAACAAATAAATGGCACCATAATAAGCGAACAGAAATGCGTATCAGCATGCTTTGTTGCTCTTCATTCACCATTTTTATTCGATAGAGACATGGGCGCCCGCAGAAATTTTTCCAGGGGCCAAATATTTTCGATGCTCATGATTTTTTAGTAGCAAGAGGTTGAAAATAAGAAACGGGAATTAATAATGCGGGTATTTTTCAAAGAAATTTCTTAATGAAAATTTCTCAGTTTCGTTATGTGCATACATCATTTTTAATATGAAAAGTATCCTTAGTGCGAATAAAAAAAAGTAGGCTAGATGTTGAAAAGGAGGTTCTTGAAGGGGCTATATGTATGTCCATAGAAGGATTGAATGAATAAATGAATGAAAAATAAGTGTAAATTTTTCAAGGGTCAAGTGCTACTTCTATATTGTAATCGTAATTCATAAACTTTTAAAGCAGCACTCGAAAATCAATCGCAGGACACCAGCTTATTCAAAAGCGCAGAATCGAGTCAGAATGCTCTTCAAAGGGTGGTCAGAAAGAGGTCCAAGCATTGGCGGAGTTTATCAAGGTTAGGGGCTAAGCCCCCCCAAGAAGTCCCAGATTCATTTTTTTAACCGTGTAAATGGTAACTTTTCCCGAGCTTAGCTCCACAAGAAGGCTTTAGCCCCTCCAAGAACGGAAACCAAACTCCGCCCATGGGTTCAAGTCCGGTAGCTAGAAGGCTAGAGTATAGCCGTTAATGGGAGTGTCGCTTAAAAAGGTGGAGGATCGGAGGGTCAGATGAGAAGGGTATTAATTCTTTTGAACAGTTTTGGGTGGATATCCCGAGATAACCAGAGCCCCTTATCCAAGTTTTTACTACAGCTTAACCTCCCTAGATTCTGTACTAGCAGCATTCAAATGGTCAAAATGTAGCCTGGCTTATTAGAGCAGACTTGATTTATATATAATGCTGGTGAATAAGCAGATCTCCTTACGTAGTTTCAGTGTGCTGATGAGAAATATTTACAATAGAGTAATTTATTGATAATTAGTATAATTTTTTGCAATTTTTAAACCTGCATCATAGCGAAATTCCAATCAAATAGGCCATAATGAATAGGCATGATATTTGCATGGGCGCCAGTAGGAGGGTTAAATCCAATGGTCATAGTTATAGTTTTTAGCAAAAGCTTTAAAATGCAAGACAGAAATTTAAGAGTCTTTTTTTTATTTCTATAGAGATATCTAAAGGTAGATTTCTGACTTTCACAGTGTGTAGGTCATTCGTATCATTAGTGCTTTAATGCGAAGAAATCTGTTTTAAAAAGTAGTAGTTAGAAAAAAGGTATCAAATTTCCAGGGGAGCAACTGGATACAGAGCTACACGAGTCCGTCGTTATTCGGTAAGTTGCAAACACTCTGACGGACTCTTAACTATTCGATTGGGGCACGTGACATGAGCAATAGCCACTGCGCAATAGTGGCGAAATAATTCCACCAAACTCACGCGTAGTCCAGGCACCTCATCCGAGTGTCGCTATTTAGGCTGCTGCATGACCACCATTGCCATTAAACTTATCCGATACAATATGGGACATTATCCTTTCCCCCGTCAACACTCTAATCGCCATATTTATTAAACCATTTAAAAAGAATCCTAGATGTTTAGATAGTATCCTCTATTATTCCAGTGTAAATGTATTTTCAGGCTGACTCGCTTTCTTCAAAAATATACACCCAAGATTGATTCCACAACGCAAATAATGAACTTTCAACAACGTCGCCAACTATTCCGTCGCTGAAACTAAAAGCAAAATACTACAGAAACTGGACGAACGTATTAATCCGAGAGAGAAAACTGCTCGTAATAGACCTAATAATTATCATTATCTACGACGCAAATTATATCGAATATGCGTAATTGGAGATAAGTTTGTGAATCGAGTATGCTGACATTATCTGAAGAAATAAATCTAAATTCTGCATCTAGTAAAAATTTTGCTATAGAACAATATGTATGCAGACCACACTGAGCTCCGATTATATTGACTAGATATTAACTGCCCGTTCCAAGACGGTTAAAAATAACTTTGCATCCAGTAAGGGGGCCACATGTTGGAAATCACGGAACTGCATAGATCATCGCGAATACCCAAACTCAATGACGCGTAAATTTCGATTCTTCGCATAAAGCACGTCGCAAAACCAAAGACTCTGGTGTCACATTCCATAGCCTATGTGCACTGTTGTGCAGTGGTAAGAATCTTTTCAAGAGCTTTAATAACCAACATAAAGCAGAAGTGTTCCTATAGCAAACGGAAAGAAGATAGGCCTACAGGTTACAGGGATAGCCTATAGGCTGTGTTTTGCCTCAGTGCATAAAGGCCAGTGGAAGCGAACACGTAGCAAAATTATACGATGTTCTCTATGTCCCTCGGTTAAAAGGAGATTCTGATCTCTCTCAAGAAATTAGCCAACAAAGGCCTTATGAATGCAGCAAAGTTAAAGATGGAAGAGAAATTATCAAAGGCAATGGAAAATATAGATCCATTTGAACTGAATATCGCAGAGCAGAAACATATATAGCACTAGACGATACAATGCAGATTGCATTCGCGTTTGGCACAACAGCTTGGGACACATAGACTTATTAGATTAATTAGACCCACAAAAGATGTTAACGAAGCAGAATAAAGCATAGCCTATGGCGCTACCATAAAGCCGTGTAAATTCTCGAAAGTTTGTGAATGCTGCATTAATTAATATCAGGGCAGTAAATTAAGATTCCTTCACAGGCTGCTGATGTTACTGATAAAGCAAAATGGAGCTATAACATATATAGGCTATATATATATAATATAAAATATTATAGACCTATATAGTGGCCGCAAATTAATCTGAACGTTGTAAACAAAGCGCTGCTTGCTAGGGAAATTTTATGGCCGAGCATTGATGCCATACAATTATAGTAGGCTATAAAGGATGAGTGGATGACGCATAGGCCTAAACATAAATTTTTAAGTAAGACTCGTGTTTGGACATTAGAATAGTGCACGTAGTAGAATGGCTCCCATTCAAATTCACATTCAAATTCATTCCGTTCGGAAACGGACAATACGAAGTGGACAATATGGTTACATCGGTAACAGCAGCCGGCGCAGCCGAATTAGCAGCAGACAAAAATGCGCTAAATACAACACGCTTGCACAAACCTACAACTTTGTCCCATTGACAATTTAGACTCTTGGCCCAATTAACAGCAGTGGCCTATGTTTCATCACAGAGTTGGGGCGCGGTCTAGCTCGTAAAACCGGTGACACGAGGGAAACCAGTTATCTTTTCCAGCGCATTGCTATTTTAATTCAACGCTTCAACGCCATTGCCTTCCAAGGCACCTTTGCCTTTGCTTCGCCTGATCTTGACGAGTACTAGTCGTTCCAGAATGCATTTTTTACGTTTCCGGATAATTTTTTGAAATCCCGTGGGATCCGAGATACCTCGGGTAAAAAATAAATTTGAAAAAAATAATAAAATAATAATAATAATGATAATAATAATGTTCCCTACAACCCACATGTTTTTTCGCATTGCCTTGGAAGCCCAATTTGACCTACAAATGCTGTAGTGCAGACTTTCTTTCTGAGCTGGGACGTCGCATTTCAGCAGCCTATGGAGATCACCATGAACCAAAATTCCTGACCTGACGTCTTTCCATCTGTGTTGCGAGTCACAATGCCATTGCATTCAGAGGCACATTGAGGATGATTGTGAAACCTGGGACAAGGACTGACATCTCATAAACTAATTTTGTTAACTCCTAAAATATTTTTATAAATCCTGAGGGATCATTGATGCGTTGGGTAAAAAATAATAATAATTTTCTCTATTAAACAATCCGGTTGACAGACCGCAACCGGTTACAGCAGTGGTTTCAACCTTTTTCTAGTGGCGGAACCTTTCTCGAAGCGCGCATTTGCTCGCCAGGGCACTCGCGTTTCACCTGTCCAGTATTACAAGACATACACAGCCTACAGTTGTAACCTGTAAACAATGTAATATTTTGACTAAATGTACGTTACTTGCACTTCTGGGGCAGTCTATAGTATCACATTACAAATAGCCTAAGTGCCTTAAACTTCCAAAAGTGTAGGCCCCAATTTCGCCAACTATCCATCCACAGAGGGATAGAATATTGAAAATGAACATACGGATACGGTATATAATCTGGATCATGAGAGTTATGGACAAGTTGTGTTAAAGTATATCCTTCATTGAATTTTCTGTGAAATTTTTGTGTGTCTGGTTTAAATCCTGTACGCATCGTAGATATAAAACACGTCACGTATAGGCAGACACATAACGATTCGTCTTCAACATAAAAACTCTTTTGGGGGCTCAACCGCCACGTGCGTGATGAGCGACGCGAAGCCATTGTGGGGCCGATCGGCTTCAGTTTAATCTGGAGAGAATTTTTAGCTTTGTTTGCTGGTTGCGTCGCAGCACCTGAAAAAGTGCTTCTGTCGCAGCACTCACACATTTGCAAGACTTTTGTTTCATACATCTTATGTAATTTTCCGAAAAGCAAACAGCGATCGAGTATAATTAAAGGCCTGTCGGTTAAAGATTCTAAAGGCTTAAGGCAATTGTTCCCAACTGGTGGCCCGCGGGGAAGAAGTGGCCCGCCAGGCCTACAAATGGCCCTCGTCTCTCAAAGAATTAACAGAAATATATGAAAAATTGACAATTTGGACTGGTTAGAACACATAGTTATTTTATATTGCCAATTATTTTATTTTGACGTCTATAAATAAAATAAAATATTCTATTTTGTTTCATTTATAACAATTCATATGCTTTTAGAGAACTAAATTTTAATTTTGTGGCCCCCAAATGTCCGCCATTTTAGAAAAGTGGCTCTACAGTAAAAAAAAAAGGTTGGAAACCAGTGGCTTAAGGCATAGGCTTTCATTTGCAAAAATTCGAATTTTTCCGCTACCACTGGATAAGAAATTTAACCACTGGCTTTCAAAATGAACGAATGAGAAGAAGAATAAACCAAACAAGTCGTGCGCAGCAGATTCTGTTAGTTCAGATCAGTCCATAAAGTTTAAAACAAGTGATAACAATGCTTTATTTGTGATTGTCCGACGGGACCGATGGAAACGTGCCGTACCGTATAAGCAATCTATGCGTATACGCCTATTGATTCCCACATGAAGCACCTGCCTTCCGAATAACAAGTAGCCTAATGAGCTAGTCTATAACGACAAAATTATATTTAAAAAACAATAACATATTTATATAAAACAACAATGCAGTCACGTACCAATGTTATTTTAAGCAAGAATGACTGAAAGCTGTGAAAGAATCTATTCACTGGTAATACCTTTGTGATTTCAGTTGGTGCCACAAAATTTTCCATCAAACTGCTGCGGCCGACGTCCGCGGAAAATCGTTGGGTTACAGTGTACAGTTATGCAAATTAAACAATTCATAAGAACAACAAAATAATCGCAATTCACATAACTACCAACAGAACAGATGGCCTGCAATACAAGGGTGCTAAGAGCAGCCGGTAACAATCAGGGCTGAAAGTGAGCCGGGTCGGTCCGGGTCTGCGACCCGGTGTAAAGGTTTCAAATTACCCCCTCCTAAACATTACCCCCCGGTAACTTGAAACCGGTTTCAGATTACCCCCCGGAAACTAGATTTGCATCAATCATCGAATTTATTGCACTAAAAAAATCAGAAAAATCATCCCGCTTCTTGTTTTGGTCTGAAGATTTTCATCCGTCATCCCACTTCGTGGTTTGCTATCAATATTTTGATCCGAAAAAAATAATAGCCTCGAAGCCATTTTCTCCATGTAAACTTCAGCGGCGAATAGTATTTTAGTTACAGATGAAAATATTGATAACAAACCACGAAGTGGGATGACAGATGAAAATCTTCAGACCAAGACAAGAAGCGGGATGAATTTTTTGATATTTTTAGTGGAATAAATGCGATGATTGATGCAATTTACAGTTTGCAAGGGGGTAATGTTTAGGAGGGGTAATCTGAAACCTTTACACCGGCATCGATTTTCGAGACCTGCTGTTGCCGGGTCTCAGCCGGGTCGCTTGTTTACCAAAAATCAGTTATGAATTTTTGTTAATTCGACATTCGCCAGAAACTAGGTTAAAACGGTAGGATTTTTTAAACATTTTCGTCAAATGACTAGCGTAGATGCTTATGCCAATGAATACACCGCAGATATGTTAAACATGCCGCCGACCCGTCATGAGGTTATGTGCATCATAACCTTACTGGGCGGCCCGCCGGCTTTCTGGGAGGGGCTACGCCGGTAATCCAACTACATTAGGAAATGGGGTTTTAAATTAGCAGCAACATTCATAGGCGAAGACTTATATGGGGCCAGAGGGCGAATCCCGAAATTTGCGGTAGGGGATGGAGATGCTGATATCCCCAATATTTCAGAAATATCATTAGACTCTATAAATTTCTAGAGTGCTATCCACTGTTTATCCATAAAAATGAGCAATTTTGTTACGACAACAGCAAAAAATTCTACCTCTGCAGTGTGGAAATTCAAAAGTTTATAGGCCTGTATACGACGTGGTGACGGTGGTGGAAGACATTCATTGAACACTTAAGACATTAAATTTTCGTTCAGCAATGAAATAATTATGAGAAATTTGTTGAGATGACAGCTTAAAATGATGCCACAGCAGTGTGGATAATTATGTAAAATATAAGGGTTCACTTTGAAGTCACAAACCGCGACTTTCGGCACTGAAATGATGAGCCGTTTCGTTAAAATGACTGCCTGAAATGCAATACTGCAATGTGGAAATTCATCAAATTTGACCATTGGAGAGGGGATATTTGTTTAACTCTTAAATCAAGTCTTTCAGCAGTGAAATTATGAGAGATTTTGCTGAGATGACAGCTTAAAATAATACCATTACAGTTAGGAAATTTGACAGATTTAAACAATAGGAGAAGACACTTTTAAACCGTAAACGACGACTATCAGCACTGAAAATTAATGATGAGCATTATCGCTATAATGACAGTCTAGCATGCTAATATTGCAGCGTGTAAATTCAAAAACATTTCGATAATGGGGATGTGAATATCTCCTCCACCAAACCCATCCTTCTCTTAGTAATCGCAATCGATCGTAAACGTCATCTCCAAACTTCTAAAGCGCTACTCAAAAGCCAAACGCGGGGCATCAGCTTATTCACGAGCGCTGCGTCGAGTCAAAAGAGTTGTCCGTAAGAGTAATCCGAAGGTGGTCCGGGTCGAGTTATCAAAGGATCAGAGGGGGCGGGACAGCAACTAAGGTGATTGTCGTCTGAACCGGGAACTGGAGGGTGGAGGATCAGATGAGACACAGTAAGAGTTTTTGAAAAGGCGTGACTTCATTTTCGAATTAAAAGCCCAAGGTGTGATTTATGGAGGAGCCTGAGGAAGGTGATGGTGTGTGATCAGTAATGATGGTGGAGGAACTTAAAAAGATCGGAATTCAGGAGACAGATCATTCCAAATGCGTGGTGCTGTGTTGGATATGGCTCGGTTGGAGAACTTGAGATGACTTGTGACCGGCGGTCGAGAAAGAAAGACAGGCCGATAATCGGGTAGAGCTGATTGGCTGGACGGTGAACAGTTCGCGAAGATATCTGGACTGGGAGCATTGTAAGGAGTTGTAGGTTAAGGAGAGAACTTTGACGTGGATTCACTCTGGAATTTTCAACCATAGTGAAGTGACTTGAGGCTAGTGCTAGTGGCTCAACACTAAGCAATGGGTGCAAAATACACAAAGTATAGGCTAAGCCTTCATAGAATTAGCTTTAAAAAGACTAGAATTCAAATTAAACATTTTGGTTGGGTTGAGCTGCAGTGGTAAAACCCATAAAAGGTTTTCCTATACGGTACCCATATGACAGCTGCAAACTTAGAAACTTGTAACTTTTGTGATCATGGTAAAGACAAAACCCATTTTTTTGCAATATAAAACTTTGAATTTGTTATCCTGATAATCTGCTACTCTGCAAAAAGACTTCTTCTTGAAGTTTTCATAACTTCATCGTTCATAAAATAGCTGGCAAATAAGAGCCTAAAATGGACTCTAGTTGAGGTTAACACAGCTAAAAATTGCGTTGGTCGCTGGGGCTCCGCCCCAGATCCCGCTGGGGGAGCTTACGACGCTCCCCCAGACCCCCTAGTCGGTATGGGCTTCGTGCCTTCGGCACTCGCATTTACACGCCTTCGGCGCTTTCCAGCAAAAAGTCAGACCCGGCAACTTTTCCAAACCACTTTCAGCCCTGGTAACAATGCTTTAACACTTACCCCCCGGGCAACAACCCCCGGACAATTACCCTGGACAATAACCCCCGGACAATTACCCAGCCTATGCGGCAGTCTATCCTAAGGCGAAGCAGGACGTTTTGGCGCCCCCGTTTTGGCGCCCCCGTTTTGGCGCCGCCGTTTTGGCGCCGGACGTTTTGGTGGCAGAGTTTATTGACGAAAATAAATGTTTGCCTAAATGGAAGTCGGATTGATAAAACTAATTTTGGCGTATGTGGAAGTTGGATTTATGGAAATAACTGTTCCTGTCCCTGGAAGTTGGATGAAACTAAGTCTTTGCTGCAATAGAAGCTGAATGGATGGAATCCTCTTCTGCCTAAATAGAAGTCGGTTTGACGGAAAAAATCCAGTTACTAATGGAAGCTGGATTGACGAAACACTTCTTGGTTAAGCAGAAGTTGGAATGAAGAAAATAAATTTACCGTAAATGGAAGTGGGACTGTTAAAGGTTCTCGATTAAATCGGACTTGCGTTGATGATATATAATTATTGTTTAAATAGAAGTTAGATTAAAAAATTGTTGCTCCAGTAGAAGCTGGATTGTTGCGAATGATTCCTACAAAGGCAGAAGTCGGATTATTGTGTACGGACCTTGAGCAAGAAAAAACTGCCGGCGCCAAAACGGCGATGCCAAGACAATTGCGCCAAAACGGCGGCGTCAAAATGTCACGTAACCATCCTACGGGGCAGTGGCGTAGCTATCATGTGTGCAGTGCGTGCAAAGCATACGGGCCCACGACCTTCAGGGGCCCACAGAGATTGTTGAATTATTAATCTAACCTGAACTAGGTCTATATTATATATTATTTTGTGAGAGATGTAGTTTTTGAAAGCAGACTTGCATTACTTCGCTACAATAGGCCTTCTTTTTCTTCTTCACGTTCTCTGCCCTCAGGCAGGTTCGTATGTCCAATGATGCCATTTTTCTCTGTTCTGCGCTTCTCTCTTCAGTCCACTGTATCCATCCTCTGTCAGCATCCAGCATGGGCGGAGTTTATCAGGGGCTAGGGGCTAAGCCCCCAAGAAGACTCAGATTCATTTTTTAACCGTGTAAATGATATTTTTCCCGGGCTTAGCCCCCCAGAAGGCTTTAGCCCCTCCAAGAATGGAAACCAAACTCCGCCCATGCATAATTTTATTCCAAACGAAGCAAGCATTATTTGTGAAAAACCTAGGGTGGGTGAATACCACCCCCTTGGTAGCCCGTGGGTTAAGCAGTTATTTGGCCTTTAGTCTTCATCGCCAATATTGTCCTAATAAAAGCCTAATGTTTCTGTAGAATATCCAAATTCTGATAGTATGCGGAGAAGCACGTGGCTAGATAATTAAGTGTTTATTATGGAAGAGTCGATGTGCCTTTTTTAATTAAGCGCAAAATACATGTAAATAGTCCGTGTTTATTTTCGCTTTACATCATCCAGTGTCTGGATTATAATGTATGATGTATCCTCGTTTATTTTTATAAATCGGCTAGCACCCTAGTACCTTGTGACAGGGCCAGTGGCGTAGCCAGGAATTTACGATGGGAGTTTGGTTTTTTGCCTGGCCAGATGCTCTTTTTGACACCAACCCAACAGTATTACAGTAAATAAAAAAAGGAATAAAATAACTAACGGAATAAAGTAAGAAAAATTTAATTTCAAGAAAAAAACCGGCATTCTAAGTATCTAGCTCGTTGTCGCAAAGAACCAAAAGGACGAGCTTGTTTTGTTCTTTCATACACATCCTGTTTATACTGTTTCCCTGCCACGCATTATAATTTCATAGCGCAACAATCTTCTTGCCTCCTCCGACAACTTGCCCCCACTTCCACTACTTCCTCAAGATCTACCGACAGTATCTGCTGGGCTGCAAATTTCTCCTTCGGACGGATCACTCTGCCTTGCAACGGCTGCGACGTACTACTCTACCCATTGGACAGCAAGCGCGGTGGTTGTCCATCATTGGATAATTCGAGTTCGAAATCGTTCATCGCGCGGGGACAGCGCACCAGAACGCTGATGCAATGTCGAGGAGACTGAACTGCGGCAACGCCGTGACTGAAGCGACTCCTGCTGGTACCAGCTTTGGACTAGACTGGGATGAACTGGCGGTAGCAGTCTAGCAGAGGCACAGAGGAAAGATCCGGATATAGGATGGATTATGCAGCGGAAATTAGAATCGAATGAAACGCCAATATAAGATGAGATTCGAGGGTTAAGCTCCACAGTAAAAAAGGATTATAGGCCTAAGCCATTATAGTTAGAGAGTTCACAAATTTCTAGTAAAACTTAGAGTTTTGATGCTTGAAAATGTGCACTTGTACACGAACCAGTGGAATGAGAGATGGATGGATGGACGGACGGACGGACGGACGGACGGACGAACGGACGGACGGACTAACGGACGGACGGACGGACGGACGGACGGTGGGACGGACGGACGGACGGACGGACGGACGGACGGGTGGGTGGATGATTGGCTGGATGGCTGGATGGCTGGCTGGTTGGATGGATGGATGGATGGATGGATGGATGGATGGATGGCTGGCTGGCTGGCTGGCTGGATGGATGGATGGATGGATGGATGGATGGATGGATGGATGGATGGGTAGATGGATCAATGAAGGGAGGAAGTGAGTAAGTTAGCGAGCAGGATGCAAGTTTAATGAAATGTTTTGACATCTCGCTTAAGCACTCATAATATTATTATCGTCTGCGCAGTCACGCGACGTGGCGCCGCGTCTAATGAAAACATCACTTGAGGCACATCACATCTGCTAGGTATACTGATTAGGTTGTCTCTACATAGACAAAGAGATGGACAAAGACACAGACAGGCAGACACGTGCGCACATGCATGCAGATGGACTGAGTTCATGCCAGTACTGGTTCAACTACTTATAAATGCTCGGACTGACGATCGTTGCATCAGTTGGAAATCGTTACAACTGGTTTTTTTCATACTGCGACATCCATAGCAGTCGTTACTCGCGATCACCATGTGGAACTGCTTGGCAATTGTTCTCTGCGCTACGATATTTGTGGTCACAACATATGGTATTCCTTACAGTACACTTCCACCATCAAGCGATGCTGAGATAGACGAGGTAAAACAATCTACACTACCAATTCTAGTAGTCTAGCGGCATCTAAATTATCGGTTATTATAGACCTACTATCACAAATCAATAAGATGCGAGTCAGTTAACGATGCGATGTGTGTCTAATGAAAGGTTTGACATCTCGCTTAATCACCTATAATATTACTATCGTCTGCGCAGTCAAGCGACGAGACGCCGCTTCTCCATACTAGTCCTATTAGAGTGCACTTCACAAAAGCTGTCCCTGAGATTAATTTTGTAGAGGCCTGCTACTGGATGTTCTGTTGCCATTGTGCGTTTCCAAATGGAGTAATGACCATACTTACTCACTTACTTTACATAATACTTACCTACTTTATGTAATAAAAAAAGCCTGTTGCTTACTTTTAATTCACATGTATCGTTCATGTACAGTGTTTGTGGTGCGAAATTTATTATCTTTCAGTTGGCAATAGAACAAGCCAGATTGCACCCGAATGCGGTTCCTGGATATTACGATTCCTACGATAGCGATATGGGTAATACTTTAGAATATAATGGCTCACCGCTGTTCTAGCGCAACATTCAGAGTGTTCCCACATCAACATCATCATCATCATCATCATCATCATCATTATCATCATCATCATCATCATCCTCATCCTCATCATCATCATCATCATCATCATCATCATCATCACCACCACCACCACCACAACCACCACCATCATCACCACCACCATCATCATCATCATCATCATCATCATCATCATCATCGTCATAATCATCATCACCACCACCACAACCACCACAACAATCACCACCACAACCATCATCATCATCAGCAACAGCAGCATCGTTGTTGTTTTCGTAATTATTATCGTCAGCTCAGCTATCACCACTTCCGCCATCGTGTATTCATCAGCACCAATATCACTGCCATCATCATCATCATCGTCGTCGTCGTCGTCGTCGTCATTATCCTGGTCAATTGTGATCACCATCATCATCATCGTCGATATCATCAGCAGCAGCAGCAGCAGCATTTTCATCATAATCATCATTATCATCATCATCATCGTCGTCGTCATTATCCTGACCAATTGTCATCACCGTCGTCATCACCATCATCATTATCGTCGTTATCATCATCATCAGCAGCAGCAGCAGCAGCAGCATTTCCCTAACTGGCGTTCCTTTAACGTGGTCTACAGTTCGACTAGAGGTCTCTGTGGGTCTATAGGATTGCCGCCTTGCTGTGACTGGGACAGCTTAGCTGGGACTTACTCCGACTTACCTACTTCACCTTTGTGGACCTGCGTCGGATTCACAGAGTAACCGCTCCCTTCCCTCAACAGAGAAGGTGTTGTTCTCACTACCCTTCGCCCGCACCAAAACATGGGTCGTGGATCTCGTTGTGTAGAATGGCCTTCCTCTCGAGCTGCGTCTGTCACGACCCTGTTCGTTCAAGACTTTGGCCGTGACGTTTTCACAGTGCAAAGGACTCGTTTTTAATAGTTTTATTAGCTGGGATACCTTGTGACCTACGACGGTTTCGCGATGATACAATAAGTTGTTTTCTATGTAAAAGTTGTTCTTGTTTTCTCGAGCTAACTTCCAATAAGGTTTCAGTGCACTACATCGACGCTGTTCTTGGACTAGAGTATCTACATCTGCCACGCGATCATTACATAACGGGTCTGGACGCTCCGTGTCCATAAACGTCGGCTTGGAGTTGTCGTCGTCATCATCATCATCATCATCACGCCGCTCCACCACCTTCGTTTCTTCTGCCTTGGCATTAACACTCGGCATGATGTCGTCGTCAGCAGCAGGGGTCGCTTGCACACGACTGAGACCGTTATCTTGTCTCTCCTCTCCCTCATCTAGGGCATGAAGCATTGGGGTGGGAGATGTGCTAATCACCTGCTCCTCCCCGACCTCTGCTTCTGGTTCATTAGCACTGAGTGCTAGCACATTGTAATGCGAAACGTCCCTTATCACAGCTGTGACGCTTGGTTTTAATATAACAGCTTCATTTAGATCCTTCACCACTGCGAACCACACGCGTATTCTTGGAGCGATATTTACGACAGAAGGTGTTGTGTTACAGACGGGCTTTACCTACAGTCGGACGACATTGACCAATTCTGCTTGCCCCCTCATGCCAGCTAGGTAAACTTGTTTGTAGTTGGGCAGCTTCTATGGCTATTTAGTGATTCTCGTGTGCAGCAAACTTGAGCGTTCTGGCCAGATGTATGTGTTCAATTTCCACTTGTACGTAAGATCTTACATGAAACTCTTCTGTATCAATGAAAGCCACATGATTATCCGACGTTTCTCCCCTGCTGCTTGAATCTACTCGTGTCTTATCTGCGTCGACATCTGGCGATAAGCCTTCGTCGATCGTCGCATCCCTTGATACTGACGCCCTCTGGCAGCCCTCTGGTTGAGATGTGATGCTCTGCTTGGGGGGTCGGAGTGCACATGCGTTGACCAGTGCCCGTTTAGCCTCCTCCCCTTGGGGTTTATTACCCACACAGGCCCTCTCCAAATGCCCCCTTCCCCCGCATTTGAAACAAAGGCCCTTCTGTCGGGCGACTTCCTTCGCCCGCTGGCTTGCGTCCCTTCCATCGCTCCTGCCTTCTGATTTTACTGATTTTATTGCCCTTGAGTGAGTGTTAGAATCTGACTGGTTCCCTGATCGACTGGCGCCTGATGCCGTCGGTCCAGACGACCGCAGTGGATCTCCGCTGATCGTATGCGACGCTGTATACAGATCGACAGAGCTGGCAAGATCATTGTGTCTTAGCCACCCGTCTGTCTCCTGTGTGAGAATGAAATCTAGGCAGCCCTTAGGAATCTGCTCCTTTAATTGGTCTGCACAAAGCAGGCTTACAACTTCGTCAAAATCGTTATTGACTTCTCGACTCCGCAGATAATACATTAAGGTGTTATGTAACCTTGCCATATAAATGGTGTACGTTTCGTCTTGAGCCTTACGCAATGTGAGAAACTTGTCCCTTAGGTGTATAGGGCTGATCTTAAATTCTCTGAGCAGGAAGTTTTTCAATCCCTCGTAATCATTCAACTGTGCGTGTTCCAAGCGCGTTGCAACTGCCTTTGCTCGTTCACTTAAAATTAGCCAAGAGAAGTTTCGCCTTCACATCGTCATCAACTTCGTAGATCTTAAATAATTGTCCATGTGATCAAAAAATGCCGGGATTTCTGCTGAATCCTGTGGGAATCTCCACAAAACACTCTTCATTAGCTCCCCGAAATGTCTCGTTAGGTTAGCTAGCGAATGTTTAAATCTCCGATCTTCTTCTCTTAGCAACTGTTCTCTTTCCCTAATGCGTCTTTCTTCCTCTCTTGCTTTTCTCTCCTCATCCTCTCGTCTTCTCCGGTGCTCCCTCTCTTCATCTCTTGCCCTTCTCTCTTCATCTCTTACCCTTCTCTCCTCCTCATCTCGTCTTCTCTGGCGCTCCCTCTCTTCCTCTCTTGCCCTTCACTCTTCTTCATACTTCCGAACTTCAAATTCAAACTTCGAGTTCCTGACCTCCTCCCAACTGCAGGGACTCTGGTTCTGGTGGAGTTATCCCCCCATCGTCGTAATCCTTACATTTTTTTCGGCCACCTTGGCGGCCCATTCTTCCATTAACTGCTGGCGATCCATCGCGAAGACGTTCTCGTCCTCCATTTCGTCCTTGAGTAGGTAAGCTCTTAACCTCTCATCGGACATCTTCTTAATCTGCGCCTGCTTATCGGGTGTGAGATTATCCATGATAGAAAAGGATAAAGATAGAGAGCAAGTAGGAACACCAGTAAATAGATGCAATGCACAAAAGTCTAAAAGTCAATCACGGAATGATGCAATGCACAAAAGCCAACAAACCAGTAGCTGGAAGATGCAATGCACAAGAGCCAACAAACCAGTAACTGAATGGGGCGCCAAGCAATGCACAAACACGAGTCAATCAATCACTCTATCGTATCAAAGCAATGCATCAATTTAAGTCAACATGCAGATGATATTAGAAGAAGGGGTTTTCGCTGCAGCCAACTCTCGGCCCGTGATTGCCACTCCTCTCTTGCACAGATAAAACCAGCCAACAACGTAAGAGTCCTACCCTTTTTTCTGTTGTCTGCTTGACTTCCGTCTCATGGATTCCAGTTGATCCTCCCGATCCTCGGTTGACCGTCCGTTATTCGTCCGTCCTCGCTGGCTGTCTGCAGCTTGTCCTTCCGAAACTCGGTTGACCGTCCGCTGTTCGTCCGTCCTCGTTGGCTGACTGCAACTTGGCCGTCCGATCCTCAGCGTCCTCGCTGGCTGTCTGCAACTTGGTCGTCCGATCTTCAGCGTCCTCGCTGGCTGTCTGCAACTTGTCCTCCCGATCCGATCCTCGGTTGACCGTCCGCTGTCCGTCCGTCCTCGTTGGCTGACTGCAACTTGGCCGTCCGATCCTCTGCGTTGGTTCCTCCGTCCTTGCACCGTCCGCGTAAGGCTGCTGGTCGCTGACTGTACCGGCAACTCTTAGTTCAATCCCACTTCTGACACCAGTGATGTCACGACCCTAGCCCGATCTGTTCATTCAAGACTATGGCCGTGACGTTTTCACAGTGCAAAGGACTCGTTTTTAATAGTTTTATTATTAAAATGAAGAAACATAGCAGAGGTAATGTACAATGTCACTCGAAAGGCTCGGCCGGCGATGTTCACAGTTATATCACGTCTCTAAAACTTCTTAGTTGTAATCGTGTAGTTTCAATCGTGTCTGCCGGGCCTCTCGCCGTTTGATTTGATTGTTTTGGGTTTAACGTCTCTTTTTCATTTCGAAGATGATTTCAGCGTCGACTCCACGTTTATATTGCGACCGAGCCACCCGCAGTATGTAAAGATCCGACCGGGGAATCGAACCCGCTTCGCCGGCGCGGCGAGCGGGCTACAACCCACTCGGCCACACAGGATCCTCGCCTCTCGCCGTTAATGGCCTGCATCGTCTTATATATGACGCCGGCTGCCTTTAATGGCCCTGGGCAGCCGGCGCTAATGGTTCATCGCATAGTCGGGTGGCCGCCTCAAAGCGTCTCCGTGTCCAATTCGACCCCATCTGGTCGTCCGCTCTTCGCCGCAACTTCAAAAGGCGTCCCGTGGGGGGTCGTTTGTGTCACTCGGGCAGGTGTTGATGGGCTCTCGCCCGTTGTCGGTGAACCCAGCGACCTCCTCGCCTCCCGGTGCTGTGCTTGCCGACGGTGGGCTCGGCGACCCCCTCGCTTCTGGATGCTGTGACCGTGACAGCGTCTGTTTCCCGCAACGCTTTCTAGTTAATTCTACAATCGTTCGAAAACTGTTCTTGTTGATCGTAGGTCACTTGAAGTGACAGCTCTCCGATTAACCGTTTTGAAGAGGTGCTATATAAATCCACGAATGAATAAATCTTGTTTCTTTCACGTGACATAATTAACTGACTCTTGAGAAATTTCTGTTTCAGAACTCGGCAAATATGAATACGCTACCGTCGACTGGGCTAACTTTCATAGTTTTTGGGTACGTATTATGTAGGTTAGCACAAGCTTTGATGGTTACATTAACGGTTAACCACGTGGTAGTTTTTCATTGAGATAGAGTCCATGCTTTCGACTTTGTTAAGGCATTGGCGAAACTATGGTATCCGGAACCGATGTTAATAACATTGGGAATTTCCAATCGTGAGGGTCGGTTAGGATCAGGTTATGCGTCTTGAGGGTCGGTTAGGTTCAGGTTAAGCGTCGTGAGGTTCGGTTAGGGTTAGTGTTAAGGCTAGTGTCGTCATTAGATACTATATACTATACCAAGATATTGTGTAACTTCGGTCCCGGATACTATAGTTTCGCCAAGACATTGACCAACACCCCGTAGTTAGTCTTTCTTTCACTTCATTTCATTGAATCCATTTTAGAGACTTTATGTTTATACTAGCTGGGGTACCCGGCGTTGCCCGGGAAATTTAGGATTCGACCCGCTCCCGGCCACGACCCCACCACTCCACAACCACCCCACTGCACTCCACAACACTCCGACCTCCACTTGTACGCTCCGACCTCCACTTGTACGCCACCCGTGAAATTTGAGTTTTCGGGAAAATTTCCTTCCCACCCGCCACCCCCCACGCCCTCCGCACACCTCGGCCCGCAGGGCCGAGGTGTGTGGAGGCGAGGCGGCCCGTGTAAACATCTGTCAAGCTGTAACGTTTCAGATGTAAGTGTTAAAATATGCATGACAACGTGCGTTCACGCTGGTACTCTGTTTCTTTATAAATAATCTGATCATACCAAGCATTTATTTTATTGAAGAAAAATATATTTGAGGCTCCTCTTTGTATAAGCATAAATACTTCTTGGCCTAAGGCATGTTTCTTTTCACAGGACCGTACGACACCGTATAAGGTTGGCGAAAATGACGTCAAAATATGACGTCAACGGCAAGAGGCCGTTATTGAAAACGGTTGAAGTATACGGCGACGAATTTGCAGCGGTAGTCTAGCCGCTAGCGCATACATAAACAGAGCGAAGTTTAAAATGTCTATTTTTTCGAAATCTAAAGTGAATAAAAAGCTGAAAATAGCGTACTTGGATTTTTGTGGTGAACGTTTATCTAAATGCAATGTTTCAGGTCAGTAGCTGCTAAACTGCAAGCGTGCATCGATCCCAAATAAATTAATATACGTACATCCTTTCTTATAGATATAGATTAAGACTGCGGAAGGCATTCAAGTCAACGTTTGATTAATCGATTAATTAATCGATTAAATAATCGACAAATTAATTGACTAATTAATCGACTAATTAATCGACTAATTAATCGACTGATGCTAGATTTGTCACTTCGGTTCCATGTGAGAGACTTTTAGCTCAGCCTGTTATGGGTCAAATCAAAATCGTCAACATATAAATATTACAAACTAGAACTATGATGATTTGTTTACGTCACTGAATGAATAATGACGTCATTAGAACTGCAAGACATAAAAGGAGTGCTAGTGAACTAATAGCTACTCAGTAATTTCAGAGATTGCTAAAAAAATTAATAATGATATGAAGAGATAAACAACGATTGTGCACTTTTTGTGAATAATTGAAGAATAGCGTATACATTAATAGTGAAAGTTAACCATTAATTTATCAATCAATCAATCGTAATTTATATAGCGCCCCTTCAAGGTAACTACTCAGAGGCGCTCCCGGCCGAGATCAAGCGAAAAAAACAGTCTTCAACAGTTTGTGAAATTGAGACGAGCTTGGGAGGTGTCGCATAGTCAAGGGAAGTCCATTCCAGGTTGATGGACGAACCACAGAGAATGAACGCCTCTGCATTGTTGTAGAGCGAGTGAAAAGAACCATTAAGTCACCATGGACAGCAGAGCGCAATGCGCGGCGGCCTATGCAAGTGGAAATTAGGAGGCAAAGCTCACAATTTATCTCTAATTCTTGAATATATACAACAAATAGCCTACACTTGTTTATCGTCGACAGCCCTAGCTGAAATATCTTATTCAAGTATTGAGTCCGAATGTGTGATCTGAAATAGACCTGTGCACTTCAACTGATTATGCTGGCCTCTAAATGAATGTCAAGTCATATTTTTGGATGCACATTTGATTTTGCCTTTGTTTCAGTACGCCTTCAGATGGGAATTAGGCGTAATAAAAGATCCATCGATTACGTAAACATATGTACACCACAGGCCTTAGCCTACAAACGCTGCAATCCTCTTTGATCTCGTACTTTTCTGTGCACAACACAGTCTGAACAGAAGGCTGTCATTTATTACTACTCCGATCCGGCTGATTGAAGAATTAGAGCAGAACCCTTCCACCTCAAAACATCCAGATCTGATGTGACCCATTTTACAGTTTTAAGAGAATAAGACCAACATAGGATTGATTTCTTATGTACCCCCATTTTTGTGGTGCTGAGAGCAAAAACCAAACGAGCATTGATATTCTTATTAATCTTATCACAGGTCCAAACGTTGGGTGCTAAGTGCATAAATTCATGTAACGTTTTGTAGAATATTTTGGAGGTGACATCGTAGGTGAACATAAGCGAGAGCCTCGCGACGAAGTAAGTCCTATAATTACGATACCATCGTTTATATACTAATATGCCAAGAATCACCAAAGTCTGACCGAGTAAAAAGTAGCATGCTGTGGTATACGTCACTGCTTTGTAACTTACTTTCTAGAGTCCAGGTTGTCAGACAGGCATAGCTCACTCTCGCTTCCAGTAATGTTGTCACTCTATAGATCTAAACTTTGTAATGTCACCTTCTGTAGCCAGCATTGTTCAGGCTAACAAATAAATGGCACCATAATAAGCGAACAGAAATGCGTATCAGCATGCTTTGTTGCTTTTCATTCACCATTTTATTCGATACAGACATGGGCGCACGCAGAAATGTTTTCAGAAGGGGGGGGGGCAAATATTTTCGATGCTCACGATTTTTTTAGTAGCAAGAGGTTTAAAATAAGAAACGGGAAATTAATAATTCGGGTATTTTTCAAAGAAATTTCTTAATGAAAATTTCTCAGTTTCGTTTTGTTCATACATCATTTTTGATATGAATAGTTTCCTTAGTGCGAATAAAAAAAGTACGCTAGATGTTGAAAAGTAGGTTCTTGAAGGGACTATATGTATGTCCATAGAAGGATTGAATGAATAAATGAATGAAAAATAAGTGTAAATTTTTCAAGGGTCAAGACAGTGCTTCTTCTACATTGTAATCGTAATTCATAAACTTTTAAAGCAGCACTCGAAGGTCAATCGCAGGGCCCCAGCTTATTCAAAAGCGCAGAATTGAGTCAGAATGCTCTTCAAAGGGTGGTCAGAAAGAGGTTCAAGCATTGGCGGAGTTTATCAGTGGCTAGGGGGCTAAGCCCCCCAAGAAGACCCAGATTCATTTTTTAACCGTGTAAATGGTAACTTTTCCCGGGTTTAGCCCCCGAAGAAGGTTTTAGCCCCTCTAAGAACGGAAACCAAACTCCGCCCATGAGTCCAAGTCCGGTAGCTAGGTCAGAGTATAGCTGTTAATGCGAGTGTCGCTTAGGAAGGTGGAGGATCGGAGTATCAGATGAGAAGGGTATTAATTCTTTTTAACAGTTTTGGGTGGATATTCCGAGATAACCAGAGCCCCTTATCCAAGCTTTTACTACAGCTTAACCTCCCTAGATTCTGTACTCTTCTTCTTCTGGTTCTCTGCCCCTAGGCAGGTTCAGCTGTCCAAATGTCGCCACTCTTCCCTCCGTTGGGCTTTCTCCTTTAGTCTTTGGTATCCAATCCTCGTCATCATCGTATCCAACATCATCTGTCGTGGTCTTCCTCTTGTTCTTTTCCTTTCCATTTTGCCTTCTATCACAGTTTTTACCAGGTTGTCTACTCTTAGCTTCTCTCCTTACGCTAAGAGGGATTCTGTACTAGCAGCATTCAAATGGACAAAATGCAGCCTGGCTTATTAGAGCAGACTTGATTTATATATAATGCTGGTGAATAAGCAGATCTCCTTACGTAGTTTCAGTGTGCAGAAATGAGAAATATTTACATTAGAGTAATTTATTGACAACTATAATTTTTTGGCAATTTTTAAACCTGCATCATAGCGAAATTCCAATCAAATAGGCCATAATGAATAGGCATAATATTTGCATTGGCGCCAGCAGGAGGGTTAAATCCAATGGTCATAGTTATAGTTTTTAGTAAAAGCTTTAAAATGCAAGACAGAAAATTAAGAGTTTTTTTAATTTCTATAGAGACATCTAAAGGTAGATTTCTGACTTTCACAGTGTGTACGTTCTTCGTATCATTAGTGCTTTAATGCGAAGAAATTTGCTTTTAAAAGTAGTAGTTAGAAAAAAGGTATCAAATTTCCAGGGGAGCAACTGTGGTCGCCTATGGATACAGAGCGACACGAGTCTGTCGTTAGTCGGTGAGTTGCAAACACTCTGTCACGGGCTCTTAACTATTCGATTGGGGCACGTGCCATGAGCAATAGCCACTGCGCAATACTGGCGAAACATTTCCACCAAACTCACGCGTAGTCAAGTAACGTCATCCGAGCGTCGCTATTTAGGCTGCTGCATGATCACCATTGCCGTTAAACTTATCTGATGCAATATGGGACATTATCCTTTCCCCCGTCAACACTCTAATCGCCATATTTATGAAACCATTTACAAAGAATCCTAGATGCTTAGATAGTATCCTCTATTATTCCAGTGTAAATGTATTTTCAGGCTGATTCGCTTTCTTCAAAAATATACACCCAAGATTGATTCCACAGCGCAACTGATGAACTTTCAACAACGCCAACTATTCCGTCTCTGAAGCTAAAAGCAAAATACTACAGAAACTGGACGAACGTATTAATCCGAAAGAGAAAAACTGATCGTAAACAGACCTAATAATTATCATTGTGGACTTATTTACGACGCAAATTATATCGTATATGCATAATTGGAGATAATTTAGTGAATCGTGTCTATGGTGACATATCTTAAGAAATAGGCTACATCTAGATTCTATATCTAGTAAAAAAAATTGCTATTGGACAATATGTATGCAGACCACACTGAGCTACGATTATATTGACTAGAATCAACTGCCCGTTCCAAGACGGTTAAAAATAACTTTGCATCCAGTAAGGGCCACATGTTGGAAATCACGGAACTGCGTAGATCATCGCGAATACCCAAACTCCATGACGCGTAAATTTCGAATCTTCGCATAAAGCACGCCTCAAAACCATAGACTCTGGTGTCACATCCCATAGCTTATGTGCACTGTTGTGCCGCGGTAAGAATCTTTTCAATAGCTTTAATAACCAACATCAAGCAGAAGTGTTCCTAGCAAACGGAAAGAAGATAGGTCTACAGGTTACAGGGAAAGGCTGTGTTTTGCTTCAGTGCATAAAGGCCAGTGGAAGCGAACACGTAGCAAAATTATACGAAGTTCTCTATGTCCCTCAGTTAAAAGGAGATTCTGATCTCTCTCAAGAAATTAGTCAGCAAAGGCCTTATGAATGCAGTAAAGTAAAAGTTGGAAAAACAGTAGCAAATGCAATGAAAAATAGAGATCCATTTGAACTGAATATCGCAGAGCAGATACATAAAGCACTAAAATATACAATGCAGATTGCATTCACGTTTAGCACAACAGCTTGGGACACATAGACCTATCAGTCCCACACAACATAAAAATGTTAACGAAGCAGAATAAAGCATCTGGAGTTACCATAAAGCCGGGTAAATTCTAAAGTTTGTGTTTGCATTAAATCGAAAATGACAAGAAAACCATTTCCCAAGAAATCAGAATAAAAGTCAGCAGAAAATTTTGGTTTAATCCATACAGACGTTTGCGGACCAATACAGACCACAAATCCAGGAGGTAAAAAATACTTTATGACCATGATCGACGAGTTCAGCAAATATACGGCGGCGTACTTGTTGACACATAGACCAGAAAACACAAAGGAATACATAACACATGTGCAGACAAAGTTTCGGAGAACTCCCAACAAGATTAGGGCCAGGTAGGGAAGGGGAATGCACCGCCGAAAGGTTACATACCTTTTTGGATGATGAAGGAATAGGAGCTGAATTTTCAACACCATAGCCTATTAGCCATAACAGAACGGAACTGCAAAAAAGGATGAATCGTTATCTAGCTGAGATGACGAGATGTATGCTAACAGATGCACGACTGCCTAAGAAATATTGGGGTGAAGCCATTACTGCAACAAATCATCGAGAGAATAGATCACCAGTAAAGGGGACAGAGAAACCCCATAATGAAGGATGGAATAAAAAGGAAAACCCAATGTGAGTTAGCCTGTATCAGGAGATTCGATTCAACTCTCTACGATTAGGCAAATTTCTGGTCATTCTATTGCTGACAGTCCAGACAATCCTGAGCAGACAACTTGGAGCGGACAATTTGGAGTGGATCGCGGAAATCAAATTTCTTGCCTAAATGTTGAATTAATTTAAATATTGTTGCTCGATTGGAAGTTCGAATAACGAAAATGATTCCTGCTTCAATAGAAATTAGATTGATAAGATTATTTCTTGGCCGTTCCATATTGTCCATTTCGAATTGTCCGGTTCCGATTTGTCCGGTAGTCATTCTATTCCGCGCACTATTTTACAGCCCAAACACGAGTTTTTCTTATGAACTTATGATTAGGCCTATACTGCATCCTTTGTACTATTGTACAGCAGCAAAGCTCGGAGATAAGAGTCAGCGCTTTGTTTACAACGTTCAAATTAATTTGCGGCCAATATATATATATATATATATATATATATATATATATATATATATATACATATATATATATATGCTAGCTGTACCCGGCCACGCGTTGCTGTGGCTGAAAAGACCGTCCAACCCTCCCTCCCTACTTCCCTTCCCCTGCCTCCCTCCCTCCCTTACCCTGCCTCCTTTCCTCACTCCGTTCCTCTGTCCCTCCCTACCTCCATTCCCACTCCCTCCCCCTTCCCTCCTCCCTCCCTTCCTCCCTCCCTCCCCTCTTCCCCTCCTCCCGTTTCTTCCCCTCCCTCCCCTCCGTCCCTCCCCTCCTCATCCCGTCCGCTCCCTCCCCTCCCCTTCCTTCCGCTCCCTTCCGCTCCTTTCCTACCACACGGCCGCATTCAATTGCAAATAAATATTGAATTCGCTGAAATCGAATGCAAATGTTGTGTTTTTTCGAGAAAAGCATATAAAAACCTGTCCGCTCGAACGTTGTGTGAAAATTGTCAATCTAGCCTTTTCTAGCCTTTTTTTTCGACCGGATCTGACCTTTTTCAAAATTCAGAGTGGCATCCCTCTACGTTATAAATACACGGGCCAAAATGACGGAGTATTCGTTAAAGTCAAAATGTATAAACGTGTCAACTCGAGGAGAAAGTTGTGTTTTTTGGTGTAAAAGATTTGTTTCTTTCCAGGAAATTCTTTTATAAACACGATCGTATTCGAACGGAGCGCTTTGGGAAAAATTTCAAAAGAATCGGTCATTAAGTTTCCGAGAAATTCCATTAGGAACAAACATTTTACATTTTTATTTATATAGATATATAGGCCTATATATATATGTTATATTTTATATATGTACAGGGTGCGCAAAAAAAGCCCCCCTAGTTTTTTTGCTAATATCCTGGCAAGAAGTAAGAATTTAAAAATGAAATTTTACAGTCCTAAAGATAATTCACATTTACACATTATGGTCAGATTTCATCAAAATATTTCAAACAGAACAAAAGTTGTACCACTTTTAGCAAGGCCACCCACCGTTTTTTGACGATTCAAAAACGAAACGCAAAAAATTGTTTTTTTTGTAATTATCATGGCCAGAAATAAGAATTTCAAAATGAAATTTTACAGGCTGAAAGACAATACATATATACACATGACGGTTGAATTTCATCAAAATATTTCCAACACAACAAAAGTTATACCACTTTTAGTGAGACCACCCACCGTTTTTTGACGATTCAAAAACTAAACGCAACAAAAAGTAACAAAAACACGATTTTATTAAGTCTCATCTCAAATAATTGTTGTCAAATGAACTTGGTAGTGCTTCACAACTTGTGTTCAATGTGCCCACAACCAGTGCCAAAACTTCTTTTGAGTCTCTTTGCAAAGTTCTTGATGGACCTGTTGATTAATCTGACAGATTCCTGATTTACCAATTTGATTGTCATCTTGCTAAGTGACTTCTCAGTGACGCGTAAGCTACGCTGGTACCCTGTTTCTTTTTTAGATAGTAATAATAATGATCATCTGGCAATATCAAGTCTATTTGACGCCAATTATTTGAAATGAGAAAAATTCGTGTTTTTGTTACTTCTTTTGTTGCGTTTCAATTTTGAATCGTCAAAAAACGGTGGGTGACCTCCCTAAAGGTGGTATAACTTTTGTTCTGTTTGAAATATTTTGATGAAGTCTGACCTCCATGTGCAAATATGAATCGTCTTTAGCCTGTGAGGCTGTGAAATATCATTTCGATATTCTTAGGCTACTTTTGGCCAAGATAATGGCCAGAATAATTAGATTGTTTTTTGTTACTTTTTGTTGCGTCGCGTTTTTGAATCGTCAAAAAACGGTGGGTGACCTCACTAAAAGTGGTGCGACGTTTGTCGTGTTTGAAATATTTTGATGAAATCTGACCATCATGTGTAAATATGAATTGTCTTTAAGACTGTAAAATTTCATTTTGAAATTCTTACTTTTGGCCAAGATATTGGCAAAAAACCTAGGGGGTCTTTTTGGCGCACCCTGTATACATACTCTATATAATTATAGCTCCATTTTGGAGCTATATCAGTAACATCACATCAGCAGCCTGTGAAGGAATCTTAATTTACTGCTCTGAAATTAATTAAAACGTAGGCCTATATACAAAACCCTACTATGTCAGAAACTCTTTCAAGCAGTTTAGCAATGATGTCAGCATGAATTTGTTCATGCAGTGTCGACTAAAATGGATGCTCTTACGGACAAGGTTGACCTTTGAAATTACTGTCGAAAAATTGCACTTGCGGTAATTAGAAGCATATTTGCCTTGAAATAAGGCTGTTGGTGAAAGCAAAAATTCAAAATACCTGCACCCAATACAGATCACTTATCACGCTCCGATTTTTGATGAACCAGATATCCAACTGCCCCACCCCCCATAAGGTTCGGGGAGAGTCGCGCTCGGCAGGGGAGGGGCCATGGGCTCCTTGGTCGTAAGCAAGCGAAAACCTGTCAAAAAGGAAGAAAAACAAAAACAATCGGCAAAAGGAAAGAACAAAGATAGGGAAAAGTAACAGGTTAGAATTGGAACATGAAATACTAGAACGATGAGGAAACCTGGCAAACTGGGAAATGTTATTGCAGAAATGAGGAGGGCGAAACTGGATGTGTTGGGACTGGCAGAGACGAGATGGAAGGAGGACGTAGATTTCGCAATCTGTTGAAAAACATTGAAAGGATTTCCCAAATTGCAACCATGACTCACTTGAGTCACTTCTTCAAATGTACGGTAGTGAACTAGGCTACTGATTTTAACCAAACGTGTGACGATCTCACATTTGGTACTGTGTACCAATATGCCTTCTCAAAGTAAACTATATTTTGAATAACTGCTGGAATTATTATAGTAGTAAATAATGATTAAATAATATTCCTAATTCTAATAATATATGAAAGTCTGAGCATATATAAAATCTGTCAAATTTCCGTCAATTAACTGCAAAATCAGTCTCAGAACAATGGCGCAATATATGCTTTAGCAATTACTTTCTTGTGACATATCATATGCAAGTGAAGGACTTACCGAAGGCCCCTACGCGGCGACTTAAGGTGGATTCGAACCTCGAACCTTCCGGCTTCAAGGTAACGACGCCACCACTATAGGCTACCACCGCGCTCCACAATAATATGTATGCACGTAATAGTATGTACGTACGTACGTATGTACGTATGTATGTATGTACGTACGTATGTATGTAATAATCGTCAATATCTGTTTCGGCTAATAAAAAATTATACGTACATAAGCTGCTTATACACAGAACAATCGATTTGCTTGCAAAAAACCCAACATTTTCATACATTTTAATTTATTTTGAGCACTTCCGGTCATCAAAAGTCAAATTAATCGGTATGAATAAATACCTATACATTCCCTCCATAGAATGACACAATTTATTTCTCTTAAAAAATAAATTATGGATACGTTGTAATAGAAAAAAACATGAAAATTTTACAAAAATAACACCTACTTTTGATATATTTTATTTTATTTTGAGCACTTCCGGCTTTCAAAATACAAATTGTTTAGCATGAAAAAGAATCCTCACATTCTCTCTATAGAGTGGTATAATTTATGTCTCTTCATATTAAATGACGGAAAAGATACATGTACATGTATAGTCGATAATCTAAAGGTGTGGTATCCACCCCCTTGTACCTTTGGTATATCGGGTATAACTTTTGAACGGTATGGGGTATCGGTTCCATGACACTTAATCCCGCGACACTTAATACCGCGACATTTAGTACCGGACACTTAATCCCGCGACACTTAATCCCGCGACCAATTAATCCCGCGACAGTTAACCCCGGCGACATTTAATCCCGGCGACACTTAATCCCGCGACCAATTAATCCCGCGACAGTTAATCCCGGCGACATTTAATCCCGCGACACTTAATACCGGGAAAGTAAAATAGCATTTTAAGAAGTTAAATTCTGTAAAAGCAATATTCAAAGCAATATTCACCACTTCTGAGTGGTTTTCTTGAAGGTGCGCTATATAAATTCTTGAAATGAATGAATGAGCATTGCTCAAAAGAGTTTAGCCTTTGCTGTTAAATATTATAAAACCAGTAAAATTCGATAAAACTGCAGCCGAAATTCACCTCCATGTCACTGCCCTATCGTAGACTGAACTTAGCAAATCCTGTTTAAAACCCTTTATGATGTATAATTTTATGTAGCCTACAGATGTACAACAGAAAACCTGAACACTTTGAACAGTCGTACAATTATTCGTACTCACGTGTGTACAGGTAGGCTATTAAGTGTCGCGGTATCAAATGTCGCGGGATTAAGTGTCGCCGGGATTAAATGTCGCCGGGATTAAGTGTCGCGGGATTAACTGACGCGGGATTAAATGTCGCCGGGATTAAGTGTCCGGGATTAGGCTAACTGTCGCGGTATTAAGTGTCGTGGGACTAAATGTCGTGCTACCGGGGTATCATCACAAATTTTACCTCGAATGTGTGCAAATGAACCCTCTACACTCTACAGCTATCTAAAATGGCATAATTTTATTCCAAACGAAACAAGTAATATATTGGAAAAACCTAGAGTGGATACCACCCCTTTGGTAGCCCGAGGGTTAATCGGGAGTTCGAAACTATGAATTTGTTGTCTATGTTCAAAGTTCTCCGGGCTTTTTAACGTGCAGTTCTACACAAAATGTGCAGATCGTAAATGAATTTGTGCAGTTGTGGATGCACTTCTGTGTAGTTAAAGCTAGTTTAAAACAGGGCTGTAATCAAGGGTATACGCGAGTATACGGCGTATAAAAACCAGGGTACACGGGTATACGCGAGTAAATCACGGTTCTCTCGGCTCTTTAGGTCTTTTTACAAATTAAATTCGAAGCGAAAGACTAAGAAAAGGTCATCAGATTTTTCCGGACTGGAAAATGGAGAGATTTTTGGGCCGATGACTAAAAAAGATCATCAGATTTTTTCTTGTTGTGCAGTTCTAGAAATTCCTTTTAAAAAACCCTCAAGTTCTCTTCATGCTATCTCGCGATTCTTTAAAAATGTGGACTGTCACAGCAATCTGGCGCTGAGGGCGAAAAGGAACTAAGCGGACATTGGAAAATGTATACTACCGAGGACAAAATTACTCATAATTATTTGATCATAATGGACTAATCAAAGACCGATGACGCATTTATACATAATCCCTAACTAGCTGGGTAATCGACATGGCACGAAAGTTTCGGTTTTTCGCCCCACGCAGCATCATCCCGTCCCATGGTGCACCATGCTTCAACCCCGCTACCACTCCGCCCATCCTACCCCAATCGACGCAGAGCTGATAAAAAGAGCGAGTGGTATCATTCTTTTTTGAGCATAAGGCTTCACTAAATCGATATCGGAATGTTTTATCTTACTGCATGGCGGATTGATTCACGAAAATAATGTTATATCCAGCAATAAATCTAAAAAGACATAAAGTTCATTTTTGTGTCATGTCAAGCACATCGTCGGCAACCAGTGACTTGAAAAATCTGCATGCATACCAACACCGATACTCGACTCTTTTAGTTTTGATGGATTTGAATAATTGTTTGTTGGAACGATCGATAGCCGAGAAAGGATCGACTTCTAAAATATAAAAGTAAAGTAATGTAAGCTGGAGATAAATTGATGTAATGAAGAATTTTCACTATTTATTCTATAGTATACTAATCTATGTCAGGGTTTAATATTTGGGTGACACGAAAGTTCGTTCACCGTTTTCAAAATGCGTTATCTCAGTAACGGCTTCATATTTCTTTATAATATTTTGTCAGTGTATGCATCAGTCAAATGAAAGATATTGGTACAAATTTCATTATGATCCGGTCCCTTTTCGCCATTATTTATAAGAAATTGTAAAGACGACCAGTTTTTGCGGAAAAAACTGCGTTAATCAAATTTACACAGTAAAGAAAATGTGTATACGCCTAGCCTCGTATACAAGCGTGACAAGACACTGTTGTAACCTATATAGGACATACACACAGACGTAGTCTATTAGCGTACAGTATCTCCTTTCTGCTTAATGACAGCACTGACTCATTCCGGCATATAGGAAGAGTACGTTCGGCCTGCTCCACATATGAAGTTTAGTCCGTCGGTGATGGTTTGGGGTAGGGTGACTGCCAGAAGTCTCACTAAACATCAATTTGTGCCAAATGCTACCAGACTTAACTCTCTCAACATTCTCGAGCAGATCGTGAAGCCAGCGTTCGAGAGAGAAAATGACAACGGCAGTGTCATGCAACGAAAGTTATTTGTTGACAATGACCTATAGGAGTATTTCAGCAGGATGGTGCACGCTGTCAGCTGTGACGACAAAGTGGCTAGACGACAACCTCTGAGACTCCTGTCACACATAAAGCCGAAGGAATGGCCACCCAACTCTCCGGACATCTCTCCTATTGAGAACTTGTGGAGTATTTTATCTCTCAGCGTTTATAAAGATCCTGAGCCAAAGAACGCTGATCAGCTCAAGCGTCGCCTCCAACGAGCGTGGAGATCGATAGCAGTTGGGACACTTCAGAGGATGATCCAGTCATGCCGGATAGAGTCAGTGCTGTCGTTAAGCAGAAAGGAAACACTGTACGCTAATAGCCTACGACTGTGTATGTCCTATAAATTATAGGTAACAGCAGTGTCTTGTGACTCTTGTATACGAGGCTATAGGCATTTCTTTATTGTGTTAATTTGATGAACGCAGTTTTTTCCCGCAAAAACTGGTCGTCTTTACATTTTCTTATAACTAATGGCGAAAGCGGACTGGATCATAATCAAATTTATACCAGTATCTTCCATTTGACTGATGTATACACTGACAAAATATTATAGAGAAATATGAAGCCGTTACTGAGATAACGCATTTTGAAAACGGTGAACGAACTTTCGTGTCACCCTATAATATCAAATCAAAATCAAATCGTTTATTTGGCAACCAAGAAACAAGGAAGAAGAACAAATCAAATCAAGCATCAAAGGAAACAAAGTTGACAAAAGTAACAAAACGGAACTTAACTATTGATGCCTATATAGATACAAATTGGTTGCACAGGGGACCCGGAACAGGTCTTGCAACCCCGCTAGGTGAATCCCCTGAGCAGTTATATACCATGATGATGATGGCCATTAGGTTGCCGTTGAATGGTCCTAGTTTAAATTATAGAGTCAAAAAAGGAAAATAAAAAGCAAACATCTTAACTAAAAGCACAGTTACACATTCGATTATGATAGGGACTTTATAAGAAATTTGAAGCACAAAAGTCATCGGATAGCCGGGATACTGCATGGACAACTAGGGATTTTGATATAACTTAAGTCGCCACCAAATTTATTCAAAGAAGAGACAGGAGGTTATTAATAGTTTATCAATTAACGACTGTGCAATAAGAATCAATTATTAGACACAATGTGCAGGAATAAATTCATTAATTATTATCGAGTATCAGGGTACGCAGTCTTAATTTAAAGAGAGAAAGATTAGGTAGCAATCTGATGGAAAGGGGAATCTCATTCCATGTTTGAACCCCACTATATTTAACAGAGAAGCGTCGTATATTGGTGCGGGCATGGGGCAAGTATGCTGATACGCTTAGGCCTACTATTGCAATGCAAATGCGTGTCCCTCAGATAACTGCTCTCAATACCGTCCACACTTGTGTAAAGTAGTCTGTTGGAAGATGATGCGATATATCCAATAAAACTTGGGCGCAGCCGAGTTCACTTTATAACAATTAGACTAAGAATCAGAACGGTTAATTTCCGCATTCCCGTTTCAATAAGAACTTAATTCAAATTGTAATCACGTCAATCTAATTCTAATGTAATCACGAAACTGACAAGTCAAACGAATGCATCGGATATGATGCTACAGTTGTGACAGCGTTTACAGCTTTTCTTACAGTCAATGTAATTAATTATCAAAGTAGCAGTCATTGTGAAAATTTATATGGCTCCAGGCGAAAGTCGCCGAAAGAGTAATAGACTCCTGGCTTGCCAAATGCGTTTTCGAATTGATGAACATCCTTTGAACAGATTTGAAATGTTGGAGAAAAAATGGAAAAAAATTCCACTTTTTTCTCCAACATTTCAATTTCATTTAATGATTGACAGTTTAAAAACTCAACTCTAAAACTTGTGATTTTAAAATCCCGAGGCTCTATCGACATGCGCATGTACTATATATAGGACTAGGCCTAGGTTTTTCATCTCAACACGTGTGCACTTTATAATCAAGGTCAGAACTTCGTTGAAAACGTTTGTGATTTTGGAGAAGTGAGCACGCAACATCGATTTCAAAATCAAGCATCTTCGTAGTGAGCATCATGTGGAACAAAGCTGCAGTCATCGTTTTACTTCTGGTAACAGCGATTCACGCCAAACCATCCAAAGACCTATGCAGTTCGCTGGATGAATTGGTAGGATCACTTGCATAAATGCAGTAGCTTCTAATGCATCATTCCTAATATAAAAGAAATGAGATGGCAGGTGGGTTAGGCAAATTCTAATTATTAGATTCACTTTTTATATAACCACCAAAAAATTGCAACGAAATTAATTAAGCATTTAACTGCAAAACGTATTTTAACTTATTGCGGTTCCGTAGAAACATCGATTTCTCTATAGAATTTGGCCCGTTTAATACGATGATGTTGTCAGAATATCTGTTTCATGTAGGCCTAAATCGCCAACTTGACGGAGGGTGACTGTCTCTCAACTTTATTAATTCCATTCGATATACGTCGATGAAGTCCACCCATTTCGATTTGAACTATCACATATCCGTCCGCCCATTTTTCAGGCGCATTTTAAAACGCATATACGGCCGTCTTTCTATGGCGCATATTTATATGCAACTGTCGGTTTTTACAGAATCGTCCATATGCGGCAGTTTTCCAAGCGTCTTTCTATAGTTTTCAACGCATCCGTCCGTCCATCGTTTGGGCGCGTTTTAAAGCGCATATCCGGCCGTCTTTCTATAGCGCATATTTATATGTAACTGTCGGTTTTTGCAAAATCGTCCATTTGTGGCCGTTTTCCGCGCGTCTTTCTATAACGCATATTTCTAGGGATGGAGGAAGGGGAGGGACGGAGGAAAGGGAGGGGAGGAAACGGGAGAGAGGGATGCAGGGAGGGAGAGAGGGACGGAGGGAGGGAGGAACGGAGGGACGGAGAGAGGGAGGAACGGAGGGAGGGGAGGGGAGGAGAGGGACGAGGAGGGGAGGGGAGGAAAGGGGAGCGGAGGGGAGGGGGAAGGGAGGGGAGTGGAGGGGAGGGGAGAGGAGGGATAATAAATATTGTATACATTTAATTGACACGCATCGTCCATTTATATGACATACATGTAATTTATTATTTTTCAGTCGGCAAAAGCGTATGCGGGTAAGGCTTTTTGGATATCCGCTCTCTGCTTGTATAACGCAATATTTTAGTGTTGACTCAAAGCATCATCATCGCTGCCGTCATTATAGTCTCGTCAGTACTTTTATCAGTACAACCGCTATCGCGTATTCATCATCGTCAACATCATCATCATCATCATCATCATCATCAGCATCATCATCATCATCATCATCAATATCACTGCCATAATCATTCTCCTCATCCTCAGCAGCAGCAGCAGCAGCAGCAGCAGCAGCAGCTCCTTCCTTCTCGGGCATTACATGTATTATGTTTATATTAGCGTGGTCCACAGCTCGACTAAGTCTGGACTAGTCTTTGCGTCTCGTATGGTCTGGTCCATGGCTCTAAATAAGGTCTGCATGATTGCCTTCTTGATACGGCTGTGCCAGCTAGACCTTGCTCCGACTTACCTACTTAACCGTTGGCGGCCCACGTCGTATTCACAGAGTCTATAACCGATCCCTGCGATCAACAGGGGATGTTCTTAGACCCGTTCACCCGCACCAATATCATGCAAAGTCGCTTATTTTAGGTCATGGATCCCGTAGAGTAGAATGACCTCTCTCGCGAGCGGCGAGTGATTGCCTGGTAGCTTTATGGTAAATTCTACATCGTTCGTAAATTGTTCTTTTTTATAGTGCTGGAGGCGGCAACGCCTCGAAGAGGCGCTATATAAATACCTGGGTGAATAAATTGAATTTCTTTCACGTGGCGTAATTAACTGACGCTTGATAAATTTCTGTTTCAGAACTCGGCGAAAATCCGGAGTATGGCGGTACGTACAACATGCAGCATAGACCCAACGCGTTGATAGTTGCATGCACCACGAGCAATCGCACATGGTATAATTTTCATGGAGAAAAAGTCCATGCCGAAGACTTTATTAAGACTGACCTACACCGGCGTAGCTAGTCTTTCTTTGACTTCATTTCGTTTAATTTATTCTATACACTTTAATATTTAAATTCAAATGTTTGATTATTTTAACCATAAATAATTTAATTGTTTTAACAATTAATCGTTTAATTATGTTTTCTTGACAATATGGGACCATAACCGCCATAACATTAATCGAAGATTAATTAAGATTAATTAAGATTAATTAAGATCGCTTGTTATATTTTGTTGCTTCGGTTCCGTATGAGCGACCTTTTAGTTCAGTCGGCTATGGTCCCATATTGTCAAGAAAACATAATTGCTTACTAGAACTTATAGCAGTGTTAACATTGTAATAGTTTAACTATAGACATTTAATGTAAAATATTAGTGGTTTTAACTACCGTTTATTCCGTTGCTCTATGTGTCCTCTTGTTCCTTAATCTCCTTCTAGCTCCCTATATTCACCCACTCTTATAGCGCCATTACATCCCTTCCCTCTTAATTATTTCCCTCCCATCTTACAATGAATCAATGTATAGATTTTTGTCCAAACAGGCCTACCCGTCAATGTTTCATGTTTCATGGGGTGAAGTCTATCAGCCATGGTGGAGCCCTTTTTTCATGGTTCGATCGTCTCAACAATGTCCCTTGTCCAGATGCCTCAACTGAAGGTTGGTGACTTTAGCAGCACTGAATCACCAACAGCCAAAGATGAGGACTGGACATGACATCCACGATCTGCATGCGCCTTCATTGCATCTTTCTGACGAAGATTGTCGTCATCTTCTTTCCTCCACATATGTGGCAGTTTCACAGCTAAAGAACGGCCAAACAACAGTGTGGCCGGTGCAGCTCCAGTCATGGAGTGCGGGGTGGCCCGGTAGTTGCGAAGGAATCCATATAATTCCTGCTTCCAGTTTCTGCATTCCACGTGTGCTGTCTTGATCACCTTCTTAGCAGTCCTCATGAATCGCTCAACCTCCCCATTAGCTCGGGGCCAATAAGGTGTAATCTTGCGATGTTTAAAACCCAGGTTTGAACTGAGCATCTCAAATTCCCTGCCGTTGCCCGATTTGAGTGTCTTTGGTACCCAATATTCTGAGAAGACCTTGTCAATTCTTGGGATGACCGTCGTGGCAGTGAGAGATGATATTATATCTGCCACTGGAAATCGGGAATACTCATCATACATAACCATCAAATAGTGGTCATGGACAGTGGCAAAGTCAATGCTGACATGTTGCCATGGACCCGCCGGCAGTTCAGGCATCATCAGCGGTTCATGATTTTCCGTTGACACAGCTGCAGCACAAGGTATACAGGACCGCACCTGTTATTCAACCATTCTATCAATGCCTGGAAACCATATTTTTTCTCTCAACAGGGCCTTTGTTTTGGATATCCCCTGGTGTCCTTCGTGAGCCAACCGCACTGAACGCTCCTGGATGCAATGAGGTATTACCAGGCGATTGTGGCGTAGAATAGCTTCGTTGTAGAAGTCATATAGTAAGGTCAATCTCAACCCCTGCAAATGCATTATAGACAATAGGATCAAAACCGTCCTCCTGCACTGAGTGTACCCACCGACCAGACTGTATTGCAGTCCTGACAGCCTGCAGGGTGACGTCACGTTTTGTTTCCCAGCTGAGAAGTGAGCCACTGCTTCCTGCAACAACGTAGAAGTCAGTGTAAATGTGATTGACGTCGTGCTCGGCCAGCAGAGTGAGTTTGCCGAGAACAGGGAGTGGAGTTGATCCATGATAGGGCATGATTCCGGTGGAGGTTGGACTGAGCCTGTGCTTCGGCTTAAGCGTGTAAAAATCTTTCTTATCAAGAGTGTTGATGCTTGCTCCAGAATCTGCAGTGAGTTTAACAGCTATACCGTTCAGCATGACAACAAAGACATGTGCATCACGGCGGCATGCTGGTGCACTGATGGCATACACATACTCTGTTTCTGATTTAGAGGTAGGGTTGTCTGCAACGACCCAAGTAAGTCTTGGTCTGCGATCTCCATAAAGCACCTCTGAGCGCAGCGATAGCCCTGAACTGCGGCACACTGATGAAAGATGTCCGAGTCTTCCGCAGCCCCTGCAAGATTGGCCAAGAGCTGGACAGCGTTGACGGCCTCCTGCATGTGGCAAAGCTTTACCGCAGTTTCTACAGGTTATGATTGTGTCCTTTGGGCTCATCATGGGTTTCATGACGTACCAAATGTTTCGTGACAATCCGGTGGTTTCCCGTTATCTGACTGACGGACTCGGTTGCAGGCTCACCTGTCATCGCAGAAGACTGAGCTTCGGGAAGTTCAGCTGCACGTTGGATCGCAAACAGCTGGTCCAGGGTGAGCGTAGGATCAGTCAGTTCCTTCCGACGAAGATGATTCGACCGGCAGCCCTGGATAACCTGGCATTTCAATTCGCGGTTGACGTCGCTGAAATCGCAAGTCAGTCAGTTAGGAAGCAATGTCCTCCATTTGGTTCTGCTTGCTTTGACGAAACTGAAAACTGCAAATTCCACGTTCTCCTTAGGGGCAAAGAATACCGTCAGCGCGTTTATGGCTGTGTCTTTCGTGGACTCGTTCTCAGTAGAGTTTGGTACTGGTAAAGTGTCAAAAATATCACTTACGCGTTCACCGGCATAATGCAGAAGCAGAGCTTTCCGTCAGGACATCGTCAGTAATGTTAATGTCGATGACAAGATTTCGGAAGCGCCCGATCCACTTTCTCCAACGCACCGCAACGTCACCCGCTTCAGGCGACGGGTAAAAGGCTGGAAACGGAGGCAGACTGTCGGCCATGTCACGTGTAGAATTCCAAATTTATCCTCGTCGCCAATGTCATAGTTTAACTATAGACATTTAATGTAAAATATTAGTGGTTTTAACTACCGTTTATTCCGTTGCTCTATGTGTCCTCTTGTTTCTTAATCTCCTTCTAGCTCCCTATAATCATCCACTCTTATAGCGCCATTACAAACATGCCGGCTTGTTTACGTTTTATTGGTTGAATGATGACATTTGAACTGAAAAACATAATAATGAGTACTAGTCAACAAATAACTACTAAGTAACTACTACGAAAATATTAATAATGATATTAGGAGATAAACAACGAATAGAGTTTATTGTGATATTTTTAAGACTAATAGACCCTGAGGAATAGCCTACACAAATAGAGAAAGTCAACCATTAATCTGTCGTTAATTCTTACAAAAGTCTAATTAACTAGGGCATATAAATGTTTGTCATAGACATCCCTAGTTAAAATATCTTATTCAAGTCTGAACTCTGAAGGCCCAGCGTGCAACACTGAAGTATGCACTTCAACAGATTATCCTGGCCTCTGCAACACTGAAGTATGCACTTCAACAGATTATCCTTGCCTCTAAAAGTCTGTCAAATCATTATTGTTCTTTTAGATGCTGATTTGATAAGCTTAGGAACGCCAATGCGTCTGAGATCCTCTCTGATCCCATAACTATTAACTAGTCATGTTAGGCCGCTATAGTATTGTGCAGAAATTGTCTGCATACATACGCATACACACTCTGAGTTAAATGCGACATCTTTTTATCATATTACTGCAAAGATCAACATAAGAGTGACTTTGTTGTTGTGTCCCCAATGACTCCCAATTTTTATAGCGCTGAGACAAGAACTAATAAGGTATTGATAATCTTATCTCAGGTTCAAAAGCTAGGCGCTATGTGCAAAAATTCGTGTACGTTTTGTAGAATATTTCGAAGGAGACATTCTAGGTCGAGATAAAGATGATCCGCACGACCAAGTAAGTCCGACATGACCGCCGTTTATATATATCTAGCTGGGGTACCCGGCGTTGCCCGGGAATTTTAGGATCCCTCTCCTCCCCTCTCCTCCCCTCCCATATTCCCATTTCTCCTTCCCCCAAACCGCTTCCTCCACCTCTCCTTCTTTCCTCACCGTCCCCTTCCCACCCCGTTCGCAAAACCCTCCACTGGGTTGTTCTGGTGGTCAATAGCTGCAAAATTGTAGGTGTATAATTCTGGACAAACACACACTCACACATCCACATTCTCCTTTCTCTGCGCCTATTAATAATGTGGTTAATACAATTATTGCTGGATGTCTGTTCTGTTAGTATAGTTAATATTTCTATGATCTGCGTTCTTGTGAATATGAATGTTTCAACTGCATAATTGTACACTGCAACCGGTTGCGGTTTTTTCAACCGGATCGTTGAATAAACGAAAATTATTATTATAGTCTAAGTGCGAGAGGCGAGAATGACGTCAAGACATGGGAACTGTCGTCTGGATGATGGTTTCGTCCAACGGACGGCAACAATGGCTGATTAAATCTGTGTAGGCGCTTCTAAGGGTAAATATGCGTAAAATTAAAATGTTGATATCTCAGGTTTTAAGGTGAGTTGGGAGCTGAAAATAGTCATCCTGACACACAAATTCGCACGAGAAGCTAAAAAATGTTCAGTGTTGCGAAATGAATCGGTTTTTGAGCCTTTCTTGGGACGGACATCCATACATACAGATCTCAGATTTATATATAGTATTGATTATGCATGCGTCATAGGACAACTGAAGGTCCGATGCGCCGTGCTTGCTGAGGATGTTCTGCATAAAATTATGTGCGTCTGCTCAGGTGAGACCAGTGAACTAGCTTCGGCGGCATTATAGTTGCATGCACCCAGAAGTGGAAACCAGAAACTGTAACTTGTTACATGCTTAGCGACACTGCCATATCAAAGATGATTAGTGTCGCCCTCCTCCTTTATCCAGGCTAGGGACCTATACAGAACACAATCACCAAAAATCCCTAAAGCCTAACTCGACCGAGTAAAAAGTAGCATGCTGTGGTTACAGTGGTAAACCACACTCCCTTCTAATTTACTTCCTAGTGTGAGTCAGGCTTAGCTCATTTTCGCTTCTGATAAAGTCACTTTAGGCCTATTAAATCTCATGTTTGTACTGTTACATGCTTGTTTGTTGAGACAAACAGATAAGTAATAAACAGTATAATAATAAAAACAAACAGAAGTGTGTGCGTGTGTGTGCGTGCGCGCGCGCGTGTGTGTGTGGCCATTCTTTGATACGCACTATTAACCAATGGATTCCATACTCCACAGGAAGCGACACGAGTCTGGTGTTAGTCGGCGAATTGCTAGCATTCTATCAAAGGCGTACGAGGCGGGGGTCCAGAGGGCAAATGTCCCTCCCCCCAAATTTCGGGCAAAACTGGTTTTCGGGCAAGCAGACCCGGGAAATGACTAAAAAAAGGTCATCAACTTTTCGGGCAAGTGTGTTTTTCGGGCAAACAGACCGGGAAATGACTAAAAAAGGTCGTTAAATTTTTTCCTGGGAAAAGTTGTATTTTCCACGAGATTTCAGGATTTTTGGGAGGCAGAAATTGAATCTTTGCCCCCCGCACTGCTGAAATCTCCCGTACGCCTATGCATTCTATCCAACGGACTCTTAACCATTCGATCGGGGCACAGATCGAGGAATAGCCACTTGGCTATAGTGGCAACAAAATTTCCTTCAAACTCACGCTTGAACAGGGCACATCACATTTGTGGCGTCATTGGCAGTCGTTTAGTCTGTTCCCTTGCTTTGGGGGATTAGGATTTCTGGGTGGGGAGCGAGAAAAATTCCATTTTGGGCCGGACATTTTGAGCGAGCATGCAGCTGAGCCACCAACGTCACCTTTCATCGGTCAATTTTCTTACGACCCTTTTTTAGTCATTTTAAAAAAATCCCGAAATTATACTGTGAACTTGCTCCTTCACGTTTACTACTTCCTTTTCAGATTATTCGGTTTTCATTAAACGTTCAGCGCTGCCTAAGCCTAACCTAACTAACTTTTACTTAGATCATGGGCGCCCGTACATAGGGGTACTTGCTCCACTGGAAAATTGTTTTTTTTTCTAACTACTACTTTTGAGTTTTTAATAAATTTCTTCGAATTAAAGCACTAATGATACGAATGATGCACACAGTGACAGTCAGAAATCTACCTTTGGATGTTTCTCTAGAAAAAAGGCTCTTAATTTTCTGTCTTGTGTTTTCAAACTTTTGCTAAAAATTATAACTATGACCATTGGCTCTTAACCCTATGACGCACACCTGGGGTCCATTGGACCCCAGGCATAGGCGCAACCACCCTATGGGACCCACGGGACGCGTCCCCCCAACTTTTGAGTGGTCCCCTAGCTTTAGTATTATGGTCCCCCAACTTTTAGGACGTGATTCATTATGGTCCCCTCCCAACTTTTAGGACGTGATTGCGCCTCTGACCCCAGGTGATGCGAAATGCGTTGGCGCGGAAGGTGTGCGTCATAGGGTTAAACTTTCCTGCGGACGCGAAAGCATAAATTATTCCTATCCATTATGACCTATTTGATTGGAATTTCGCTTTGATGCAGCCTTAACAATTGCAAAAAATGTATTTATAGTTATCAACAAATTACACTTATGTAAATATTTCTCTTCAGCACACTGAAATTACGTAAGGAGATATGCCTATTCACCAGCATTATATATATATAAGTCAAGTGTGCTCTAATAAGCCAGGCTGCATATTGTCCATTTTGAATGCTGCTAGCACAGAATCTAGGGAGGTTAAGCTGTAGTAAAAACTTGGGTACGGGGCTCTGGTTACCTCGGGACAGTGCTCTGCGCCGGCCGCGCTGCGTCGCCGCCGCCGCCATTTTGTGGGCGCCGCCGCCGCAGATTTTTTTGGGTCGGCGCGCCGACGCCGCCGAAAATTTGTCGGCCCGCCGCCGATGCCACGTAAATTCGTTCATTTGTTTTCGTTGCATTTTTCATTTCTTGCATAATTTCGCGAACAAATTTTTGCGTCAGTGAAAATGGGATCTTTCTCTTTTCTACTTCGATTTTCCTGGCAACACCGTTTTTGCATTGATGCTATGAAACCTATGATGCTACCTATTCGTTTGGACCTTTCGAACAGTGCGCTTAACGTTTAAACTTTTGTGGATTTTCTTATTTGATTTGAATTATGGCATCAACAAAGGTAAAAAGTAGGGCTGTTGATTTAATCGCGTTAACGCGTGCGATTAACGCGTTAAAAAATTTTGCGATTAAATTTTTTAACGCATTAATCGTTCGCGTTAATTAGATCTGATTAAAATGGAATCAGAGGCAGAAAAACTCGTTTTAAACGGAAGACTCATACTTAAAGCTAGTGATGCTTTCTTTGGCAATTATTCCCAAAAGAATTTGAGTATTATCGTAGCAATTCTTTGCTCAATTATCGCCTGCATGCGGACCAAAACATGCGTTAAACGCCAACGATGAGTCGTCGACATCGGCTGCATCTCATCGTCCACTAAGGTTGTTTCCTCTTTCCTCACCCCGTCAGACTACGTTGTCTGAACTCCATGAGATGGGAAGACCAATGGATTTCAGGTTTCAAATGGTAAATGTTTACAGAAGGACAACTGAGACGAGGTTTGGCAAGAACCGCAACCTGCTGTGAAAAACTGTGACTAAATAATGAGGTTCAATAGTAGACCTGTTATTGTTAATTAATAAGAGCATCCCTTGAACCGACCAATGAAAATAAACTGGTCTGCCCATACAATTGGCTGAACAAATAATTTATCTTGATAGTCGGAAAACGGTTGTCTAATTTCACATTAAATTAGGCCTATATCATTTTAATTAAAAGGTGGCTCAAATGAAAAAATTAGCGGATTTTGAGCAGCTGACTGATTTGAACAGTGTTTCAATTCTGTTTGTCATACAAAACTGTTCAATAAACCAATTGCAGAAATTCAATAGGCCTAAGCCAAAGGTTATTAAATATGTTTGCAATAGAAAGAATGCAACCAGTCATTTAAAATTTTCTGCTTCAGGGGTCATTAGAAAATAGTAAGATTAATATATTTGAAGGAAATGTATTGCGATTAATTTGCCGTTAATTGCGATTAAAAAAATTAATCGCGCGATTAATTTCGATTAAAATTTTTAATCGAACAACAGCCCTAGTAAAAAGAACTCCAGGTAGGTCTAAGTGAATGCTATACCGTGGTTGCGTTCTTGCCTGATTGTCCGCTACGATGGAACAGAACCGTCTGCCCTCTAGTATTAGGATACACGTTACTACTACGTTGTAAAGAGGTGGAGCTCTGGGATTTTAATGTAGGCCATTGGTCGCGTCTGCATGCTTGTGATTCTCCATTGCTGGTCAGTTACTAGGCCTACCTAATTCGATTTTTTTTCACTAGTATCAAACTCCCTCGCTGTACGTGACCTATGTGAAATTGGTGATTAACTAAGCTTTCGAACATTAATAGGCCTGTTTATATGCACAATGGAGCATTGTTAGGCAATTGGCCAATAGATCCAATTTTCTCAGCAATTTGAACAGCGTCTCACAAATGGGATCAGATTAGGAAAATAAAAACCACTCTCCGTATAAAACAAGTGCAACTTATTGTGACTTGGCTCTTTTAGATCGAAAGACTTGTGCAAAGCATTGAATTTTAAAAAAGATGCTAAGAGTTTAGCGTGGAAGTCGTTCGGATTATGGGCGATAAATCAGGAAAAGTGGTGAATTCTGATCAAGTTTACAACTCATGTGCTTTGACAAGGGACAATTAAATAACTACAAGCACCATCATCTGTTGATAATATTGCATGATAACACCCATTTTGTGGCAGACAAACATTTATAGGCAAACACAGTATGTAGGCCTATGTATGTATGTATGTATGTATGTATGTATGTATGTATGTATGTATGTATGTATGTATGTATGTTTGCATGCATGCATGCATGCATGCATGCATGCATGTATGTATGTATGTATGTATGTATGTATGTATGTATGTATGTATGTATGTATGTATGTATGCATGCATGTATGTATGTATGTAAGTATGTATGTATTTATGTATGTATGCATGTACGTATGTATGTATGTATGTATGTATGTATGTATGTATGTATGTATATGTATGTATGCATGTATGTATGCATATATGCAAATAATCTATATATGTGAGTATGCATGTATGTGTGTGTATGTGTGCATGTTTACATGCATACAGCTATACAATTTCAGCAGGTCGCGTCACGAAAAACGATCCTCTAGAATTTTTGACGGGTCATAAGGCAGGTCAAGAGTGAAATAGGCAGGCAGCGCCGCCACTGCGCAAATAGTCTTGTAACTTCTATTATTAGGTTACATAAGCTGAAGCCCGGAATTTGAAAACGTTGTCAGGTGGATTGTAACTCAACCTTTTGTAGAATTTTGTTATTGAACGTCTAGTCTTAGAATTATTGTTTCTCTTGAATATTAATTTAAGACCAAGTATTTGTCAAAAATAATTGCTTATTACGCATATCTTTATAACGTATGTTGCTTGTTTAACAAATTTTAAAATAAGTATGCTACGTTGGAGCACTAATCCCACGACGCCGGGCTGCCCCGCCGCACGCCGACATGTAAAAGGCGGCGCCGATTTTTGTATGTCGGCGCGCCGCCGCCGTCGACCAAAAATAACCGCCGCCGACACTCTCAAGTCGGCGCAGAGCTCTGCTTTGGGATATTCACCCAAAACAGTTCAAAAGAATTGATACCCCTTCTCATCTGATCCTCGACCTTCCTATGCGACACTCGCATTAACAGCTATACTCTGACCTCCTGGCTACCGGACTGGGATCTCTTTCTGACCACCATTTGAACAGCATTTTGACTCGATGCTACGCTTTTGAATAAGCTGGTGCCCTGCGATTGACTTTGGAGACGTGCTTTAGAAGTTTATAAATTACTATTACAATATAGAAGTTGCTAGAGAAGCACTCTGCCCTTGCAAAAATTTACACCTGTTTTTTATTCATTTATTCATTCAATCCTTATAATTTATGGACAATTGGACATGTTAAGAAACGAAGCGGATCACTTAGTAAACGATAAGATTTTAATAAGATTAATCGCAATGATCCAGAACTGAAACTAGCTGTCTTTTCGCCATTACGGGAAAAGGGAAGAACTGAACTCGAGAAAGAAGAACTGACGACTACATAATGTTAGGATAATCATAGTCGTTATATAGCGCTAGATCTATAAAGTCCAACACCCCTCCTTAACGACTACTTTACCATAGCATCATAACAAAAAATAAACTGTTCTCTCAATTTAACCCAATTTCACTAGTAAACTTCCTAGTTTTAACTGCTTCCAAAGGCTTAGCTAAGAGATCAGCTATCATGTGTTCACTAGAACAATACTTAATGTCCAGTTCCTTCTTTCTGTACATTTCCCGTACGAAATGATATTTAGTTCCGATATGCTTTGTTCTGTAACTGTTTCAAAACACCCGGATCTTCATGACCATAGTTTTATTCATAAGTTGTTCAAACTTCTTTAACATTGTAGATTTTGTCGATGCTACAATCAGGTCATCCACATGAATTGAGATGTAAATCCATCCATCATCGTACTGTTTTGAATATAAACATTGATCATTGTCACTTCTCTTGTATCCATCAGTGACAAGTACTTCATTGAGCTTTTTGTTCCATTCATTTGCTTCTTGTTTAAGTCCATATAAATTCTTTTTCAATTGACAGACTTCTGTAGTGCCTTTCTGATATCCATCAGGTTGTTTCATGTAGACTTCATGAGATAGGTCACCATTCAGGTAAGCTGTTTCCACATCATAGTGTTTTACTATCATGCCTTTAGAACCTGCTATAGTCAAGATAGTTCTCAGAGTTGATGGTTTTGCTACTGGAGCAAATACTTCATCATAATCTTCTCCAAATTTCTGAGAATATCCTTGTGCTACTAAACGAGCTTTATATCTGGTTATATTTCCCTTTTCATCTTTCTTGATTTTGTAAACCCATTTGCTACCAATGGCTGTTTTGTTTTCAGGTAATTCTGTTAAGACCCATGTTCCATTTTCATTCAATGATTTCATTTCATCATCCATTGCTTTCCGCCAGGATTCTTGTTGTTGACTAGATATGGCTTCCTTGTAACTTCTTGGTTCTGACTCAACCGTTGTTATTTTATTCATGGTTTCAATTAGTCTTTCGGGCGGTTTCGCCTTGTTGACTCTTTCTGATCTTCTTAAATTTACCTGAGTGTCTGTAGTTTCTGTAATTTCCTTATCAGGCTGTGTAATTTCTTCCTCGGGTAATTGATGTGTCGGAAAAAGAATAGTTTCATCATCAAAATCTGAATTTGATGACTGCTCTTCAATGTCCAAATCAAAATCACCCTCTGTTGACAAATGTGGATCTGTCTCGAGAAAAATTACATCTCTACTGACGTATACTTTGTTGGTATTCACATCTAGTAGTCTGTAACCTTTTGTGCCTCTTTCATAACCGACGAAGGTCAATTTCTTGGCTTTATCATCCAATTTCTGTCTTTTCTCTGCAGGAATTGCTACGTACGCTTTAGATCCAAATCTCTTTATGTAGCTTAAATTTGGTTTTCTTTTGTTCCATCTTTCATATGGAGTGACTTCAATCCCTTCAACTGGTAATCGGTTCTGTAAATGGTTTGCTGTCATTATGGTTTCACCTCAAAAATGTAGCGGTAGATCTGCATCCTTTAACATGCATCTTGTCATCTCGGTGAGATAACGATTCTTTCTTTCCGCACAACCATTTTGTTGAGGAGTATAAGGGTTTGTGAATTCTGCTCGAATTCCTTCACTTTTCATGAAATTCTGTAACCTTTGAGCTGTGTATTCCCCTCCTCTATCTGATCGAATTCTTTTCGGTGTTTTACCAAATCTTGTCTGAACATGTTTGACGTACTCTTGAATCTTTTCAGGTACTTCAGATTTATTTGCCAATAAATACACTACTGTATATTTACTGTAATCATCAATCATCGTCATGAAATATCTTTTCCCACCAGGTGTTGTTGTCTGCATTGGTCCACAAACATCTGTATGTATTAAGTCTAGAATCTCATCTGACTTGGAATCTGACTTCTTTGGAATTGACTTTCTTGTCATCTTTGTTTGAATGCAACATTCACACACACTTGAGAATTTACACGGCTTGATGATGATCCCGGATACTTTATTCTGATTCACCATGTTTTGTATGGCTTTTGGATCTCTGTGTCCCATTCTGTTATGCCAAACGTGTATGCAACCTGTGCAACTTTGTGCAACCTGTGCGATATGTGTTTCCTTTACTTTATTCGTTTGGTCAGAGATTCTCAATTCAAACAAATCATTTTTGTCATCTGCAATTGCTATAGATTGCTTCTCCATCCTTTATGATAGTGCATTTGTTTTCCTTGAAACTGACTTCACAACCTTTACTGACAAGTTTCTTTACTGAAATTAAATTTCCTTTCAATTGTGGGACGTACAAGACTCCACACAATTTTGCAACATGTATCTCTCCGTTTTCCTTTATGAAATTTATCATCACATCACCACTTCCAGCTGTTTTAATCTTTCGACCATCAGCGAGAAAAACTTCACTGTTGTACTGTCTGCTAATGTTCAAGAAGAAATTTCTGTTACTGCACATATGTGTTGTTGCACCAGAATCAACGTGCCAAACACTGCTTATGTCTTTTTCGTATGATTTAAGACATGTATGTGCTACACTTTCTGTTGGTTTTTCTTCATTGAAATTTTCTCTCAACGTTTTAACCGCGTGGTCTGGATTTCTTTTCTTCCACTGGATGTACTTTCTGCAATCTCTTTTTAAGTGGTTAGGTTTCTTACAGAAGTAACATGTGCGATGTTCCTTAGGATTTGTTTCTGGTTTTGTTGCCTTTAACGCTTTTAATTCCTGCCCTTTATGTGTTAAGGAATTACTTGTCCTTCTCGTAAACTCTTCAAGGAGTTTGTTTTGACTAATTCAACAGTCAAATCACCTTCAGGTCTGCTTTCTAATGCCGTAATCAGTGTCCCGTAACTTTCTGGAAGACTACTGAGGAAGAAAGCAACTGTTAAATGCTCTGCCAACGTTTCTCCCAACGCCGTGAGCTGGTCAATTAAATTTTCCATTTCCGCATGATGGTTTTGCATATCACCATGTTCTGTTAACTTTAATGCACACAGTTTTCTCAATAAATTGACTTTACTGGACAGTGTTGCCTTTTGATGATACTGCTTTAATTGTTCCCATGAACCTTTTGCCGTAGTTTCTTTCCTTATTAGATGAAGTTGGTTGTCTTCAACTAACAAACCTATCGTGGCTCTTGCTTTTCCATCTTTACTTTGCCACGCTTCCGTAATAGGATCAGGGGTTTCTTTAGTGACAGTGTCCCACAAATCCTCTTTAATTAGCAGAAGTTCAACTTTAAACTTCCATGTCTGGTAGTTCTGGTTGCTTAATTTTGCGATTTTACCTGAAACTTTATCCGTCATCTTTATTCTTTCGGTGAAAAGAAATAAACTGTTTCTCGCATTTCTGTCGCGATGTAAGAAAACAGTCACGCTGTACTGCGCAGTTGACCGGATTATCCTTATATGTCTTATTAAAGTTCCATATCATAAACTTTTGTGATCATTACGTGCTCTAGGCTTGCTGGGGCCATAACCTGTTAAGAAACGAAGCGGATCACTTAGTAAACGATAAGATTTTAATCAGATTAATCGCAATGATCCAGAACTGAAACTAGCTGTCTTTCCGCCATTACCGGAAAAGGGAAGAACTGAACTCGAGAAAGAAGAACTGACGACTACATAATGTTAGGATAATCATAGTCGTTATATAGCGCTAGATCTATAAAGTCCAACAGGACATACATATAGCCCCTTCAGGAACCTACTTTTCAAAATCTACTTTTTTTCTTCGCACTATTAAAAATGATGTACACATGTATACACACAATGAAACTGAAAATTTGCATTGAGAAACTTCTTTGAAAAATAACCGCATTATTAATTTCTCGTTTCGTATTTTCAACCTCTTGCTATTAAAAAATGGAGACCATCGAAAATATTTCCCCCCCCCCTGGAAAATATCTGCGGGCGCTCATGACTGAGATGGTTAATTTCTAGGTGTGCCGGTAAATCTCTAAAGTTCGTAAGCTTACCCTTAAGCTCAGGTCACCAAAGTTTTCTTGTGACATGGACTACCAAGGGGGGGGGGGGGGGGTGGTGGTTACCACCCAGTGGATTTTGCGTTTGGTTTGAGATATCATAAATTGCAACATACCAATGGATAGAGCATTCATTGCTGCACAAAATGATATATTTAGATTAAAAATATATGAATCCACATGTACCTCGAAATTTTATACACTTTTTACTTGGGGACACTTTGATTCCACAAACATGTACTCATGCATGAACAGAATATTAGATTCTGTGTGTTTTGAACATGTGTGTTAATAGTTATGTATTTTAAGTATATGTATGCATGTATGTATGTATGTATGTATGTATGTATGTATGTATGTATGTATGTATGTATGTATGTATGTATGTATGTATGTATGTATGTATGTATGTATGTATGTATGTATGTATGCATGTATGTATGTTTGTTTGTTTGTAAATATATAAGTATATGTAGGAGTGCATGCATATGTGTTTTTATGTATGTATGTGTGCATGCATATATGCATGTATGTATGAGTAGGACAGTAGGTGGAGGGTCAGAGTCTGATGAGTAGGATAGTGCAAAGAGAGAGAGAGGGAGGGAGAGATAAAGAGAGTGCATAATATACAGCAGGTAGGCAAAACAGATAGGCTTAAGCACAAGGAAGAGAGAGAGAGAGAGAGAGAGAGAGAGTGAGAGAGAGAGGGAGAGACACACACAGAGAGAGAGAGAGAGAGAGAGAGAGAGAGAGAGAGAGAGTGAGAGAGAGAGGGAGAGAGAGAGAGAGAGAGAGTGAGAGAGAGAGAGAGAGAGAGAGAGAGAGAGAGAGAGAGAGAGAGAGAGAGAGAGAGAGAGAGAGAGAGAGAGAGAGAGAGAGGGCAGACTGACTACAGGCCGAGTAGAGGCAGAGAGAGCAAGCACTGCTGAGTTGCGGTTTTAGGAATGCCTTTGTAACCAGCTTAACTAAATGCCATTGTAACCAGCTTAACTAAAAATACAAGAGGTCAAGGAGCCAAGAGGAGCAATATAAAACGGGCTGCACAGAGGCGGTCAGTGGTGAGACAAGGGCAGACGGTCAGGCAGTCAGACGGTCAGTTAGTCGGTGAGTAGTTCTGTCTGGACTCGTCGCCATCAGAGTCTTCGCTGTCTGTGTCCTTGTACTAACGCTGTCAACATTGTCGTCACCTTATAATTATGAATTAAAGTCGTCAAACATCCTGAGCCTTGTTCCCCTACATCCTGCTTCACCAACTCAAAGTAGCCGAGCAACCAGCGACACTACATAATGTATTATGCATGTATGTGTGTAAATGTATATGCATGTATGAATGTATGTACGAAGGCATGCATGTGTGTATGCATGTATGTAATTATGTATGTATGTATCTATGTAATTATGTATGTATGCTATTATGTATGTATGTAATTATGTATGTATGTTATTATGTATGTATGTAATTATGTATGTATGTAATTGTACACCGTGACTCAACAAAATAAGCCAAACTATTTTTCATATATCTCTAATGCCTGATAACATATCACGCTAAAATTTCCAAATATTTAAAGAATTGGACCAAGAATATGATTAATCGAATTTTTTTTGTCGATTTAAAATTTATTCAATCCTTGAAATTGAATTAGGCCAGCCTGAACAGGTGCAAAGAATCCATAATTATTTGAAATTCTTTCCATTAGCGAAAGTTTTGAGTTTAAAAGAATAAAGTGTAAATAAATAAATTCTCCCGTGCCGCGGCGCCCCCCCCCCCCAAGACTGCGGCGCACTAGGCAACTGCCTACTTTGCCTATAGCTAAGGCCGACCCTGCCGATTAGCGAGAGTTTTGAGCATGACTAGAGCCAAAATCGATACATTAGAGCCGACGGTACTGTAGATGACGAAATGGTACGCGAAAAGAAAAAAAATAGTGGTGACCAGGGCTGTAATCAAGGGTATACGCGGGTATACGGCGTATACTCACCTCCGGGGAAAAACGGCATCATTCATTCATTCATTCAGAGCATTTATATAGCGCCCCTTCAAGAAACTACTCAGAGGCGCTCCAAGCCCAACCACAAACAAAGAAAAAAGACTTGAGAGACTCATAAAACCTAGCCGGATGGACCACAAATAGACAGCAAAGCGTAACCGGAAGGTCGTTCCAGACAGTAGGCCCCACGACCGAGAAAGCACGGCGCTGCTTAATAGCCAAGCGACCCCGCGGGACCAGAAGCTCACCCCTAACCGAAGAGCGAAGCACACGACGCGCTGCAACGTCAGAGACTGGACAGCAAAGATCACGCAAGTATGACGGAGCAAAGCCAAGGACACAGCGAGAGACCCCAGCAGCAATGCGGTATGAGATCCGCTGGGACACAGGCATCGTATACTCACCGTGGAAAACCAGGGTATACGCGGGTATACAGCGTATATTTGGGTGTATTTTTACGAAATCCGGAGCGAATGACTAAAGAAAAAAGGTCACCAGATTTTTCGGACGGGAAAAATTAAGGAAATTCCGGGCGGATGACTAAAAAAAGGTCGTCAGATTTTTCGGAAGGGAAAAATTAAGGAAATTTCAGGCGGATGACAAAAGAAGGTCGTCAGATTTTTCGGGCGGAAAAATGGGAATTTTTGGGCCGGATGACAGTCGTAAGAAATTTTTGGCCCGAAATAAAGTAGATTTTTCTCCCGGTCAGCGTATACTCACCTCAAAATTTACCAGTACAGCCCTGGTGCTGACAAAAGATTTGCCCACAATTTGTACTAACACGACAAAGAGCGTATTATGCCTGAATGTGCACTTTCAGCATAATATGATACAGACATAATATTATTATGTTGATTGTCTTCAGATCAACCCTCTGAATGCTATAACAGACCCAGAAAAACGCTGGCCTAACGGAACCATGTACTACACAATAAAGAAATCTGGCTACAGTAGGTTAATATTTTACATAGGCCTAAGTCTCTTTAGAGCTTGATGATTATGAAAACGTCGAATATGACGACTAAGAGTTTACTGCTGAAGGTGTTGGTTATAATTGTTGAATGATGCAGCACCTTTGTGAGGTTAACCGACTGCACTATATAAGCTTACTGAGTGATTAAATACACAAAAGCATGCACTTATCGCAATGATGAAGATGAATGATGATGATGATGATGATGATGATGATGATGATGATGATGATGATGATGATGATGATGATGATGATGATGATGATGATGATGATGATTATGATGATGATGATGATGATGATGATGATGATGATGATGATGATGATGATGATGATGATGATGATGATGATGATGATGATGATGATGACGATGACAACGATGACGATGACAGTAGCGGCTGGGCCATAACAACCTCATGGTCGGAGTTCACGAAGCTATAACAGTAGATGTAAACTGCGGCTGCTAGAACATGAACCATTAACTACCTTACCTCAAGTCTTATACCTACAGTAGTGGATGGTAACTGTCAATGACTCATACAAAACCACGGTGGCGTCACAGATACTTTGAGAATTTCTCAATCTGCTTGTAGATTAGGAAATAATGCGCTCTGCCAATCGAGTAAGCGCTATAATTAACATTCCGACTAGCAGCCTACATGCACTGGCATTAGCAACCTAAGTACAACGACCTAATAGGTCTACCCAGCTGGAGAGCCCTATGGTTTCGAAACCGGTTCATTACCAACCGAGTTTACATCGTTAGGCCTATAGACTTATCACTGTTTCACTATCGACCCATGAATTGAATGATTCAGGATAGCCTAGCCATTTCACGAGTTATTTCTTTCCATGCCATCTTATGACCTTTTCTATTTTTATAAATTTCCTGTGTTGCATTTTGTTGCTCTTATTCGTAAAAACTACCTTGTATTTCATCGCCGTTGTAATCGGTTATCTTATACGTCAGAGGATCGGTGTATTGAATGCACGAACGGTAAACGCCTCTTCGGTCCACCTAGGTGTGTATCCCTTTTCAAACTATTCTTCTTGGAAATTCTTACTCTATCGCCGGTTAAGAGCTTAGAGCAACGTTAAGTAAAGTATCATAGAAGTGGAAGCGTAATCGGCGCAGTAGGTAACACCCTCTTGGCGGCCACGCTCGGAATTTCAGGAATCGGAGTTTTATCCACTATAATTGTGGCACCCGTTGTTATTGCTATGGAAGGAGCAGCATTAGGTGTGGGGTTACTAATATAATCGGTGGTCAAATCAGTAAAAAGCTTGCACTGAAGGCGGAGAAGCACGAACAGATCAAAACGCTAGCGAAGCTCAACACGATCAGCGATCATATTTCAAAAGCTCTCATGGACGATGACATTTCAGACGAGGAATATTCGATGATTCTATGCGAGATTGGAAAATTCAATGGCATGAAAGAAGAAATTAAAAGTAAGCTTAAAGTTGTGATAGACGAGGAAACGAAACAATCGTTCATCGATCGAGGAAGAGGAGAAGTCATACATTCCTTTCAAACCATGTTTGGAAAAAATGACGAATCTATTGGAAAGACGACTAACGTGAACGCGGAATAAATCGTGAACGCGCGAGAAATCATGTAGGCTATGCCTTATGTCTGGGAATACGTTTTACGTATGTTTTTGTCCTAAAACACGTCTAAAAACACGTCTTAAAACACGCCTAAATCACGTCCTAAAACACGTTTAAAACACGTCTAAAAACACGTTATAAAACACGCCCAAAAACACGTTATAAAACACGTTATAAAACATTATATTTTTAATTTAAAATGTCGTTTCCAAAGATCAATGACCCCGCGAAAAGAGATTTTATCGTTGAAGAGTTTCTGAAATCCAAGAAGAATAGGCCCTATTCAACAAAACTTTTTATCAGAGAGATTGGGAGATTCGGGACTACAACGAGAATTAACCAGGTTGTAGGGCCTACAGGCCTATCGTCGATTCGCAATCTGCAATTTCTAAAGAGTAAAATGCCTTACTATCCGTTATAAAAGAAAACTCGGTAGGTACGTCAAACGCGGCACGCGTTACAAGCGCTTCCCGCATCTATTTCTTCTTCGTTAGAGGAGTTCAATTTCCTCAGTATCCTTCGGCAGAAGCATATAGCGACTATCCAACTGAGGATTACAGAACCTTAGAATTAGGAGATGTAGCCACCATGTAATCTTCGTCAATACGCCTCTGATAAAAGAGCCGTAGACACAACGTTCGGAATAAAATCTAAAAATGGGCAATTCTACATCGGGGACACTCGGATTTCGATTCAAGGAGACGACGTGAGTCACGTGACGGTCGGAAATAAGACTTATAGCGCTTACTCGATTGGAAGAGCGCATTATTTCCTAAGATTGAGAATTGTCAAAGTATCTGTGACGCCACCGTGGTTTTGTATGAGTCATTGACAGTTACCATCCACTACTGTAGGCATAAAACTTGAGGTAAGGTAGTTATATGGTTCATGTTCCAGCCACCGCAATTTATATCTACTATGACATTGACGATGACGATGACGATGACGATGGCGGTGACGATGACGATGACGATGACGTTGACAATGACGATGACGATGACTATGACGATGACGATGACGATGACGATGACGATGACGATGACGATGACGATGACGATGACGATGATGATGATGATGATGATGATGATGTTGATGGTGGTGATGATGATGATGACGATGATCATGATCATGATGATCATGATCATAATCTTCTGATCATGATCTTATGACCATGATCTTGATATTATGATCGTAATGATGATCATCATGATCACTTTGAACAATGTTCAAAACCTTATTTTGCGAACCGTCAACTTTTAGAAGATATAAGCTTAGCTACATTTCTAAATTTTTATGCTGCGACTTCACGTTGCTGATATTTTTTCATTTTCTTGTGTAATCCGACCTAATCCACAGCTTAATTATGTAGCTCCATTTGTTGATTTGATTTAGCATCGGATGAAATCTCGAAGATTGAGGCAGGAATAGCGGATCTGGTGAATCTGACGAAGGTGAAGGGGCGACCCTGCGTTAAGATTCTTCGGCGGAAATCGGAACCTGATTACGTCATCGTGGGAAACTTTTCCCGGTTCGTCTTTTTCTCACTGCATAGCCTACATAGACACGAATGCCATGCAGCTATACAAATTCAGCAGAGGTCGCGTTAGGGTCATGGGAGTTAATGAGCAGGTCAGGCAAATAAAATGAAAAAGAAAATATTATAAGAAGTTCCTGAGAATTTTTTGCAGGTCCAAGGCAGGTCATGTGCAAAATAGGCTGTACGTCAAAATTTGATTTGCCGCGACCTATCGTGGAGTCGCTAATGCATGTATGGGTTCTAGGACAAAATGGTAGTGGACAAAATGGTACGGACAAAATGGTACGGACAAAATGGTACGGACAAAACGGTATGTTTAAATGGAAGCTGGATGAGGATTTTTTGGATTTAGGATGTGCTGTTTTAAAACATTTGACTTTGATTAGATATAGACATGATGTAGTTTGTTTATTATAACATGCCTGTACAATTGGTCCATTAAAGAATATTCTTATCTTATCTTATCGTATTGCTGTAATTGAGGGTGGATGGCTTTTGTGTGACTGAAGCAGAGCTCTAGGGAAGAAAAAAGCTTGAGAAAAGGAGGATGGATTGGCGAAAAAAATGCTTGAGAACTGGAAGCTGAAAGTCTTTCATTCATGTGTTTCATGATGTATCCAGCTTCAATTTCAGCCATTAGATTCCTTAGATCAACCTCCATTTGTAATGCATCTTTAATTCATCCAGCTTCTATTTCAGCTATGAAAATACCCTGATAAAGCTTCTATATCTAAAGCGTTATTGTGTTCAAAAATAGCCTGCTGTACTGGCCTAATTTTGTAGACTAGTTGTCGTTTGACGAGTTGTCTGTAGAATCGTGACACCGCTTAAATAGAAGCAGGACGAAGGATTGATGAAAATAATGAATGAGAAATAGAAGCTGGTTGAAGGTATTTTCAGATATAAAATAGAAGCTGGGAGCATGTTGAAATACTTGTATGCGGTTATCATCGTGCGCGGTAATCATCGTGCGCGGTAGTGAACATCGCGGTATTGTGCGCGCGGTATTGTGTGCGCGGTATTGTGTGCGCGGTATTGTGTGCGCGGTATTGTGTGCGCGGTATTGTGTGCGCGGTATTGACAGTAGGACGATATTTGTGTTGGTGACGGCGATGCTCATATCCTTCAAATATTTAAGAAATATATCACAAATATCATTGCCGATTTCTACAGTGTTATCCAATGCTTGTCCATAATTAGCAATTTTGCTTAGATGACAGCTTAAAATGCTACCATTACGTTTTGTAAATTTATAAAATTTAAAATATATGTAGGGGACGTCGTTATGCAGGTTTTAAACTAAGTCTCTGAGCAAAACAACTTACGAGTAGGCTACATTTCTTAAGGTGACAGCATTCATTCATTCATTCAAGTATTTATATAGCGCCTCTTCAAGGAAACTACTCAGAGGCGCTCCCGACTCCAGTACGGACAAACAGAACAGTTTTTAAGTGCTTATAGAATGTGTCAGAGAGTGATCTAGGGAACAGGCGCAGCTCAAGTGGGAGGGCATTCCATACCACTGGGCCAACCACAGAAAAAGCACGACTCTGCATGATGGAGGTACGAGCAAATGGGACAAAGAGTACTTCCCTAACAGCCGAGCGTAGGGACCGACCAGTCCGAGCACTTAACACAGGCCGACAAAGATCGAGTAGGTAAGATGGAGCAAGACCTAGCTGGCAGCTAAAATGTTACCATTGCAGTACGCAAATTAAAATGTTTTTAAAGAATGGGGTGGGCAGGCCCGCATTAAGGTAGGTGCTAAAGGTGCTGCAGCACCCGGGCCCGCAGGTTTGAGGGCCCGCATTTTCGGAAATTATTAAATTTATTAGTGGGAAGCTGCAACATTAATAAATACAAAGTTGTTATCGAAGACATTTGCCAAAATTCTCCCACACCTCAATTTATTAGCTCAACCTACAAGTTTATGAATTGGTTTAAATCACAAGAACTTATTATTATTGCATGCGGAAGTATGGAGCATAATCATGTTTTAACAAATTAGGAAGTCGTTCGTTCCTTCTGTCACAGTAGATCTAATAGTGTCGGGAACTTATCCTTAGAAAACAAATACACAACAGGAAAATAGGCCTATCCTTCAAATTTACACGTTACCATACATGTTATAGTAATAATTATATGCCTGGTGGACCGGTGGCTGACAGAAGAGGGCCCACAAGGTTATTGCAGCACCCGGGTTCGCGCTAACCTTAATGCGGCCCTGGGGGTGGGGACTTTTTGAAGTCTCAAACCACGTCTCTCTGAGCACCGAAAGTATGAGTAATTTTGCTAAGACCACAGCTTAAAGTAGGACTATAACTACTACAATGTCCAAATTGATTTTTTGGAACAATGGACGAGAAGAAAAATTATGAGGTTTTTTCGTTAACACGATAGCTTAAAATCCTCTCATTGCAGTTTGGAAATCACAAAAGAAATTTATGAAATGGGGATGGAACATTCCCTCCAGAACCCTTAACGGGCTCGACGCTTGCGCCTTGGCAATTGTCTTTCGGTCGTGCATTCGTTCCTCAATCCCAGGACCAAGTCTCCGTCTATGCTCCCACACACACATTCTGGTTATCATGCATGAAGGACACCATAGTTTGTAGTAGGGCAAATTTCCAGCAGTCGTACCCTAAGCCAAGTCACGCTGTGGTCTAATAGCCAACAGCATGTATTTTGAAATGCTAACAATTGCAGTTTTCCACAAGACTTAGTACCATTCTAGATCAGCGTTGCGGCTACACTGGATAAAACTACTGTTACGCACTCATGTTGATATCGATGTCAGTATCGATTAAAAAATTAATATGACCATTTGGGAGGTGTGCTCATGCTATTTATTTGTCTTGCATTATAGATCGTATTTTGTAGTCAATGGGTCATTTTTTTAAATTTAAACGTCGCTGAAAGTTTTGATTTCTTGAGGAAATATTTCACCATGTCTGCCAGCTTTAGCTTTACAAAGCAGTACCATGTCGACTTTAAGGGCAATGGTTTCATAAAGAAATGCAACATTTACCTAAACAGACAGGACAAACTTTGGAAATGTCCAGGAACATAGGACCATTTAACTTTATTACACTTAAAATCTTTCTAATCTATTTTCAAATATTTGTGTTATATAACGTGTACTGATGACAATTCCAGCAACAGCAAAGGGATCGTTAAGCAAACTCAAACCGATTAAAGATTTTCAAAAGTTTAAAGTGTCTAACAACGTCTAGCTGATTTCATTCGTTAATTCATTCGTGCGATTTTGCCATGCTGAACTTGGAGACAAACATTAGGCCTACCATAACAATTGATATTGATCTATAATATGGATTTTGGAAGGCCAAAACGTTTTAATATTCAAACATCTAAGAAGCCACTTGAATGCCATAATAATTACTGCTTAGGCCCTATACTTCGGGGGGAATCCTTGACCAAGGACTTTCCTGTGCCCATTCTCGTAATAGACCTAGTCATTTATGTGCAGTTGAGAAAATTCCTTATAATAAGCCCTGACTTGCAGACTCTAAAGATTACTGCAAACCAATATCTGTTGCCAAGAAAATCGTAGCTATAGTCTTCTATGGTAGGCTAGGAGCTATACTATTCGTCGAATAAATTATGCAGACTTAGTTTCTGTGTGTACACACCAATAATTATATCAATGAATATGCGTCCTACGTGTCAGCTTCTAATGGTTTTTCCCGATCCAACGAGATTAGCATTAGGCCTAACTATTAGACTTCCGTCGACCGTCTATTTTGTAAAATATCAGCGCGTGACCTGCATAATTAAAAATACTTGTATGTTGTGCTTAGGCTACTTCTCTGATTCTCTGTGGAGTTGATTAGTTCGTTTGTCTTTTATTAGCCCGCTTGCATTGTTTTGCCTCGCAATGTCTAGCATTCTCTTGCATTGTTTGTGATACAGCTGTTCTTCGTTCATCGGTCGCTGTAAGGGCCGTCAGGAAATATCGCTCGCTAGTGGTTGCGTAAAGCGGCATGGCACGATCATGCACGAGTTCCTTCATGCCTTCGGATTCGGCCACGAACATAACAGATTTGACAGAGACAACTGGATCAAGATCAACTGGAATAACATTAAAGAAGGTTCAAGTCATCAGTTAATTTGTTAATAGGTATAAGCAGGGCTGTAATCAAGGGTATGCGCGGGTATACGGCGTATACTTACCTCTGAGGAAAAACGGCATCGTATAGGCCTACTCACCGCGGAAAATCAGAGTTTACGCGGGTATACAGCGTATACTCACCTCATAAAAGAGCGTGTGGGTATACGCATGAAAAAAGCAAAGAATATATAGGTGTATTTTTCATAAAATCCGGAGTGAATGACTAAAAAAGGTCGTCAGATTTTTTTTCCGGACGGGAAAATGGGAAAATCTTTTGACTGATGACTAAAAGAGACTAAAAAGATTTTTCGGACGGGAAAATGGGGAATTTTGGGGCGGATGACAGCCCTCAGAAATTTTTGGCCCGAAAAAGTCGGTTTTTCTCTCGGTCACCGTGTACTCACCTCATAATTTACCAGTACAGCCCTGGCTATAAGCCTATAACAAGTTCTAAAAACCTAAATTCCGCCAATTTTCGGTTACTCTATATACCATCACTCACGATCATCCACCATCTCCCGCTTTATGCTCAATTATATATATCTATCCTCGGGCGTTGCGATCAAGAACGAAGTCTCGCCCGTTTAAGAGACCGTGAGCAAGTAAACCTACAACACCGAATCAACTTATTAAGAGAAGCGTCGCGAACTCTCATAGTGGGTGTTGGGCGGGTTACAGGACAATTACCCCCGGACAATTGCCCACGGGGACATTTATCCCCTTGACAATTAGCCCCCTGACAACTACTCCGTGCCAATAACCCCTCGGACAATTACCCCCCAGACAATAACCCCAGTTTGCTATAAGTTAGTGTTAAACATTGATTATCAAATTTATCTTCGTAGAGTTGCTCAAAACTTTGCTTTTAAGCTAAATGAACTCAGTACACTGTTACTAACATTTAAATATTTTATTTAGCGTTTAACACTTTAATTTTTTCAACGTTTCACACGTAAACTCAGAACCGATTTGATGCATTTGACTTTATTCAAGATTCAATATTATTTTTGAACGTTAAACACTATCTTAAATTGGTATTAGGTTGAATAAACTCATCGGGGCCGGATTAAGGCATGTTCAACATGTTCGGCCGAACAGGGCCCCACACTTTAGGGGGCCCCCACACATGCAATAGGAAAATTTTCACGCATGCAGCATGAGGGTTTTTCTATCATTGTTACTAATATTAATTGTGATAGCAAAAACGAGTTTAAATCTCTGAAGAAAATGAAAAAAATTCGAAAACTACTGATTTTTAACATATTCAACTTTTACACGTGTGTGGGAGCCCTTATTGCAATTTTCATTAGGGCCTACCAGGCAGATTGATCTTGAAATCAGTCAGAAATTCTAGTAAGAGCTATAAGTTTTATTGCTAATTTATACACCTGATACCTCCTCAGATCGGAACTCAAGTGCCATGCAACGCATTATAATGAAATGGCGTCATTATAAATTATTATGTATACTATACAGATCTATTTGTTCGAATTCAAACAATCAATCAATCACATAAATTTGTATAACGTCCAGTAAATTAATCTACTCAACGACGCTCCCAACCCAGGTCTGGTCAAATAGAGAAGCCTAAGAAGACGAGAGAATTAAAGAGCCTGCAGAGTCATGGGGAAGCGAGAGAAGACCACAAGAAGACTATTCCAGATAGCTGGACCCACTTCCAGGAATGCTCTTCACTGCATGGTGACAGTACGCGAAAAGAGGCAAGGAAGTCTCCACAGGTAGCTGTGCGCAGTGAAAGGCGGCCATGCAGAGAGACAGAAGTCGGGGTGAAAAGTTAACATTGGTGGGATGGAGCTTGAACCATGCAGGGCCTACCACTGGCGAAAGCGCGGAAATAATTTTAGAAATACGGTGTGTACATATATATTAGGGTGCCAATGAAATATACAGGAAAAGATAAAGTTTTGAATTTCTGTGGTCTCACCCTCTGAGAATGTTCCTTTATATATGGAAGTTAATCAAGGAAAAAATGAATAAAATATATGAACATTTAGAGGATGCACCATGCTCCTGAAGTTGCATATAGTTATATGTGCGGTATACTGCTAGTTAATTCTGACATATTGGTTTGTCTCAATATTGAAAAGTTGTTAACTCTGTGGATTATTAACAGTTCTGGTTATATCTGTGCTTTATATCAGTTCTATACTATATCTACATGTATGCTTTATATTAAATCTCTATTCCATAACATCACTAGCACATAGGGGGAAAGGAAAACGTGAAAATCCGGGACCCATCGACTTGAAATTTGCGCGGGTTGAAGACCGTCATTGTAAGAGAAAACAGGTTACCATAAACAGGAGGAAAAAGATAACAAGGGAGTAAGGTAGGCCTATAGCTAGGTGACAGTTTTATTGAAAATCCAGATAACAATACAGATTGTGATGGAAGCAATACAGCTGGAGATGAAGGCAGTGATGTGAAAATTCCTGCGGTAAAGGAAAAGAAGACAGCAAACCCAAAAGTACATATAATTAATCATGATGCAGTATCACCACTGCAGGATAGAACATAGGCATTGGAGAGAAAATTTAATGCAGCATCTTTCTTGGCAGCTACGGCCTCATCTCTAGTCCATTTGAATAAATTCTTAACAAGGAATCCGTACGATTGGCATGCAGGCAGCATCGTGCATCTACTGCCTTTAAAAAGGATGCATTTTACTCTGTTGGTATTCCTGGTCCTCTGATGATACACTGGGATGGTAAGAGAATGACTGCTTTAACACGTAGAGACAGCATTGATCTGCTAGTCAATCAAGGTGCTACCATGGAGATGGTGAGATGAAGCTTCTCAGGGTCCCAAAGTTATGCAGTGGTTCTGGTGAGGCACAGTCTTTTAAATGATTGACAAATGGAAACTCAGTGAATGTGTTCAGCTGATGTGTTTTGACACAAGTACTAGTATCCAAGACAACAAAGCGGGAGCTTGTGTCACATACTGAACAAAGCGGGAGCTTGTGTCACATACTGTAGCAAAAACTTCACAAGCAGCTCGTTAACGTGGCATGCAGGCAGGGATCATTTACACGAACCAATTGTCGCAAAAGTATTTGACACGCTTATGGGATGTTCTAATGGCCCAAATGACGGTCTCTTTGTAAGGTTTTCTGCTTCATGGATTCACATTGATATTACTTTCATCCTATGAACTCAAACCGCTGAAAGACAATTATTGCATGCTATTTCTTCGTCAGTAGCTGCAACAGTATCATCCAAGAGATGACTACAAGGAGCTGATGCAGTTGTCGCTGATGTTTGTAGGAAATGAACATTTTGCCAGCAATTCAGACATCCTTATCATCACACCTGAAGCCTATCACAGGGCACAATGGACGGGAAATTTTTTAAGCAGTCTAAAAATTTACTTGTTTCACCCACAGTTTCGTTTGACAGCTTCTTAATTGCCTGGGCTTAACAGTTTAACATATTATTTTGTGGTTAGACTACAATTATCTCAAAGCATGGCACACATGCACATCAGCAACTTCTGTTCCACGTTACGTCTTACACCTAATTATTGTAAGATCTTGTAGTCTACCGGAGTGCAAGCAAACCCTTTGCAGGTATAATGGTGTATCCACAAAAACTTTCATGTGACATGTGCGGCACTTGAGTGAGTCATTTCTTGGTCTTATCTTTTTTTTATTCTGAACTTTCTGTTCTGGAAATAGTGTTTATATGGTTGCAGCCATGAGTAAGTTTGGTGAAGAAGATTCTCCAGTTCGAGTGACAACATCTCTGAAAAACAGCTGTCTCGTTTTGTGTTACGAAACACAAGGCAATTTTTTTACTTCCATGGATATCCCACAAGATTTCCTTTTGCAAGATCCAAGCTTTTGGAACCCCATTAAAACATATAATCTCAGCAGAGTGCAGGGCATAAGAGCTTAAGATGGTACAAAACGACACAACTGAATGGGGCGTCGCATTGAAACAGATGTTCAAGTCTGCCATCACAAACCAGGAGGAGCAAAAGCAATATCTGCTTTAGGTGGTTGAAAGCCATCACCAGCACTTTCAAGCACCCAAAAACGTTTGCTCAGTCAAAGACTGGACAACCAATAACACTGAAGCAACGTGGAACACTGCATTTGTATTCTGCACAATGCAGAGCATTCTGCTATACATGTATAGCGGCTTACGAGATTGCATATTGCAGATTTTCAAAACTTCACAGGTCGGTGCAACCAGTAAATGTTATCTGATTGGTACAAAACTTTATATGTTTCAGTTTTATGGCTAAATGAACAAAACTAAGGGGTGAGACCTAAAAAAACTCAAACTTTGTTTTTCATTGGCACCCTAATATATATATATATATATATATATATATATATATATATATATATATATATGTCAGTTTACAATAAGTTGTTATTATTATTATTATTATTATTATTATTATTATTATTATTATTATTACTATTATTATTATTATTATTGTTATTGTTGTTGTTGTTGTTGTTTTTGTTGTTGTTGTTGTTGTTGTTGTTATTATTATTATTATTATTATTATGTTTACCCGATGTACCTAGGATCCCTCGAGATTTAACAAAATTATGCTTGGAGCTGTTTGTGAGTGTTCAGAAAATCAGGCCTCGTCCTCCGCAACAGTAGTGAAAGTGTATTATTATTATTATTATTTTGCGCCCGAGGTTATTATTATTATTAATATTATTATTATTATTATTATTACTATTATTTTATTTATTTTTATTTTTTTATTATTTTTTTATACTTATTTTTTTTAAATGTTTTAAATTATTATTATTATTTTTAATTAAGCAAATTTTTAACGCGCGCAAGGTCACACCGAATCTGAGGCGCGGATAGTCAGCCGCCAGAGGAAGATGCAGTCAGAGATCCATGTGCTCGAATTAAACTGATGCAAGTGGCGATGCTATACACCAGGACAAATCAGGGCAAATTCCCTGGCAAGAAAACCTTTGCCCTCCCATGGTCGTTGTCCTGCCCCTCAAGATTGCCAGGAATTTTCTCTGCCAAAATTATTTTATTTGAGGCATAAAACCGCTTCTGCACTGTTTGCTTGTAACAGTGCGCTGGCTATGAAACAATGTTTGACCATGTATCACTTTAATAATTGTTTTAAACCGTATACTTTAACACTAGAATGGAATACTAACAGACATGTTGATATTGTATAAATAGAAATATTGAATTAATTATTATACAACACGTTGTGTGTGTCATTTTGTCGTCCTTTTGTAGTTGAGGCCCCCACAACTTTACCGAACAGGGCCCCCACATTTGTTAATCCGGCCCTGAAACTCATTAACACTAATCATCATTTTCTGTAACAGTCAGTTGTCTCTCAGCTAGCTGGAGTTATTGTCATGGGGTAGTTGTCCGGGGGTAATTGTCCGGGGTAATTGTCTCCGGGGTGATTGTCCTAAAACCTATACCCCGCAGTCGATCGAGTCGATTGATCGAGTCGATCATAACTTGGCCAAATCGAGTCGATCGAAAAATCTTCGACTCGATCGACTTGCAAGTCGAGTTGGTCGTTCGTTTTCATAAGTCGAGTCGATCGTTGTTTCATCGACTCGACTCGACTTAGTAATATTTTGTTTAACCTACTATTAATTTTCTTGAAGTCTCAAAGTGATCTGCATGCATGATAATAACGACGTAATTCAGTTTTTGCACATAAGTTCAGCTAATGACCCTTTTGGCAGCTGGCGATTTCGTGTTAGTGGAATTGTGAAAGTTGACTATAGACGCACGTTTTGATCTGAGTTGAATGAGTACAGGGGCGGATACAGAAATTTTGGAAGTGGGGGAACTAAATTTTTGGCCTTTGGTCGTCAACAATTTTCGTTGGTCTTCCGCCGAAAATGTTTTTAGTCTTTTCCACCTAAAAAACTTCTAAAAACCCGTGGCAACTCCGGGTATTTTAAATCTAATGAATGTTTAGTCACGTGCTACAACTCGACGCAGCGCTTGTGCATAAGCTGGTGCCCTACATTTGTTCTCTGTGGTTGGTCCAACAACCTGGAATGGCCTTTCCTTCACTATGCGACACCTCCCACGCTGTTCTCAATTTCATAAACTGTTGAAGACTGTTTTTTTCGCTTGATCTCGACCGGGAGCGCCTCTGAGTAGGTACTTGAGTAATAGGCGCTATATAAATTACGATTGATTAATTGATTGATTTGGTTTTTGAGTAAGCATTATGGCGCTTCAGAAGTTACGAGTTTCCGAGCCATCCGAGAAATGTGGGTTTTAGGGACAATTTTCTTGTCCCAGCCCCCACACTTCCACCCCACCTCCACCCCCAACCCTCCCACCCCATCCCTACACCTCCCAAACCCACCCCTCCACCCACCCCACCCCACCCACTCCACTCCACACCACCCCACCCACCCCACCCCTCACCCCTACCCCAACACCCCATTTCCAAACAAGACAATCAAATATAGATATACTTCTCCCTATCGTGAAGAATTTAACACTTGCTAGGTTGTTAAACCTGCTTGCTTAATGAAAATTTTGATTGAGAAATATAATACCTATTGAAAACACAGACACAAAATTCGTGTTAATCATGTCTGAGCCATGTCCGACGGAGAAGAGGGCAGTAGCCGAGAAGAAAGATTAGGTGAATTCCAAACCTCTCAGAAACTATTTCAAATAGAAACTACACTGGATGATTTAGTGAATCGTCAGGATGCATAGACCAATTTAGTTGTTAGATTCACATGCATGATAGAAACATTTACGGAGCTCCAGGATGCGCAAGTAGCTAGCTTGGCACAACGACAGAATGAGAGTGTCTTTCAAATTATCAAACGACAAGAAGTGTCAGAAATTAATATGAGAACTATGATAGAGCAATAAGGAAGACTGATAGAGCAGTTGCTGGGGGAAAGACCTTTTGTAAAACCTGTTGAGAGGGATTCGAACCCAGATGAGTATAGAGAGAGTAGTACTATCGCCTTCCAAAGAACGACCCCGGATATATCTGCAGCCTTGTCCCTGGTAAATTTGAGTGACCCTAATAGAGTAGGTGAAAATGAAAAAGGTCTTTCCCAACCTTCAGGACCGCACCACTTGCAACTGAGAGACCATTCCAAAAGAAATCCCTCATTTCTCTCACAGATCCCATGAGTCCTAAGTTGAGTGCGGCCCTCGAAGGTGAGGAGCCCAGTTGAACATCCCTCCAACAGTACGCGCAATCGCCGGAGGGCGCCACGGGCGGAATCCTTGTAGAACAAGGCACTAATCGAGGCCTAAAGGGGAAATGTGGGTGAGGAAATCCCCTAGCGATAATATATTAGACTAAAGCAGAAAGAGGAATCAAACTGATACGCTAGCACCTTCTAGGGACTATGCCAACCCTGGATCTCTAAGAGACGTGATAGAGAACTACGAAAAGATAAGACCCACTGAAGAGCAGATAACAAGGACCCATTGACCTTGGCTGGGGTGATAATAGAAGGTCATGGCACCCGGCCTACGACGGCGCGCGTTACAGATAGATACTCTTGATTTCCATAACTTGATGACTATGGAGCTTGATTTTCGCGTCGCATTTACATATGGAGTTCCTAACTTGGTATATCTGGTTCCGCTTCTTCACATGGTAACTTTAGGTCTTACTTTTCACGTGGTATTTCTAAATCATGTTCTCCAGCTTCTCTTTCTTGACTCATGCTTTTGACATAGATTTTGCTCTGTACATGCATGGCAGATAATTCTTTCTCTCTGGACACGTATAGGAAAGAAGCATAACTTCAACAAGACATCTCCGCCAAAGTACGACCTTCTTGGCACGTCCTACGACTACGGATCGGTGATGCACTACGAATGCAATGCATTCCAAATAGATAAGTCGATTTCGACGATCATTCCGCGTAATCGGACTGCGAAAATCGGACAGAGGGAAACGATGAGCAAGAAGGACATCGAACGCGTCCAGATTCACTACGGATGTCTCAATCCGGTGAGCTCAATGATCTTCTTCTGAATGATGAGTTCTCTGCCGAAGGCAGGCCAACTGACCTTCAAGCCAACAGGGAATGCGATGAGTGAGTTAGTTTTCCGTTGCCTTTCCGCGGACAATAATATGGGTGAGCAACTTGTTCAAGGTCACTATGGAGTGACTTGAGTTAGGTTCGAACCTGCAACCCATCGGTCACAAGGTACAGCAAATATCGCAACACCACCGCGTCCCACGACTGATTTTCTAAGGTTTTTAAAATCAATGTCTGGAGTGCAGACTTCGATGCATTTAGAATGCTAGTTGATTAATGTATTGTCACCAAATATAGTGTAGGCCTAATCACAAGTAGAATATCGTTTTGTTGCCTAGTTGCCTGCTGAGACAGATCCAGTGTTCTCTCTTTCTCTCTATGGAACTAAAGTAAAACCCCGTACTCTGTTTTTTATAGGCTCCTACATCATTGCCGTTGCCATCAAACTTCTTCTGCTTCCTCTGGTTATCTGCCTACTAGGCACATTCAAATGTCCGACGTCGCCATTCCCTTCGATGTTGATCCTCTTCCACGAGTTTCCCGTAGCCACCTCTAATCATCCAGCCGAGCATCATCTGTTATTTGTCCGCTTCATTTTTCGTTCGATGTCCGTTTTTTTTAGTGAATTTCCTCGCAGAGTGTGTCCTATCCACTTCTATAATTGTCTCTTCTTTTTGATATTGTATGCATCAGGACTCTTTTTTAAAACCAGTCATTCGCAGCACTTGCTATTAAATTTTGTTCCCTCCAGCTGATTAGCTACATTCTTCTCCACGTTCATTAAACGAATATCCACTACTACCAGGTATATCGGACGTTACCATTTTCTTCCAGAACACTCGTCGCCATGTTTATTGAATTCGTTTTGAATAAACGTAGATGCTTAGATGGTATCTTCTAATATTTCAGTGTAACTGTATTTTCAGGCTAACTCGCGTTTCTTCAAAAACATACATCCAAGATGGATTCCACAACGCAAGTGATTAACCATGTAGCAACCAACACCAATCATTTCATCGTTGGAGCTAAAAGCAACATACTACAGAAACTTGACGAACATATTAATCGTAAACAGAAGACTGTTCTAATAAAGACCAGTATCATTATGGACTGATCTATGAAGTAAATTATACGCACATTGAAGCGCTACGGTCAAACATTTGTGAATCGTGCAGCCTAACACATCATAAAAAAAAAATTTTTAATTCGTTGTCTAGTAAAATTGATGCTTGGAACAATTAATATGATTTTCGTTTATTCGATTATCCGGTTGACAGACCCAACCGGTTACAGTATACAGTTATGCAGTACGAATAGGCCTACTAACGTTAGCCTATACAATTCAAGAAATACACATGTAAGGCAAATCACAGAAAACATTATTACAAAGTTGCAGTCGTGGCTGCCAGGCCCAGTTCTATGTACTTAGCTAGACCTGGGAGTCGACCCCAATAAGTCGACCCCAGTCGACTTGGTCATCCCAAGTCGGGTCGGGTCGCTTCTGTTCACCGCAACTGACCCCAAGTCGAATTTTGTCGAGAGAAGTCACTTGAAGTTGTTTTTACCACAAGTCGACTTAAACCGACTTGAGACACAAGCATAGTTAAATTTGTCACGTCAAACCAATGATCGTGAGACCATGCAGGACAACATTTAAGCAGCTTTAATTTGTAGTGTGTTTACAAGAATGAGTGAGGTCTTTGCTAAACAGAGACTTAGCCTACTGATTATTTTACCGGTAGGCTATCGTTCTGCCGATCTATTCATATAATTTGTTATTCTACGCTAAAACGTCACGCTTGGGCATGCGCTTAATTAAAATGGTGAAACAAAATGTTACTAAAATATTAGCACGTGTGCTTATCAAGACATGCACAGTCATGAGCAAATCAGTGAACTTCTGGTGGTCAGTGAACAGTGTTTAATCTAGACGTCTCTGGGGGGAACTTTCCCCCCCCAGGATTGACATTTCCCCCCCAGAAAAATTTCACAAAATGTTATTGGTTTTTAGTAACTTTTTCATCGTTGTTTTACTTGAAGTGTTATAATATACCATGATATTATTTACTATTATATGATTATAATGACATTATTTACTACTATAATATACGATACTATCATGTTGCAATGAATATAACTTACTGTATATATTTAGGTAAACACTATTTTTTTCTAACTAAAAACAGAGATGACATCTCCTCCAGAAAAATTTGTCAAAATGGTAATAGTATTTAGTTGCTGTTTAGTGTTTACATCATTGCATTATATGAACTGTTATAATAATAGGCCTATAACCGTAATATTATTTACTGCTACATGGTTGTAGTAATTATTTACTGTTATATTATATGACAAAATCCAGAAAAAATGAGCATAGTTTACTGTTAATATTTGTACAAATACTATTTTTGTACAACTGAATGGCTATCAAGTGCTATCCTTCACATTTTAAACTGTCAAATTTCAAAATGTTTTGATCCTATTATCTGAACACCTAGTAAAACAACATCATTACTACAAGACTAGTGGCTTCTTGATTTTGGTACCGGTAGTTTATTAGCTCTTGGTAGATTTGTGTACCATTAAATATGATTTCGGAAAGTGTGTACTGGTCAGCAAATCAGGGCCATATGGGGAAACTGGGATACGCTGACAGTTTCTGATTAAAGTGCTGAAAAGTCAGCTTATTTACTCATGTAAACAGTAATTCATTAGAATAACCCAGCAACAGCAGAACTGAGCTTCTGAACACGATACATAAAGATATTTTTTATTGTAATTATAATTATATAATATATATATATATATATATATATATATATATTGAAATCCTAAAACACTTTTTATCAGTACTGAATAATGGAGTTATTTTGTTAAAATGGCATTTTCAAAGGGTTCATTTGCAATGTCGAAATTCAAGAAGTTTCTAATGGGTCACTGAAAAAGTACAGCTATTTTGTTAAGATGACACCTTAAAATGTTGCCATTGCAATGTGGACATTAAACAAATTTCTAATAGGCCACTGAAAAAGTACAGCTATTTTGTTAAGATGACACCTTAAAATACTGCCATTGAAATGTGGAAATACAAAAAATTTCTAATGGGTCACTGAAAAAGTACAGCTATTTTGTTAAGATGACACTTTAAAATACTGCCATTGCAATGTGGAAATTCAAAAAGTTTCTAATGGGTCACTGAAAAAATACAGCTATTTTGTTAAGATGACATCTTAAAATACTGCCATTGCAATGTGTAAATTCAAAAAGTTTCTAATGGGCCACTGAAAAAGTACAGCTATTTTGTTAAGACGACACCTTAAAATACTGCCATTGCAATGTGTAAATTCAAAAAATTTCTAATGGGTCACTGAAAAAGTACAGCTATTTTGTGAAAATGACATCTTAAAATGCTGCCATTGCAATTTGGAAATTCAAAAAGTTTCTAATGGGTCACTGAAAAAGTAAGCTATTTTGTTAAGATGACACCTTAAAATACTGCCATTGCAATGTGGAAATTCAAAAAGTTTCTAATGGGCCACTGAAAAAGTACAGCAATTTTGTTAAGATGACACCTTAAAATGCTGCCATTGCAATTTGGAAATTCAAAAAGTTTATCATGGGTCACTGAAAAAGTAAGCTATTTTGTTAAGATGACACCTTAAAATATTGCCATTGCAATGTGGAAATTCAAAAAATTTCTAATGGGTCACTGAAAACGTACAGCTATATTTTGTTAAGGTGACACCTTAAAATGCTGCCATTGCAATTTGCAAATTCAAAAAGTTTCTAATAGATCACTGAAAAAGTACTGCTATTTTGTTAAGATGACACTTTAAAATACTGCCATTGCAATGTGGACATTCAAAAAATTTCTAATGGGGAGGGGATTTGCCCCTCCCTGCTACCCCCCCCCCCCCTCAGTGCGCTACGCGACTCACGAGCGTCCGTCGGACGCTCAATTGTCTCCCCCCCAGAAATCTCTATTCCCCCCCCCCAGTGGAGGGGGACTAGATTAAACACTGGTCAGTGAATTCGGCGCAAAGAAAGCTGGATCTACAAAGCCTGCTGATGAATCGATAGTTTGGCGCTACTCTGATATAGGCGTAAATGCTGCATCGGCAGTTGTCTGCAGACGGAAAACAATTGTAGGGTCAATTGGACAACGAAAACCTTACTCTCAGTGAGTAGGCCTAGCCTACTAGTAGTAGCCAACTGTAGGATAATGCGCTTGCAATGCTATTTGCTCAGTCGCGGAATGATGTTAGTGGCCGAATAATCATGCAGAATTACAAATGAGGCCCATCATTACACGCCATTCAGTGCAACCAGTCCGCGCTCCCCATTTTATCTTAGACCATGCGCGTTTTACAAATTTATTCAATAATAATAATAATAATAATAATAATAATAATAATAATAATAATAATAATAATAATAATATAAAATAATAATAAGCCTAATAACGAGTGTAATCTGAATAATCACAGAAATGGGCAAGCTAAAACGCATAGGCCTAATAATTTGCCGTCGCATTGTCTAGGCTATACTAGCTGACCCAAAGCATCACAATTAAAGCTATTCAAACTGAAACACAAACAGCCTGAAATGGGTTTAATAAATCAGTAACAATTTCATGCATAAAGTGTTGAGGCCTCATTACTCATTGATAGGCCTATATGAAATTAATGCATGCCAGTCAAAATTGGCTTGATTTCCAACATTATTAGCCCTAGCCTAGGCCTACTTAGGTTAATGGTTATTACCATGTCAGAAGTCGACTTCAAGTCGGAAGTCGGTTGTTTTTCTGCCAAGTCGGGTCAAGTCGTTTTGACTTCTGACATGGTAATAACCATTAACCTAAGTAGGCCTAGGCTAGGGCTAATAATGTAAGAAGCTTTGGGTCAGCTAGTATAGCCTAGACAATGCGACGGCAAATTATTAGGCCTATGCTTTTTAGCTTGCCCATTTCTGTGATTATTCAGATTACACTCGTTATTATTATTATTTTATATTATTATTATTATTATTATTATTATTATTATTATTATTATTATTATTATTATTATTATTATTATTATTATTATTATTATTATTGAATAAATTTGTATTATTGCTATATTGTGCGAATGGATGCTGATTGGATGCTGGAACCTTAGGCCTATACTCTTTGGACCTGATTCAACTGAAGACCACGATACACATCTAAAGTTGGTCGCTGACAGTAAACCTTTCTGCGTAGTCGGAGCACGGTTTTATGAGGAATGTGACGTAGAATGCGGTACCGGTACCTAATAATATATCATCCTATTAAGACTGGTTGGTCAGATAAGAGAGCGGACAACTGTACAGTAATTATTAAGACGCCTGTTACATAATAATAACATAACCCTGCATTCAGATATATTATGTTAGGCCATATAATTATAGGCTAGATTGGAAAAGAACGCTTTTAGAGAGGGAAAAGACAGAGGCCAGATGAGCTCATCTTAGGAGTTAGGACCCGATACAACATTCGATTTTACAGAGCATATAAGTAACTGTTAAAAGAATAAAATATGAAAGTAAAGTGCTGTGTGAAGAGGAGAGCCTTTGAAATTATTAATTTTGAACAATCTTATCCGTCGATTTCCAAGTTACCAGCTGGAATGCCGTGATGATAAGTACAACTAAGCAAACAGTGCAAGCCAACGGTACCGTATTTGGAGATAGAATTGAAGTAGCTATCGAGACAGACGGATAGAAGAGGAGGAATTAATCTGCAACGTCCATCGTCCACTCAAAGCTTGACTACTGTAATTACTTGTTCCTACATGTAAACCTTGAATCCACACAACTTAACCGCCTCCAACTCATACAAAATTTACTAGCCAGAATCGTCACCATGCGGAGTCTATCAGGAGCTAGGGGGCTAAGCCCCCCAGAAGCTACAGGTTCGTGTTTTTTGCCGTGTAAATGGTGTCTTTTTCGGGCTTAGCTCCCAAGAACTTCCATCCAAATGACTAAAAATAGGTCATCAACTTATTCGGTCGGGAAATATATAGTAATTTTCATAAGATTTTAACTTGACAACTAAAAAAGGTCATCAATATTTTTTGGGCCGACATGAAAAATATTGTCAGCGCCGCTCGTTCTTGACCAAGTTTTTTTACCCCCCCCCCCCAAAAAAAAAAAATCGGAAACCAAACTCCGCCCATGGCCATTGTAGTGTTTAAGGATAATTATAAATGCGCTATATAACGGATAGTGAACGATAGGTGGCGCTAGCGTCAGAAAGGGAGGGTTACTCTACGTACGAACGGGAATGAAGGACATGTTTTATCGTTAAGTAATAAACGAAGTGTTAAAAACACTACATTTGGCGACGAGGATTATTCGAACACGCGGATAAACAATGGCCACGTTTCTTCCGTCCTTTCCTGAGTTTGACGTAGACGGCGAGCCAACCTCCGTTGGTCCAAGGTGGGAAAAATGGTTGTCTCGTTTCGAGAACATGCTGACCGCCATGTCGATCGACGACAGCGTCAGACAAAAAGCACTTCTTCTCCATCTGGCTGGGTCTAGAGTGTATGAAATCGCTGAAACACTCACCATGACGCCGGCTAACGATGAGACGAATGTATTTAAAGCTGCTAAAGATGCCCTCACGCTGCATTTCAAGCCGAAGAAAAACATCCAGTTCGAAACCTACGTCTTCCGGTCGACAAAGCAAGAACCAGGAGAGTCCCTCGACCAGTATCAGGTACGTTTACGAACTCTTGCAAAACACTGTGAATTTGCAGACGCTGACAAGGAAATCTTAGCTCAAATAATTCAGTCATGCACTTCAAACACCTTGAGACGTCGCGCTTTAAGAAATCCAACAATTACTCTGCCTGAACTTTTAGACTTGGCTCGAACGATGGACTTGGCAGAACGCCAAGCAACCGAAATCGAAACTAAGACAACAAGCCCCAATGACTATGCTCTCAATGCGCTAAAACTGGCAGACGGGTTAAGCAAAAAAGGTAAACTGGGTCAACAAAGACACCCAAGTGAACAAAAATGTTTCAACTGTGGAGGGGCGTATCCTCATGATGCAGGAAAACAGTCTTGCCCCGCGTATCAAAAGACATGTTATCGGTGCTCGAAGAAAAACCACTTCTCAAGGTGCTGTAGACAAAAATCAGAATACGGTTTGGATGAAAGAGCATTCTCCTCACGCACAGAAGAAGCACCTCACCGCCTTCATGCCATATATGCAAAACGCCAGGTGAACATTGATGAGAAACCGAACAGTGTAGACAATTTTGTTTTTGTGGTTAGTGACAAACTCCGCGGTTTTCCTCATGCGACACTACAAGTGAACGGATGTCCAATATCCGTAATAATTGACTCGGGAGCTGCAGTCAACGTATTGGACACTTTAGATCTGAACAAGATGAAGCCGAGGCCAAATCTACAAAATACACAAATGAAAATTTATTCGTATGGAACGAAGGTGGCTCTACCGCTGCGGGGTTGCTTCGAGGCAGAAGTACGAAGCAGTGGGAAAGGGGTGAAGACAGTATTCTATGTCGCCGACGGTCATCATGGTACATTGCTATCGTGTGACACTGCGCTGAAGCTGGGACTTATACAGTTCTCCACGAATCGTCTGACCCTCAGCCCCGAACCGAATATACAGTCTATCATTGCTCGTTTCCCACAGCTCTTCAATGGAATTGGTAAACTGAAAGATTACCAGATTAAACTTCACATCAACAACGAGATAACGCCTGTAGCCCAAAAAGCTCGTCCAGTACCATTTCATATGAGAGCTAAAGTTGAAGCTGAACTTGAGAAATTGCTCAACGAGGGCATCATTGAACCAGCAAGTGGCCCCACACCTTGGATTTCACCAGTTGTAGTGGCGCTGAAGCCCAAGAGCCCGGATGAGGTTCGACTTTGCGTTGACATGAGATGGGCGAATCGGGCTGTGAAGCGCGAACGTCACCCCATGCCAGGCATCGATGACCTAATTTTTGCTGTAAATGGGTCAACTGTTTTTAGCAAGCTGGATCTTCGTTCGGGTTACCACCAGGTTGAACTGCACTCTGAATCTCGATACATCACTACGTTTGCCACACACCAAGGTCTGTTCCGGTACAAACGCCTCAATTTTGGCATCTCATCGGCCAGTGAATGCTTCCAGAACATCATCAGACAACTCATTGGGGGCATAAAAGGATCATTGAACATAAGTGATGATATTCTGGTATATGGGAGATCACAGGAGGAACATGATCGTGCACTAAATGACGTCTTGAACAGATTGAGTAAAGGCGGCCTAACTTTGAATGCATCAAAGTGTGAATTCAACAAGGACACAATCAGTTTTTTTTGGACATATTTTTTCCAAAGAAGGCGTATCAGTGGATCCGTCCAAGGTCAAGGCTCTTCAGCAAATGAAGCCACCCACCAACATATCAGAACTGCGGAGCTTCTTGGGTATGGTGACGTATTGTGCTCGATATGTCAAGAACATTTCAAGCATTCTGGCACCGCTGCGACTGCTGCTGCATGCTGACGAGGAATGGAATTGGTTGGAAGAACAACAACATGCGTTCCAGAACATCAAGGACCTGATTGCTGAAAGCACAACGCTGGCCTATTTCGATCCTCGTCTGTCAACAGCTTTGATCACGGATGCTGGACCAGATGGTCTGGGAGCGGTTCTGTCACAGATCTCTCTTGATGGCACAAGAAAAACAATTGCTTTTGCAAGTAGAGTTTTGACAGACACTGAGAAAAGATATTCACAGCTGGAAAAGGAAATGCTCGGAGTTGTGTATGGATGTGAACACTTCCGGGTGTACCTTTGTGGTGCACCATTCGGGCTGATCATTGACAACAAGCCATTAGAACAGATTCTTAGCCATCCTGGAAAGAAACTGCCAATCCGATTGGAAAGATGGAGCATGCGGTTGCTCCCATACAGTTTTCAGGTCGAGGCTATTTCAACATACGACAATCCAGCCGATTATCTGTCTCGACACCCGAAGAAGGAAATTGGAGACGTGGAAGTGATAGAAGCAGACATGGAAGCGGAAATAAACCTGATAATCACTATGACACTACCTAAAGCGATGACGAGAGATGATATTCAAAGGGAAACACAACTGGATGAAGCATTGGTTAAGGTGATCAACTATATAGGCAACGGAAAATGGCCATCAGGTAATAAAATAACTGATGACGTTCGACCATTTTACATCTTGAGAGATGAGTTGTCCCTATCTCCAGGTGATGATATGGTACTACGAGGATCAAGAATTGTGCTACCGACAACACTTCGAGTACAAGCCATCCAAACAGCTCACGAAGGTCACCAAGGAATTGTGAAGACAAAGGCATTCCTAAGAACGAAAGTGTGGTTTCCAGGAATCGACGCGCTAGTGGAGAAACACATCGGCAATTGCACAGCCTGTCAGATTGTGACAGACACCAAGCGGCCAGAGCCACTGAAGATGTCACCTCTGCCGTCGAGAGTGTGGACCGAGCTGTCAGCCGATTTTTACGGACCATTGCCATCAGGGGGTCACTTACTTGTCATCATCGATGATTATTCAAGATTTCCAGTGGTCGAGTTGGCCAGCAATGTCTCAGCAGACAGTGTTATACCAATTTTTGAAAGAGTTTTTTCCACGTTCGGAACTCCCGCGATACTGAGGACTGACAATGGGGCGCCTTTCCACAGCCGGGCATTCAAAGAATTCTCTTTGTACATGGGATTCCATCATAGACGGGTAACACCATGTTATCCACAAGCGAACGGAGAATGTGAGCGGTTCATGAGAAACATTGGCAAATATATGCGCATCGCCCACACAATGGGGCTCGATTGGAGGTCAGAATTACAGAAATTCTTACGAAACTATCGTGCTACTCCCCACTCCACACTCCAGAAAGCGCCTGCGGATATTATCTTCTCCAAGTCTTTTCGAACACGATTTCCTGAGAGTGATAATACAACTGCAGAGGATAAATTCGGTCTCGTTGAGAGAGATGAAAAATCGAAGGCTAAGATGAAATGCTATGCTGATCACAGAAGGAGGGCAAGAGTTAAAGACCTATCGGTTGGAGACTCTGTTCTGGTCCGACAACATACAAGGAGCAAGACCATGCCACCATTTGACCCCAATCCATTCACAGTGATTGCAGTGAAAGGATCAATGATAACAGGAGAAAGAAAAGGCAAGCAAGTGACCAGGAATGCATCTTTCTTCAAAAAATTCAACAGTCCAATGTCGGCCCCATTCAAGAACCCAACACGGCCGGAAGTAATCGATGAGCTGGAAGAGGAAGTCATGCCTAAGCAGGGTCAAAGATCACCAGCACCACACAGTCGGAAGGGTACACCACATCTCGGGCAAGATGAATTGCAACCTCAAGACGAAGTGCAACCTCTACCAGTCGAACAGACGCAGAGACATGATCCTCCACCTGTTCCAAACTCTGCAGACACACCTGAACCACTCCCGAGGCGCTATCCCCAAAGAGTGAACCGGCGTCGGCCATCTTGGCTGCAATGGTAACGACACAGGTCAAGGACACAATGGTGCTTCAGTTCTGTCGAACTCTCTGCACTGTTCAGTTTATTTCTCAAGATCAGTTGTGTTAACTTTAAATGGCCCCAAATTTAATTGTGTTAATTTTAATGATCCAAAGTGCATTGATGTTCATTTCAAAAGGCAGAGGCCTTAGTTCTGTTGACGTTCTGCACTAGCCTAGCCAACTTTCGGTTTGTTAAGACTTTATTTGAAGAGGGGAAGGTTGTAGTGTTTAAGGATAATTATAAATGCGCTATATAACGGATAGTGAACGATAGGTGGCGCTAGCGTCAGAAAGGGAGGGTTACTCTATGTACGAACGGGAATGAAGGACATGTTTTATCGTTAAGTAATAAACGAAGTGTTAAAAACATTACAGCCATCACCAGAACACCCAGACATCATCACACCGTCCATTCTCAAGTAACTTTACTCGTTGAGAATCCCAGAGCGAATCCACTTCGAATTCACCGGACTACTCTTACGGACAACCCTTTTGACGCAATGCAGCGCTCGTGAATAAGCTGGTTGCCCCAATCATGGCTTTCGATTAGCACTTTAGAAGTTTTGAGATTACGATTACGATCTGGATAAAATTTGTGAAAAGCTTTAAGCATTGATTTAGTGATCCGTGATTGTATGGAAAGATCGTGAAGCGTACCAGCGAGACAGACGAAAGGGAAGAGTGAGAATGGAGAGGGAAGGGAGGGAGAGTAAGGGGTAGTGGAAGTTGAGGGAAATAAGGGGAGAAATTGTGAGCAGAAGAATAGTCAGCACCAATTTTCAGAGGAAAGTAACGCCTATGCCAGACACGCAGGCCTCAACGAGCTTATCTATCGAAGTCTGGTTCGCGCTGGCTTCCCAGCAGTGATGGAGCCACAGGGGCTTAACAGAGCGGATGGAAAGAGACCTGACGGTCTAACTTTTATTCCATGGCGGATGGGTCGCGCTCTAATATAGGATGCCACGGTAACTGACACTCTGGCAGCATCCTACCTGCCACCCACATCGGCAACAGCAGCCAGCGCAGCCGAATTAGCAGCAGACAAAAAATTCGCTAAATACAACACGCTTGCACAAACCTACCACTTTGTCCCGTTGGCCCAATTAACAGCAGTGGCCTATGTTTCATCACAGAGTTGGGGCGCTGTCTAGCTCGTAAAACCGGTGACACGAGGGAAACCAGTTATCTTTTCCAGCGCATTGCCATTTTTATTCAACGTTTCAACGCCATAGCCTTCCAAGGCACCTTTGCTTCGCCTGATCCTGACGAGTTCTAGCCGTTCCAGAATGCATTTTTTACGTCTCCTGATAATTTTTTGAAATCCCGAGGGATCTGAGATACCTCGGGTAAAAATTTTGTTTAAAATAAAATAATAATAATAATAATAATAATAATAATAATTTGGCGATTCGACCAGGTTTCTGTTCAGTACGGTTGGAAACTAATTTCTTCATAACGTTCATCGCGCCATTTAAATTTATCCATCTTGTTTAAACGGTGAGCTATGACGCTAACGTTACCATGACAACGTATTGTGTCGAGACGGCGGATTATGTTACGTCGCCTGGTCGTACGTCACATAAAGCGAAAGGCGTCTGCAGCGTATGCAGATCGCTTAGACAGCTACACAACAAGGACGGGAGGGTTCATCTACACGGTCCTCGAAATCAACCGTGTCCAGGGTCGCATCGGCTACCTCTCGGAGCGAGCCAAAGCCAGGGTGACAATCAGGAGATAGTCGATCACCGCCAGACGGATGAGGTGGAGTCGACGCCGCCGGATACCAGAACAGAGCGACTGTCGATAAACAGCGTCGCCCCTGAGGTCAGAAACTCACACCCAACACTGCCAAACAGATTGCTGAAACGCATACCTAAAGCAGCTAGAGTACAAACCGGACGACTTCTCACATCTATCATAAACAAAATCTTGTGTGATAGTGGAAACCCTACCAATTGGCAGATGCTTCTTACTTTTGGGTCGGCGATCTTGGAACAACCAAGAAGAGGAGGTCGGCGCCACGATCTCTCGTCAACCATAAAGAGACGGGTAGAAGACTTCTACACTTCTTGGCAGCTTAAGAGGGATGATATCTTCGCAGAAGTCCAGAGCATCAGCAACCATAGTGGCATACGATCTAAACCATATGATGATCAGGCTGTAGCCGCAGCGGTTGCTTCCAAACTAGAGGATGGCAACATCAGAGCGGCCATCAGAATTTTGTGCTCTAATGACAGACCGGTTATGGCAGATTTGGAAACCTTAGAGGAGTTACGCTCAAAACACCCTGTGCCTCCAAATGACAGACCACATTTCACGGCAAAACGCAGCGTGGAGCCCTTCCAATCCACTGAAGAACAGGTTCTCGGCCGGATTCGCTCTTTCCCGCAAGGTTCTTCGGGAGGACCTGACGGTTTTCGTCCTCAGCACCTTTCAGACTTGGTGAATTGCGTCGAAATTGGATCGGAGTTGATCTTTGCCGTCACCGGTCTGGTCAACCTCCTTCTTAAAGGTGAATGCCCTGAGGTCATCAGACCCGTGCTATTTGGAGGCACTCTCATGGCGCTCAAAAAAGACACTGGAGGTCTTCAGCCAATCGTCATAGGTTATTACTGGCGTAGACTCGCATCTAAATGTGCAAACGCCTTTGCGGTCACAAGGGCAACCGCCTATCTTGCACCGAGACAGGTAGGAGTTGGTGTGCCGGGTGGAGCAGAGGCGGCGGTCCACGCAGGGATCTGAGATACCTCGGGTAAAAAATAAAATAAAAAATAATAGTAATGATAATAATAATGATAATAATAATGTTGCCTACAACCGGTTCTAGGGCAATTACCCCCTGGACAATTACCTCCTGGACAATTACCCCCCCTGGACAATTACTCCCCGGACAACTACCCCCATGCCAATTACCCCCCGGACAACTACCCCCTGTGCCAATTACCCCCCGGACAATTACCCCCCGTACCAATAACCCCAGGCCCGGCCCTAGAGTCTGCGGGGCCCAAGGCAGCAATGGATCAAGCATAAATTTACGCAGTTGATTTCGTGTCAATACGGCACTGGTGGATGAGACTTATAACTAAGATGGGACACTTAACGTTGTTTCCCAAAGAGCACTATTTTAAAAATAAACCACGCTGATATATCATAATGTATACATATTCTGATTTTCAAATGATGCATATAAAAGTTTAACAATTTTCAAAGAATGAGATATTAGAGTGGGACGCAATAAAAACATCGAACAAGTGATAATGGAGAGGAAGCTCAACTTTTTTGGACATGTGTGCAGAATGGACAACAGCAGACTGGTGAAGCAAACTATGTTCGGGGTAATTGACGGCACGGGGGTCAGAAGGAGGCCAAGCAGGGAATGGCTGGACGATGTCAAGAGACTGGTGCGGAATGGACATACAAAAACTGAGCTGGCTGGCGCAAGAACGCGACAAATGGAGGATGATGGTGAAACATGCGATCGACACCAACAGGCGTTGTGCCTATGGACTGAGATGATGAGGAGATATTATTGGCATTGAAAATGATTACTAATATGTCCCAACTTAAGCAACTATTGCCTATCCGTAAGATAGAACAATAATTTCCCTAATGTCAGATTGTGAAAATTTAAGAATGTGAAATAACATCACCAAACATGAAAAACTTCAAATATAAAAAAATTAGGACAGCAGCACCGCAGGTATTAATATTTGCTATGAACGTGGAGTCTAATATAGGCCTACGTGATACTTTTTCGAAACTCTAGACAGTAGCTTCCTTTACCGTATAGCAGTAAGAATAGGTGTGTCCCATCTTATGAACAGTCCCATCTTAAGTGGCTTTCCCCTGCAAGGCTGCAACATTGCGTAGGCCTATCTAAATAATGCAAAATCATGGGCCCCTGGCACTTAGAGGGATAGGGACTCTTGCCCTGGCCGGAAAAATTGAGGCTTTTTTAACAAATAAAGCCCACATTTTTGTTTTTTGACAAATTTCTTTGCGCCAAAGCACCAATGATGCTAATTATTTACAAAGTGAAACGGAGAAATTTACATTTAGACACCTCTCTGAAAATATCCATGTTCTAAATTTTCTGCTTTGCATTTAAGCCTCTCGCTAAAAATAGGCTATCACCACTACCATTGTGTGTTGCCCTCTCCTGCACAAATTTCTGCGGACGTTTTTATGTAAATTTGAAGCAAAATGAGCCAATTACTGTTTTCTGGAGAACATATTCTACATGTATGTCAAGGTTACAACATTAGGTTAACTGTGACTCGCTTTAGCGAAGTCTCGTTCTTTAAAATTCACCCAATAACATTCACGTGGCAAATTGACTGCAAGCATAGTTGTTATGCGAAGTAACCACTAACCAATGTCTATCTCGGCAAAGAAAATTATAGCCAACAGCGCGGGGCCCTGGAAGTGCGGGGCCCAAGGCGGCTGCCTCGCTCGCCTTGCCCTAAGGCCGGGCCTGAATAACCCCCCCGACAACTACCCCCCGTGGCACAGTGTGAGCTTGTTCGTATACGCGTGAGGGAACGAACATTCTCATGGTCATGATATTCGTATTAGTCAGACCTTCAACGCTGCCAAAGCCTATCTTAAAGCAACTTTGCTGTGTAGACATCTTTCTTCAATATCTCACTCTACAATACATATTGGACACACTTATACACACTCCTTGCTGCCATTATTTTTCAGCTATCTGCGTACATCCCTCCTTCTAGCACTCCATGCCTCTCTGTTCCTCTCTCTGTCTTTCTCTATGTATCTGTTTCTCTCGCTCTCAGGCATACGTTTCCTGTACGCTCCTGCATGATATTTAGCAGACCATTCAATGCAATACACACAGTCTACTTAATTTATCCTTGCCTAGTCATGATGGAATTTTATAAATCTTAGAGAGGGAAGCATAAACATTTAAATGGTTTATTAGGCAGGCGTTACAACTAGCTTACAACCGTTATTAGATTGGATTTTATTTAAGGTTTTTCTTTAACGTTTAACACTAACTTGCGTTTAACGGGACATAGACTTCTTTATTGGCACGGGGGGGTAATTGTCCGGGGGGTAATTGGTACGGGGGTAATTGTCCGGGGGGGGGGGTAATTGGCACGGGGGTAGTTGTCCGGGGGTAATTGGTACGGAGGTAGTTGTCCAGGAGGTAGTTGTCCGGGGGTAATTGTCCGGGGAGTAATTGTCTAGGGGGGGTAATTGTCCTGTCACCCTACAACCCACAGGTTTTTCCCATTGCCTTGGAAACGCAATTTGACCTATAAATGCGGGAGTGCAGTCTTTATGAGCTTGGACGTCGCATTTCAGCAGCCTCTGGAGATCACCCTGAACCAAAATTCCTGATCTGACGTCTTTCCATCTGTGTTGCACGTCACAATACCATTGCATTCAGAGGCACATTGAGGATGATTTTGAAACCTGGGACGAGGACTGACTTCTCATAAACTAAATTTTTTAACTCCTAAAATATGTTTATAAATCCTGAGGGATCATTGATGCCTCGGGTAAAAAAATAATAATAATTTTCTCTATTGAACAATCCGGTTGACAGACCGCAACCGGTTACAGCAGTGGTTTCAACCTATTTCTAGTGGCGGAACCTTTCTCGAAGCGCGCATTTGCTCGCGGGGCACTCGCGTTTCACCTGTCCAGTATTACAAGCCTACAGTTGTAAAAGTTATGTAAGCAATGTAATATTTTGATTAAATGTACGTTACTTGCACTTCTGGGGAAGTCTATAGTATCACATTACAAATTGCCTACGTGCCTTAAACTTCCAAAAGTGTTGGCCCCAATTTCGCCAACTATCCATCCACAGAGGGATAGAATATTGAAAATGAACATACGGATACGGTATATAATCTGGATTAGAGTTATGGACAAGTTGTGTTAAAGTATATCCTTCATTGAATTTTCTGTGAAATTTTTGTGTACCTGGTTTAAATCCTGGACACATCGTAGATATAAAAACACGTCACGTAGGCAGACACATAACGATTCGTCTTCAACATAAAAAATCTTTTGGGGGCTCAACCGCCACGTGCGTGATGAGCGACGCGAAGCCATAGTGGGGCCGATCGGCTTCAGTTTAATTTGGGGAATTTTTAGCTTTGTTTGCTGGTTACGTCGCTACACCTGAAAAAGTGCGTCTGTCACAGCACTCACACATTTGCAAGACTTTTGTTTCTTACATCTTATGTAATTTTCCGAAAAGCAAATAGCGAGTATAATTAAAGGCCTGTCGGTCAAAGATTCTAAAGTAGGGTGACCATTTTCTGGCCATCAAAAATCGGGACACTTTTTTAAAACTGCCAATTATTGTAATTCCTTTACAGAGTATAGGCGTATACGAATTAAGGCCTATCCTTTAGGATAGGTCTCCTCCAGTCAGCAGTAAACTATAGTAGGCTATTGTTGCTTAATGCTTATTATAGTAGGTTATACGGCTTTGACGAAACTCAAAGTTACTGATAGGCGGCATAGGCCTATATCTCGGAGGAGTGAATTTAGTCCTAAGTTCTGCTCTGTGAAAGTTTTTTTAACATATCGATGCTGGTGTCATCAGATACAGTTAATTTAGGCATAATGCCGAGCATATATGCTTCAGTGTAACATCTCCAACCTGCTCTAGTTGTCAATACACTGTGTGTAGCACTTCTTCATAATTGAGAACACTCTCAATCGGCGTTCACTAGGCCTATATGTATTTAGTCCAGAAGAAGATTTAAGGTTTCCGTGAGGACAAGCAGGGAAAGAGGTTTGGGGGATATGTGCTCCTCAGCATCAGAATTTTTTTAAATTTCAACAGTGATTTTCAACCAGGGTTCCGCGGCAGTTTCATAAAATTTTATGGCACCAACTGAAATCAGAAAAGTATTAGCAATTAATAGATTCTTTCACATCCTTTAATCACGTTGCTTAAAATAACATTTATACGTGAATGTTTTGTTGTTTTCTAAAATTATGCCGTTCGAATACTTGTTTTTCGGAAGGCATAATTGCGCATCAAAATAATGGGAATCTGTAGTCTTATAGATTGCCTACGTGTCCAACTCTTCAGTCAGACAAACAAAACATTTTCATAAATTTTTGATTTTAAACCATTTGGACGCTCGAGATCTGTTCTGTATAAACAGCCAGCTGACTGCACCAGAAGTGCAAGTGACGTAGGCCTACATTTAATCATTGCATAATTTTACAAGTTGCAACAGTTACTGTAGACTATGTACAGGGTGGGCCAAAAAAGTAATCCTCTACGATTTTTTGACAATATCTTGGCCAAACATAAGAATTTTTAAATGAAACTTTACAGTATTAAAGGCAATTCATATTTACGTGCAATGGTCAAATTACAAAAAATATTTCAAACAGAACAAAAGTTATATCACTTTAAGTAAGGCCACCCACCGTTTTTTGACGATTCAAAAACGAAACGCAAACAAATTAGATTTTTTTTCCTAATAATTATCATGGCCAGAAGTAAGAATTTCAAAAATGAATCTTTACATGTTTAAAGACAATTCATATTTACACATGATGGCCAAATTTCATCAAAATATTTCAAGCACAACAAAAGTTACATCACTTTTAGTGAGGCCACCCACCGTTTTTGACGATTAAAAAACCTAACGCAACAAAAAGTAACAAAAACGTGATTTTATCAAGTCATATCTCAAATAACTGTTTGGAACTGAGCTTGATAGTGATTCACAACTTGTGTTCAATGTGCCCACCACCAGTGCCTAAACTTCTTTTGAGTCTCTTTGCAAATTTCTTTATGATTAATCTGACAGATTTCTTATTTACCAATTTGATTGCCATGTTGCTAAGTGACATCTCAGTGACGTGCAGCTACGCTGCTACCCTGTTCCTTTTTTCAATAGTAATAAGAATTCATTCATTCATTCATTTCAAACACTTATATAGCGCTTCTTCAAGAGTACCTACTCAGAAGCGCTCCCGACCCAACCACGGTTAAAAAGAATAGTTTTAAGAGCAGAGTAGAACGTAGTCTCAAAGGTTCTAGGCACAAGACGTAGTTCCACAGGAAGCCCATTCCAGGTTATAGGGCCAACGACAGAAAAGGCACGGTGCTGTGTAATAATGATCACCTGGCATTATCAAAGCCTATTTGATAACAATTATATGAGATGAGACTTAATAAAATCGTGTTTTTGCTACTTTTTGCTGCGTTTCGTCTTTGAATCGTCAAAAAACAGTGGGTGGCCTCCTTAGAAGGGCCATAACTTTTATTCTGTTTGAAATATTTTGCTGAAATCTGGCCATCATGTGTAGATATGAATTGTCTTTAAGCCTGTAATTCTTACTTACGACCAAGATATTGGCCAGAATAATTAAATTGGTTCTTTGCTACTTTTTGTTGCGTCGCGTTTTTGAATCGTCAAAAAACGATGGGTGGCCTCACTAAAAGTGATATAATTTTTGTTCTGTTTCACATATGGCGATGAAATTTGGCTATTGTACGTAGATATGAATTACCTTCAAGCCCGTAAAACTGGATTTGAAAATTTCCTATTTTTGGCCAAGATATTGACAAAAATCCGTAGTGGATTACTTTTTTTGGCCCACCCTGTATATCTTTAACTACTGGGCGGGTGAAACGCGCAGGGTTCCGCGAGCAACTCACGCACTTTGAGAAAGGTTCCGCCATTAGGAAAAGGTTGAAAACCACTGGTCTACAATGACAATGTATTTTAAGTTGTCATCTGAGAGAAAAACTGCTGTACTATTTCAGGGATAACATTACTGATGACATGAGTTGTCTCACTCTCATTAGCCTACGACTCCGACGAGACCTGTTGAAATCGATATACATGTAGGCCTAGATATGCCAATGAAATTGTATATGGAGGCTTTCTGGTTACGCTTTGATAATTCTTAAAATCTGTTAACCAAACTCACTAGTCTATATACTACAGATGTATAATGTAATACTCCATATAAATTGACAACTTCTCTTTCATTGCGACTTCTGTATAGATTACAAACTGCACTTTGTTCTGTCATTGACATAAAACTGACGTTTTCAATATTCAAATTTCCTTCTTTTCAAAAACAGGGGCAATTTTGCCCATTTGCCCAAGTCGTCGGGACACCGAGACGCACCACAAAAAACCGGGACATGTCCCGGAAAACCCGGGACGTATGGTCACCCTATAGTCTAAAGGCTTAAGGCAATTGTTCCAAACTCGTGGCCCGCGGACCAAAAGTGGCCCGCCAGGCCTAAAAATGGCCCTCGTCTCTCAAAAAATAACCAGAACTATGAGAAAAATTGACAATTTGGACTGGTTAGAACACATGATGATATGGTTCTTTGCCCGAAGGCAGGTTCATTGGCTTTACGCCCCTTGGGATGAGATGAGTGAGGTGGTTTCCTGATGCCTTCCCCACAGACAATGATGAGTAAGCAACTTGCCCAAGGTCGCTCCGCAGGAGCTTGCGCCCCTACGTCCCACACGTGCTAACCCGAGATATCTAAATCTCTGAATGTCAACTCCCAGCCAGGGGCTTGAACCGCAGTCCGTTGCAACCAACAGACGAATGCCGCTCTTGCTTACCGGTGTAGCTAACTAGGCCAGCTTAGAACACATAGTTATTTTAAATAGCGAATTATTTTTTTTTGACGTCTATAAATAACATAAAACATTCTATGTTGATTCATTTATAACAATTCATATGCTTTTAGAGAACTAAATTTTAATTTTGTGGCCCCCAAATGTTCTACAAGTAAGAAAAAGTGGCCCATCGTGTCCGCCAACTTAGAAAAAGTGGCTCTACAGTAAAAAAAGGGTTGTGAACCACTGGCTTAAGGCATAGGCTTTCATTTGCAAACATTCGAATTTGTTTCCGCTACCACTGGATAAGAAATTTAACCACTGGCTTTCAAAATGAACGAATGAGAAGAAGAATAAACCAAACAAGTCGTGGGTCTAATGCACAGCAGATTCTGTTTGCTCAGATCAGTCCATATAATTTAAAACAAGTGATAACAATTAATGCTTTGTTTGTGATTGTCCGACGGGACCGATGGAAACGTACCGTACCGTATAAGCAATCTATGCGTATAGGCCTATTGATTCCCATATGAAGCACCTGCCTTCCGAATAACAAGTAATGAGCTAGTCTATAACGACAAAATTATATTTAAAAACAATAACATAATTATATAAAACAACAATGCAGTCACTTAACAATGTTATTTTAAGCAAGAATGACTGAAAACTGTGAAAGAATCTATTCACTGGTAATACCTTTGTGATTTCAGTTGGTGCCACAAAATTTTCCATCAAACTGCTGCGGCCGACGTCCGCGGAAAATCGTTGGGTTACAGTGTACAGCTATGCAAATGAAACAATTCATGAGAACAACAAAATAATCGCAATTCACATAACTACCAACAGAACAGATGGCCTGCAATACAAGGGTGCTAAGAGCAGCCGGTAACAGGACACTTACCCCCGGGCAATAACCCCCGGACAATTACCCCGGACAATAACCCCCGGACAATTACCCCGGACAATAACCCCCCGGACAATTACCCAGCCTATGCAGCAGTCTATCCTACGGCGAAGCAGGACGTTTTGGCGCCCCCGTTTTGGCGCCCCGCTTTGGCGCCGCCGTTTTGGCGCCTGACGTTTTGGCGCCGCCGTTTTGGCGCCGGACGTTTTGGCGCCGGACGTTTTGGTGGCAGAGTTTATTGAAGAAAATAAATGTTTGCCTAAATGGAAGTCGGATTGATAAAACTAATTTTGGCGTATGTGGAAGCTAGATTTATGGAAATAACTGTTCCTGTCACTGAAAGTTGGATGAAACTAAGTCTTTGCTGCAATAGAAGCTGAATGTATGGAATCCTCTTCTGCCTAAATATAAGTCGGTTTTACGGGAAAAAATCCATCTACTAATGGAAGCTGGATTGACGAAACACTTCTTGGTTAAACAGAAGTTGGAATGAAGAAAATAAATTTACCGTAAATAGAAGTGGGACTGTTAAAGATTCTGGATTAAATCGGGCTTGCCTTGATGATATATAATTATAATTATAATTTCAGTGTGCAGTGCGTGCAAATCACACGGGCCCACGACCTCCAGGGCCCACAGAGATTGTTGAATAGTTAATCTAACCTAAACTAGGCCTATATCATTATATTTTGTGAGAGATGTAGTTTTTGAGAGCAGACTTGCATTACTTCGCTACAATAGGCCTTCTTTTTCTTCTTCACGTTCTCTGCCCTCAGGCAGGTTCGTATGTCCAATGACGCCATTTTTTTCTGTTCTGCGCTTCTCTCTTCAGTCCACTGTATCCATCCTCTGTCAGCATCTAGCATGGGCGAAGCTTATCAGGCGCTAGGGGTCTAAGCCCCCCAAGAAGACTCAGATTCATTTTCTAACCGTGTAAATGATATTTTTCCCGGGCTTAGCCTCCCCAGAAGGCGTTAGCCCCTCCAAGAATGGAAACCAAACTCCGCCCATGCATAATTTTATTCCAAACGAAGCAAGTATCATTTGGGAAAAACATAGGGTGGGTGAATAACTGAATACCACCCCCTTGGTAGCCCGTGGGTTAAGCAGTTATTTGGCCTTTAGTTTTCATAGCCAATATTGTCCTAGTAAAAGCCTACTGTTTCAATAGAATATCCAAATTCTGAAAGTATGCGGAGAAGCACGTGGCTAGATAATTAAGTGTTTATTATGGAAGAGTCGAGGAGTCTCCTGCTGGTATACCAGCTTTGAACTAGACTGGGATAAACTGGCGGTAGCAGGGGCACAGAGGAAAGATCCGGACATAGGATGGATTATGCAGCGGAAAAATTAGAATCGACTGAGACGCCACTATAAGAGGAGATTCGAGGGTTAAGCTCCACGGTAACAAGGATAATAATAAGCCATTATAGTTAGAGATTTCACAAATTTCTAGTAAAACCTAGCGTTTTAATGCTTGAAAATGTGCACTTGTACACGAGCCAGTGCAATGTGGGATGGACGGAAGGACGGACGGACGGACGGACGGACGGACGAACGAACGGACGGACGGATGGATGGACGGGTGGGTGGATGGCTGGATGGATGGCTGGATGGATGAATGGATGGATGGATGTATGGGCAGATGGATTAATGAAGGGAGGATGTGAGTAAGTTAGCGAGCAGGATGCAAGTTTAATTAAATGTTTTGACATCTCGCTTAAGCACTCATAATATTATTACCGTCTGCGCAGTCACGCTACCTGGCGCCGCGACGATTTTAATCGCGTCTAGTGAAAGCATCACTTGAGGCACATCACATCTGCTAGGCGTTCTGATTAGGTTGTCTCTACATAGACAAAGAGACGGACAAAGACACAGACAGGCAGACACGTGCGCACATACAAGCAGACGGACTGAGTTCATGCCAGTACTGGTTCAACTACTTATAAATGCTCGGACTGACGATCGTTGCATCAGCCGGAAATCGTTCCAACCGTTTTTGTTCATACTGCGACTTCGATAGCAGTCGTTGCTCGCGATCACCATGTGGAACAGCTTAGCAATTGTTCTCTGTGCTACGATGTTTGTGGCCACGACATATGATATACCTTATATTGGTAGTAGTTTGCCGACTAGCTCTTCATTAGAACCAGGCCTATTAACTAGTGCTGAGATAGACGAGGTAAAACAATCGACACTTAGTCTACTTATTCCAGTAGTCTAACTGCATCTAAATATTATCGGTATTATAGACCTACTATCACAAATCAATAAGATGTGAGTAAGTTAACGAACAGGATGCGATGTGTGTCTAATGAAAGGTTTGACATCTCGCTTAATCACCTGTAATATTACTATCGTCTGCGCAGTCAAGCGACGTGACGCCGCTTCTCCATACTAGTCCTACTGAATTCATGATAGTACTAGTTCAACCACCGGTACTTATAAATGCTCGGACTGACGATCGTTGCATCAGTCGGAAATCATTCCAACAGTTTTCGTTCACACTGTACTATTATAGAGTGCACTTCATAACAGCTTAATATTGTATAGGCCTACTCCTTGGATGTTCTGTTGCAGTCGTGCGTTTTCAAATGGAGTAATGAAAGCCATGCTTACTTACTTACTCTTACACAATACTTATTTACATTGTGTTATTTCTAAGCCTGTTGTATTCTTTTAATTTACATACATAGGGTAGGTCCCTATATTACAGTGTTTCTGGTGCGCAATTTGTTATCTTTCAGATTTTAAAAGAGAATGCCAGATTACGCCAGAGTAGGCTTACGGGTAAGACTTTTCGGATATCCGCTCACCGCTTATCTAGCGCGACATTCAGAGTTTCCACACATCATAATCATCATCATCATCGTGGTCGTCGTAATCATTATCGTCAGCGCGGCTGCACGGCTATCACCGCAACCGCCATCGTGTATTCATCATCGATCAATATCACTGCCATCATCATCATCATCGTCGTCGTCGTCGTCATCATCATCCTGATCAATCGTCATCATCATCGCCATCATCATCATTAGCATCATCATCATCATCATCATCATCATCGTCGTCGTCGTCGTCATCATCATCCTGATCAATCGTCATCATCAACGCCATCATCATCATCGCCATCCTCATCATCATCATCATCATCATCATCATCATCATCATCATCATCATCGTCCTAACGGACGTTCTTTTAACGTGGTCTACAGTTCGACTAATAGGTCTCTGTGGGTCCTCGACTACACGTCCCGTTTGGTCTGCTCCAGGACTCTGAGTATACGATTGCCTCCTTGATAATTATGGCTGGGACTTAAACTCCGACTTACCTACTTGACCTTTGTTGGCCTGCGTCCGGTTCACAGAGTAGCCGCTCCCTTCCCTCAACAGAGAAGGTGTTGTTCTCACCACCCTTCGCCTGCACCAAAACCATGGGTCGTGGATCTCGTAGTGTAGAATGGCATTCCTCTCGAACTGCGTCTTTTCCCACGCCGCTTCCTTGAAGCGTTTTCTTCTTTTTATTATCTGCCAAAAACCATCTTTTTTGCTTCTTATTTTTCTGCATCGCTTTATTCGGTTTTTTATTTTTCTATCTAACTTTATTTACTTATTTACTGTCTGTTATTATCTTCCGTGATTTAATATTTTCTGATGTTCCTTACGTTTTCAGCTTACTCCCAGGAATTCAGCTAACTGGTGTCATTATTTAATTGTTTAACATCCTCATTTTAGAGATAGGCCTGCATGTACATTGTAGCAGGTGCGCGTAAGAATTTAAATTTATAAGAGTTATTTTGATATCAACTTCTTTGGCCTAATATAGCCTACGTAGGCCTATCAATTTTAAGAAGCCTGCAATATGTTATTTGATTAGTAGCCTACACATACAAAGCCTTTAGGTCTACATCTGATTAGGCCTACATTTTAATTGGGTAATGCTGACTAGCATGAATTTATGCGGGCTTATGTTCACAGTTTAAATTTCAGAAAATTTCAATGCCAGTCCTTTGGATTTTTTCAATTTTTTATTGAACCAATTGCAACTGTTGTAAATGAATTTCACGTATAGTGGATTTGGTAAAAAAATTGGGTTATTTGCCGATTAGGAAGGATTTTTTAGTTTGAAATGCAGTTTAAGATGTTACAGAGTCAAATTAATAATATTGTACTTCGATTAGCGTTTTTGTCGTGTTTTCTATTTGTTTTACTTTTTCGAATAAAACCACGCTTTCCCCGTTTTTATTTGGTTTCCATCGTTTTTTTTACATCTGGGGCCTATGATTTCTGTTAAATTCTAAAATTCTTCGAAAACTTTTCTTCTTGATCGTAGGTAATTTGATGTGTAGCTCTCTGATTAACTGTCTTGAAGAGGTGCTATAATATAGATCCATGAAGGAATAAATCTTAATTCTTTCACGAGACCTAATTAACTGACTACTGAGAAATTTCTGTTTCAGAACCCCACGAAAGCTCGGAGTCTGACGGTACGTTTAATTAAGTAGGGCACAGGGCTTAGAGTGTGTCTGGACGGTCATGGACGGCGTCGGCGTCCAGGCACTTCTTTTAAAATACGAACGCCGCCCTGCCACTTATTGGCCAGCACAGCCTGAAAAGGTACGGGGCGTCCAGTCACTTCTTTTGGAAAGGTAAGGGCGTCCAGGCACTTATTTTTCCACACTTTAAGCACTGTAGGGTAGCACACGCGTAGGACCTTAGGTGGTTACAGTAACCACTTTATATTTTTTCACTGTGATAGAGACCTTGCCGTCGACATCGTTAAGACTTTCGCCTACACTGTCAAGCAGAAAATATTGCTAACTAGAACTATGCTGATTTGTTTTACGTTACTGGATGAATGAGGACATAAGAACCGAAGGAAAAGTAGTTCCAGTGAACTAATAACTACTAAGTAACTTCCACAGATTGACAAACAAAGTTGATAATGATATTAAGAGATAAACAACGAATGACGTTTATTGTGCACTTTTTATGACTAATTGAGGAATAGCCTACATTAATTATAGTGACAGTTAACCATTAATTTATCGCTAATTCTTAAATTGTTGAAACGAAATATAGCCCACACTTGCTTATCGATGACATCTCTAGCTTAAAATATTATCTTATTCAAGTCTGGAGACCCAATGTGTGACACTGAAGTAGGCCTAGGCACAACCGAGCATTGATATTCTTATGAATCGTAGGTAATTTGAGGTGAAGCTCTCTGATTAACTGTCTTGAAGAGGTGCTATAATATAAATCCATGAAGGAATAAATCTTATTTCTTTCACGAGACCTAATTAACTGACTCTTTAGAAATTTCTGTTTCAGAAATAAATCCGGAGCTTGGCGGTACGTATAATGTAGGCTAGCATAAGCTTTGATGGTTAGGCTACATTAACGGTTAACCACTTGGTATTTTTTCATTGGGATATAGTCCACCCCTTCTACTTTCTTAATGCTTTGGCATACCACCGCAGTTAGTCTTTCCTTCACTTAAGTTCATTGAATCAGTTTTACACTTTAACGCTTAAATCAAGACTGCGGAAATCATTCAAGTCAACGGCTGATTAATCGACTAATTAATCGAATAATTAATCGAATAATTAATCGAATGATTAATCGAATAACTAATCGACTGATGCTAGATATTTCACTTTAGTTCCATGTGAGAGACTTTTGTTCAGCCTGTTATGGGCCAATTCTCAAACAGAAAATATTGCTAACTAGAACTATGCTGATTTGTTTACGTTACTGGATGAACGAGGACATAAGAACCGATCGAAGAACATAAAAGTTGTTCTAGTGAACTAATAACTACTAAGTAACTTCCACAGATTGATAAAAAAAATTAATAATGATATTAAGAGATAAACAACGAATGACGTTTATTGTGCACTTTTTATGACTAATTGAGGAATAGCCTACATTTATTATAGTGAAAGTTAACCATTAATTTATCGCTAATTCTTAAATTGTTGAAACGAATTATAGCCTACACTTGCTTATCGTTGACATCCCTAGCTTAAAATAATATCTTGTTCAAGTCTGGAGACCCAATGTGTGACACTGAAGTAGACCTATGCACTTCAACTGATTATCCTTGTCTCTAAAAGACTGTCAAGTGAGATGCTGGTTTAATTGTTCCTTTGTTTCGGTACGCCTTCAGATGTGAATTAGGCGTAATTAAAAAATCCATCGATTACGTAAATATTTGTACACCACAGGCTTAGGCCTAAGTCTACAAACGCTGCAATCCTCTTTGATCTCGTAATTTTTCTGTGCACAACACAGTCTGAACAGAAGGCTGTCATTTATTACTCCTCCGATCCGGCTGATTGAAGAATTAGAGCAGAACCCTTCCACCTCAAAACATCCAGATCTGATGTGACCCATTTTACAGTTTTAAGAGCATAAGACCAACATAGGATTGATTTACTTACGTGCCCCATTTTTATGGTGCTGAGAGTAGAGGGAGACTGGATCAGTAAAACCAAGAACAAAGGAATTGCGGGGGGTAAGGGCGCCAAAAGATAAACCATGAATAGAATGTGAAGATAAACCAACAATAGGTTAGAAGTAAGACCAACAATAGAGGCATGACGTCAGCAACAGCTGTGGTAATCGATACCCCTTTTAATGACTGGATTTCTTAGACCAGGGGTTTATAAATCGACACACTTGACTGAGCACTGGAGGCTGAGGTGGCAGGCCCCACCCCCACCCCCACCCCCAGCTGGCTGCGCCAGCGGCATTTCCACTGATGATGCTGCAGCTGCTGAGGCAGCTGCTATGAGTAATCCTTTTTAAAACCCAGCATTATAATTTTTTGCTAATACATAGACAGACAAACAGGGATTACGAAGCATCTAACCACAGATACTCGCTCTACAGTGGTATTTTCTGAACCACCTACTGAAATCTATCCCCACCCCACCCCACGCAGACTGGATGGTTTGACCAACTGAATTACCCCTTCTGCTGCAGCTTCTGCTGCTGTAGCTGCACAGACAGCATGAGGACTCATGGCTATACCTTTTTAAAACACAGAATTATAATTTTTTGCTAATACATAGACAGACAAACAGGCACTACGAAGAATCTAACAACAGATACGCGCTCTACAGTGGTATTGTCTGAACCACCTACTGAAATTCATCCCCACCCCACGCAGACTGGTTGGCTTGATCAGAGGAATTACACCTTTTTCTATATATTTTACAAACTTCATAAGTGTGCATTTCATGACCAAAGCGCAAGATTTTCAGGAAATATCCTCTGTACAAATATTTATGTTTGTCCGAATCTACATATCTATCGATTAAGTAAAAATAATAAAGTACCCCATCACATGTATGATCAGAAGAGAATCACTTAGTTTACAGGCCCATCTCAGCATTAATTATTAAATTGCGCACCCGTTCTAAAAAGAGAGATAGTACGAGTGACAGAGATTGATGCACAGAAGCAAAATCGCTGCTATATGTAAGAATAAGTAAGAATAAGTAAAGGGCAACTTCTATATTTTGTCAACAGCTGGCAATGAAATTTTTAAAAATGTGTGTGGAATATACAGATGTGAGAGCTCTATAAAGATCAGTAAGTCCAGATTTTTACATATTTCCAATTTTTGTAGAGCTGCTCGTGCAGGGAGCGAGAAATAGCGTGAAGGAAAGGGCGAAGGTTCAATATCGAAACATAAAAAATAAGAAAATCGTATATTCCTTTGAGTTACACATGGTGCTGCTTGTATTGCATAGCGACTGTATTTCTATTATCTACAATAAATTAATCAGATGTAGGCAATTCTGAGCATGGAAAATAAAATGCTTGTCAGCATAGTGAGTTGTAATGTGGCCCGTTCAGTTGAGATTGCAAGCCGGGCGAGTTTAATAGAGTATCTGCACCATTCTTAAAGATATAATGCGAGCGCCTCTATACAATAATTGAATACCCATACCCCTACATCATAAAATAGTGAGTGCATAGGGCGTGTCCGTTTGCGAATAATGTGATTGCCTATATGAGCTGTCTTGCTGCATGGAAGTTCGTTTGTGTGGGGCAATGCGCCTGTTCGATTGACATACGTTAGGACCTTCTGATTGGTTGACCATATCTCAATGCCAGCCTTGGTTGCGAACGTCCCTGTATGAGTTTCAAGAATAATACGTTTTGATCTACACAATTAGTTTGCACGCCGCAACATCTATTTTTTAAAAGGGTGCATCGAATAATTCCATTCAAAATCAATTTGAAATTATGTGTTCGCAGCCACACAGCTACACAGTTGACAAGAACAAATATAAATCGCTTATGTGATGGTGTGTGTGTGTGTGTGTGCGTGGCTCATTATTAATGGTGGTCTGTCTATGCATGCTCAGCTGCATGTTTTCGGAAAGCGTCTGTAGTGGAGCCATATTTGCTATGTAAAAAAAATAGCTGCGACAGAAATTGCAGTATTAGCAAGTGAAGTGTTGTCTTTGACTGTAAAATTTTTGTCTGACACTGCCGTTGGAACTGAAGGCGAAAAGGAATGATTGACAGCTGCGTGTGTGTGTGTGAATCAGATGGAGAGAAGAGCTCGTTGGATGGGTTGGGGTGGGGATATCTGCGGAGAGAGCAGCGAGAGAGGTGGGTGGGTGGGTTGGGGTGGGGAGCTTGGCGGCGAGAGCCGCGAGAGAGGTGGGTGGGTGGGGTGGGTATGGGAGCTTGGCGGAGAGAGCAGCGAGAGAGGTGGGTGGGTGGGGTGGGGAGGGGAGCTTGGCGGCGAGAGCCGCGAGAGAGGTGGGTGGGTTCCAAAGTTAATACTACAATGCCTATACATGGTGCAGCTGATGGTGATTGGTAGATTGCCATGCCAAGTTAGAGTCTGTGTGCGTCTGTGTGCGTCTGTTGTTAGATGCTTCGTACCCCCTGTTTGCCTGTCTATGCATTATCAAAAAATTATAATGCCGATTTTTAAAAAGGTATATCCATGAGGCTGCAAAGACAGCTACAGCAGCAGAAGCTGCAGCAGAAGGTGTAATTCCTCTGATCAAGCCAACCAGTCTGCGTGGGGTGGGGATGAATTTCAGTAGGTGGTTCAGACAATACCACTGTAGAGCGCGTATCTGTTGTTAGATGCTTCGTAGTGCCTGTTTGTCTGTCTATGTATTAGCAAAAAATTATAATTCTGTGTTTTAAAAGGGTATAGCCATGAGTCCTCATGCTGTCTGTGCAGCTACAGCAGCAGAAGCTGCAGCAGAAGGGGTAATTCAGTTGGTCAAACCATCCAGTCTGCGTGGGGTGGGGTGGGGATAGATTTCAGTAGGTGGTTCAGAAAATACCACTGTAGAGCGAGTATCTGTGGTTAGATGCTTCGTAATCCCTGTTTGTCTGTCTATGTATTAGCAAAAAATTATAATGCTGGGTTTTAAAAAGGATTACTCATAGCAGCTGCCTCAGCAGCTGCAGCATCATCAGTGGAAATGCCGCTGGCGCAGCCAGCTGGGGGTGGGGGTGGGGGTGGAGCCTGCAACCTCAGCCTCCAGTGCTCAGTCAAGTGTGTCGATTTATAAACCCCTGGTCTAAGAAATCCAGTCATTAAAAGGGGTATGGATTACCACAGCTGTTGCTGACGTCATGCCTCTATTGTTGGTCTTACTTCTAACCTATTGTTGGTTTATCTTCACATTCTATTCATGGTTTATCTTTTGGCGCCCTTACCCCCCGCAATTCCTTTGTTCTTGGTTTTACTGATCCAGTCTCCATCTACTGCTGAGAGCAAAAACCAACCGATCATTGATATTCTTATGAATCTCATCACAGGTCCAAAAGTTGGGTGCTAAGTGCATAAATTCATGTAACGTTTTGTAGACTATTTCGAAGGTGACATTCTAGGTGAACGTAAGCGAGAGCCTCGCGACGAAGTAAGTCCTATAATTACGACACCATCGTTTATACTAATATGCCAAGAATCACCAAAGTCTGACCGAGTAAAAAGTAGCATGCTGTGGTAAACTTCAATGCTTTCTAACTTACTGTCTAGAGCCCAGGCTGTCAGACAGGCATAGCTCAATCTCCCTTCCAGTAACGCTTCCGGCTCATTGGACGAATTCCTAAATTTTCTTCTGTTTCTACCTACATGCGTGATGTGCTGCATTGGTTGCCAATAGCCCCACGCGTCCATCATCGAATTGCTGCCCTGGTTTCTCGCTGTATCCTTGGTTGTGCTCCATCCTACCTGCGCGTTCTTTGTCGCCCAGTCTCTGACATTGAAGCGCGTCGGCCCCTCGCTCTGCTGCGAAGGGACAACTGCTTGTTCCACGGGCTCGCTTGGCTACCAGACAGCGCCGAGCCTTCTCGGTTGTGGGGCCGTCAATCTGGAATGACCTAGCCCCCTAACCTCCATCTCCTCCACCTGACCAGTCAATCCTTATTTCTTAAGTCCCTTAAATCTTTTTTTTCTTTTGCCGTGGCTAGGTTGGGAGCGCCTCTGAGTAGTTTCTTGATGGGGCGCTATATAAATGCTAATAATGAATGAATGAATGAATGAATGAGTGAATGAATGAATGAATGAATGTCACTCTATAGATCTCAAGTTTGTATTGTCACCGTCTATAGCCAGCATTGTTCAGGCTAACAAATAAATGGCACCATAATCATAATAAGCGAACAGAAATGCGTATCAGCATGCTTTGTTGCTCTTCATTCACCATTTTATTCGATACAGACATGGGCGCCCGCAGAAATTTTTCAAGGGGGCAAATATTTTCGATGCTCACGATTTTTTAGTAGCAAGAGGTTGAAAATAAGAAACGGGAAATTAATAATGCGGGTATTTTTCAAAGAAATTTCTTAATGAAAATTTCTCAGTTTCGTTTTGCGCATACATCATTTTTAATATGAATAGTTTCCTTAGTGCGGAATAAAAAAAGTAGGCTAGATGTTGAAAAGGAGGTTCTTGAAGGGACTATATGTATGTCCATAGAAGGATTGAATGAATAAATGAATGAAAAATAAGTGTAAATTTTTCAAGGGTCAAGTGCTACTTCTATATTGTAATCGTAATTCATAAACTTTTAAAGCAGCACTCGAAAGTCAATCACAGGGCACCAGCTTATTCAAAAGCGCAGAATCGAGTCAGAATGCTCTTCAAAGGGTGGTCAGAAAGAGGTCCAAGCATTGTCGGAGTTTATCAGGATTAGGGGGCTAAGCCCCCCAAAAGACCCAGATTCATTTTTTTAACCGTGTAAATGGTAACTTTTTCCGGGCTTAGCTCCCCAAGAAGGCTTTAGCCCCTCCAAGAACGGAAACCAAACTCCACCCATGGGTCCAAGTCCGGTAGCTAGAAAGTCAGAGTATAGCTGTTAATGTGAGTGTCGCCTAGGAATGTGGAGGATCGGAGGGTCAGATGAGAAGGGTATTAATTCTTTTGAACAGTTTTGGGTGGATATCCCGAGATAACCAGAGCCTCTTATCCAAGTTTTTACTACAGCTTAACCTCCCTAGATTCTGTACTAGCAGCATTCAAATGGACAAAATGCAGCCTGGCTTATTAGAGCAGGCTTGATTTATATATAACGCTGGGCCCGTATGCACATGAGGGCATAACTCGTATATTTGGCTTCAATCTGGCCTATACGGGAATACTGGGTTATTTCCGTATGCACGGCTTGAGATTAGCGAATTAAACTAGGTGTAACGTTATTCCAACTTCGAGGTTGGAGTACGCCGGCTACTCCCATTGTGAACAATAGACGGCCGACGTTAGCTATACAGCGCGAACGATAGGCAGCCGTCGACATTTCCCTATGGCCCGTCTTTAGGTCTGAATCTGTTTACCCCACGCTGGCAACGACCGCATATAACCTATTGAATTTGGAGAAGAGCAAGCGTCATGCATCGTCGGGTGCAAGGAATGTGTAGATTAGTTATTCTCGTTGCTATTTTGTCTCGTGCATATGGATACATTCCAATGGCTATATCGGGAATTGCTAAGTCGCGTTTAGGCACTATACGTGATTACCTTATGCCGTGTCATGTGCATACCAGCCCTGGTGAATAAGCAGATCTCCTTACGTAGTTTCAGTGTGCTGATGAGAAATATTTACATTAGGGTAATTTATTGATAAGTATAATTTTTGCAATTTTTAAACCTGCATCATAGCGAAATTCCAATCAAATAGGCCATAATGAATAGGCATAATATTTGCATGGGCGCCAGCAGGATGGTTAAATTCAATTATAGGCCTAGTTATAGTTTTTAGCAAAAGCTATAAAATGCAAGACAGAAAATTAAGAGTCTTTTTTTCTATAGAGATATCTAAAGGTATATTTCTGACTTTCACATTGTGTACGTCCTTCGTATCATTAGTGCTTTAATGCGATGAAATTTGTTTTTAAAAGTAGTAGTTAGAAAAAAAGGAATCAAATTTTCAGGGGAGCAACTGCGGGCGCCCATGGATACAGAGCGACAAGAGTCGGTCGTTAGTCGGTAAGTTGCAAACACTCTAACGAACTCTTAACTATTCGATTGGGGCACGTGACATGAGCAATAGCCACTGCGCAATATACTGGCGAAATATTTCCACCAAACTCACGCGTATACAGACAAGGCATGAGTTGCGCTATTTAGGCTGCTGCATGACCACCATTGCCATTAAGCTTATCAAATCAAATCAAATCAAATCAAATCAATTTATTGGTCCGTTTGTAACAGTAACAAGCACACCAAGTTAGGAACAAAAGTTACACAAACATCTCAAGTATAACCAAGTAGTTAAACATTAATCAATCCAATAACTTAATTAGTTAACATAGATGTTTTAAACAAGTAAGGATTGCATTAAACCTAGTGGTTCTAAGGTTAAGTGATGCCATTGTGGACAAATTGTCCCTAGACCCGGGATGCGAGGTTATAAAAAAAACTCGTGCAATAGTGGACACAAATGGAGACCCAGAAGGGAGGAAATCCCGCTAATAGGGCCCCCAGACAAACTATTAAATAATTTTGATAGATACACACCACAATTTGATGAAAAAACCAAAGCAACAGTAGATGAATGGAGATGATCACAGTTATCATAACATCACAGCAAGGAGACAGGCACATCAATCCAACACACTATATACAGAGAATATTTTAATGAAGTTGAAAAATAATTTTAATATCAGTTATGGGCAACTATTAGCCATTTACGTAATTTTATTTTAAACAGGTTAATATTAGGAGAATCTCTAAGGCCTTGTGGCAAACTATTCCATAACAAAGGACCCCTACACCTTATAGAAAATTTACGGGAGTTTGTTCTGGCAAATTCAGCTCTTAAAGAAAGCGCACTTCTAGTTTCATAAGAATGAAAGTCTAAGCTTGACTTAAACAGATTAGTGAATTCAACAGGCAGAATATTGTGAAGCGATTTGAACATAAATTCACATGATTGATATACTGTAATCTGATCAAGTTTTAGAATCTCCAAATCAACAAATAGCTGGTTAGTATGGGCAGCATAAAAAGAGCCAGTTATAATACGAACAATTTTTTTCTGGAGGATTGTTAACCTATAAAGTCTTGAGTTGTAGTTGGACGCCCAGACCATGTTACAATAACACAAGTATGGCTGTACCATAGAGTAGTACAAGGTCAATAGAGTATTAGGTGAGAGCAGGTAAGATATTCTTTTAATGATTCCAATATTTTTAGCTAATTTATCAACCAATTGATCAATATGAGTGTTCCAAGTAAGATGCTGATCCACGTAGACACCCAGAAATTTAACTGAAGTTACCTTAGGAATCTCCATACCATCAATAATCACTTTTCTAAGTACATACGGAATAATCTTTCTATGGGACGAAAATAAAATATAATTGGTTTTATTAAGATTCAGGGATAAGTTATTAACTTTAAACCATCTGATGCAATATGGGACATTATTATTTCCCCCGTAAACACTCTAATCGCCATATTTATGAAACCATTTACAAAGAATCCTAAATGCTTAGATGGTATCCTCTATTATTCCAGTGAAAATGTATTTTCAGGCTGACTCGCTTTCTTCAAAAATATAGACGCAAGATTGATTCCACAGCGCAACTGATGATTTTTCAACAACGCCAACTATTCCGTCTCTGAAGCTAGAAGCAAAAATACTACAGAAACTGGACGAACGTATTAATCCGAAAGAGAAAAACTGCTCGTAAACAGACCTAATAATTATCATTGGGGACTTATTTACGACGCAAATTATATCGTATATGCATAATTGGAGATAATTTTGTGAATCGTGTATGCTGACATAATATCTTAAGAAATAAATCTAAATTCTGTATCCAGTAAAACTTTTGCTATAGAATAATGTGTATGCAGACCACACTGAGCTCCGATTATATTGACTAGATATCAACTGCCCGTTCTAAGACGGTTAAAAATAACTTTGCATCCAGTAAGGGGCCACGTGTTGGAAATCACGGAACTGCGTAGATCATCGCGAATATCCAAACTCCATGACGCGTAAATTTCGAATCTTCGCACAAAGCACGCCGCAAAACCAAAGACAGTCTGGTGTCACATCCTATAGCCTATGTGCACTGCTGTGCAGTGGTAAGAATCTTTTCAAGAACCTTAATAACCAACATTAAGCAGAAGTGTTCCTATACTATAGCAAACGAAAAGAAGATAGGCCTACAGGTTACAGGGATATATATGTTGTGTTTTGCTTCAGTGCATAGGCTAAAGGACAGTTGAAGCGAAGACGTAGCGAAATTATACGATGTTCTCTATGTCCCTCAGTTAAAATGAGATTCTGATCTCTCTCAAGAAATTAGTCAGGAAAGGCCTTATGAATGCAGTAAAGTAACAGTTGGACGAACAGTAACAAATGCAATGGAAAAAGAGATCCATTTTAACTGAATATCGCAGAGCAGATACAAAAAGCACTAAAATATACAATGCAGATTGCATTCACGTTTAGCACAACAGCTTGGGACACATAGACCTATCAGTCCCACAAAACATAAAAATGTTAACGAAGCAGAATAAAGCATCTGGAGTTACCATAAAGCCGTGTAAATTCTCTAAAGTTTGTGTTTGCATTAAGTCGAAAATGACAAGAAAAGCATTTCCCAAGAAATCAGAATAAAAGTCAGCCTAAAATTTTGGTTTAATCCATACAGACGTTTGCGGACCAATGCAGACCACAAATCCAGGAGGTAAAAGGTACTTTATGACCATGATCGACGAGTTCAGCAAATATATGAAGGCGTACTTGTTGACACATAGACCAGAAAACACAAAGGAATACATAACACATGTGCAGACAAAGTTTCGGAGAACTCCCAACAAGAATAGGGCCAGGTAGAGAAGGGGAATGCACCGCCGAAAGATTGCAGACCTTCTTGAATGATCAAGGAATAGAAGCAGAATTTTCAACACCATAGGCTATTAGCCATAACAGAACGGAACTTCAAAAAAGGATGAATCGCTATCTCACTGAGGTGACAAAATGTATGCTAACAGATTCACGACTGCTTAGGAAATATTGGGGTGAAGTCATTACTACAGCAAATCATCTAGAGAATAGATTACCCGTTGGAGAAGAGAGAAGCCCCATAACGAAGAATGGAATAAAAGAAAACCAACGTGAGTTAGCCTATATCAGGAGATTCAGTTAAACTCTACGATTAGACAAATTTCTGGTCATTCTATTGCTGTCCAGACAATCCTGAGCAGACAACTTGGAGCGGACAATTTGGAGTGGATCGAGGAAATCAAATTTCCTGCCTAAATGTTGGATTAATTTAAATATTGTTGCTCGATTGGAAGTTCGAATAATGAAAATGATTCTTGCTTCAATAGAAATTAGATTGATAAGATTGTTTCTTGGCCGTTCCATATTGTCCACTTCGAATTGGTCCGGTTCCGATTTGTCCGGTAGTCATTCTATTACGCGCACTATTTTACAGCCCAAACACGAGTTTTTCTTATGAACTTACTAGATGTGTAACCCGGCGTTGCCCGGGAAATTTAGGGTTTTAAGCACCACTCCCTTATGGTACCCAACGTTGACCGCTAAATTTCGAGTTTTTGCCAACCCTCTACCCCACCCCGCTTCCCCAAAAAGCCAAACGTAACACGCCCCGCTAGGGAAATTATTACTGGGCTTGTATGACGTCATTCGGGCTGTAGACTCTTTTACTGAAGCTCGATACTGTTTACCAACCCGTGAGCGATGAAATCTGTTTTAAAACGCTTCTGTCTTAAAACGCTAATAACTCGAGTTCTAAAGTGAAATTTCGGGTTTTAAACACTTCCCCACTCTGGTACCCATCGTTGACTGCTCAATTTCGGGTTTTCGCCAACCCTCCACCCCACATCGCTTCTCCAAAAAGCCAAACGTAACCCGTCCCTGCGGGGCGCTACGGATATTATTACTGGGCGGGTATGACGTCATGCGGTGTAGACTCTTGAGTCACGCGCTTGTGTGATCAATTACTGATAAAATCTGTCTTAAAACGCTAATAATTTTTGTTTTGAACTGAATTAAAACCTGAAAATAGTCAATCTGACCTTATAATTTGGGTAAGAATCGATTTCAAAGTTTTTTTTAAACCGACGCTGTTTCATTTCCGAGCCTATTCTGCAGGGGAGAGTCAATTCTGTCAAAAGCGTACAAATAAACAAACATATGGAATTTCTGCCTTATAATATAGATGATTAGGCCTATACTGCATCCTTTGTACTATTGTACAGCAGCAGCAATGCTCGGTAATGAAATTCCCCAAGCAAGCAGCGCTGTGTTTACAACGTTCAAATTAATTTGCGGCCAATATATATATATATATAATATTATATTTTATATATGTACAGGGTGCGCAAAAAGCCTCCCTGGGTTTTTTGGCTAATATCTTGGCCATAAGTCAGAATTTCAAGTGAAGGACTTGCCCAAGACCCTACGCGGCGACTTAAGGTGGATTCGAACCTCGAACCTTCCGGCTTCAAGGTAACGACACCACCACTACACCACCGCGCCCCACAATAATATGTATGTACGTAATAGTATGTACGTACGTATGTATGTACGTATGTATGTATGTGTGTACGTATGTATGTCTCAGTTTCTTCTTGCAGCCCGCGTAGATGCTCTTTCTCGAGACTTGCAGCTTTGGATGTCTTCCAACCGGCTCTCTCTGAATCCAAATAAGACGCAGCTCATTTGGTTCGGCACTCGCCAGCAGCTTCTTAAGCTTGATTTGGCCCTTCTTAAAGAGAGATTTCCACACTTTACTTTCCAATCAAGTGTTCGAGACCTTGGAGTAGTCCTGGACAGCATGCTTACCTTTGCTCCGCACATTGCTAGTCTCACTCGCTCTTCCTACTTTCATCTCAGGCGGCTTAGGGCCATCCGTCGCTCTGTCTCCTCCTCTGTATTTACTTCAATTGTTCATGCCTTCGTCTGTTCCCGAGTTGACTATTGTAATTCGCTATTGGTTGGCCTTCCTAAAGTTCGTCTCTCCCCTCTTCAGTCTGTCCTAAACTCTGCGGCCAGACTTATAGCCCGGCTTCCTCGCTTTTCTCACATCTCTGCTTTTATGTTTGACCATCTCCATTGGCTTCCCCTTACTGCTAGGATTCAACTCAAAGTGCTGACATTAATCTCCCGGTCATGTACTGGCCGAGCTCCCATGTACCTCCGCGACCTCATCCACCTGCCGACCTCGGCCACTTCTCTTCGCCCGCTACGCTCCTTAGATCGGCATGATCTCTTCGTCCCGCGAGCTAGGACTGCCTTAGCTAAAAACCGTGCCTTTGCTCTCATTGGCCCGGCATTGTGGAACCAGCTTCCTCCTTCAACTCGTTCCTCCATATTAACTGGTGGGCCTAATGCCTCATTTCGGTGTCTCAAGACTACTTTTTTCTCTCTTGGTCTAACGTACTGGGAGCGCCTCTGATTGGTGTGCACTGTGAGAGGCGCTTTATAAATTTATAAATACAATACAATACAATACAATACAATCGTCAATTTCTGTTTCGGCCAATAAAAAATTATACGTACATAAGCTGCTTACACAGAAAAATCGATTTGCTTTGAAAAAGCCCAACATTTTCATACATTTTAATTTATCTTGAGCACTTTCGGTCATCAAAAGTCAAATGAATCGTATGAGGAAATACCTCTACATTCCCTCCATAGAATGGCACAATTTATTTCTCTTCAAACATAAATTGTGGATACGTTGTAATAGAAGAAAACATGAAAATTTTACAAAAATAAAACCTACTTTTTATATATTTTAATTTATTTTGAGCACTTCCGGCTTTCAAAATACAGATTGTTTAGCATGAAAATGTATCCTCACATTCTCTCTATAGAGTGGTATAATTTATGTCTCTTCATATTAAATGACGGATAAGATACATGTATGGTCGATAATCTAAAGGTGTGGTATCCACCTCCTTGTACCTTGGGTATATCGGGTATAATTTTTGAACGGTATGGGGTATCATCACAAATTTTACCTCGAATGTGTGCAAATGAACCCTCTACACTCTACAGCTATCTAAAATGGCATAATTTTATTCCAAACGAAACAAGTAATATTTAGGAAAAACCTAGAGTGGATACCACCCCTTTGGTAGCCCGAGGGTTAATCGGGAGTTCGAAACTATGAATTTGTTGTCTATGTTCAAAGTTCTCCGGGCTTTTTTAACGTGCAGTTCTACACAAAATGTGCAGATCGTAAATGAATTTGTGCAGTTGTGGATGCACTTCTGTGTAGTTAAAGCTAGTTTAAAACAGAGCTGTAATCAAGGGTATACGCGGGTATACGACGTATAAAAACCAGCAAAGCTCGAGGGTATACGTACCATACGTATTCTATTTTTTGAAAGGTACGTACGTATTTTAACGTACCCTATTTTAGGGTACGTAAACAATAAATAAAATACGTTAACCACGTCTGTGCTCATTATAAGAATGTTCAATTTAATTTAAGCAAACACCACCCAGTATAATACGGCGTATAGTAAATTGCTGCAATGCTGTATTGTAGGTCTATGTTTATCCAGCATACCTTGCACTTAATGCACTAATGTCAGTCAGTCGTCTCAGTTCTGCTGCAGCACTTCAAAGTAGGGCTGCCAACTTTTGATTTTGCCATTCCGGGACGCCTTTAGCCACTCGTTGTGCCAATGCCATTACCAATTTACACAATCCACAGAAGCACATATCCATAATGTAACAAAAGTTGTATCAGCCCTGTATAGGATCTACATCTAGGCCTACAATCTACTAAAGAGTCCTTAATAATTTCAGACAAATCATCAAAAGACTTTTATAGTCTAAATTTAAGACAAGTATACATAAGAATCAACCTCAAGAAGAAACATTTCAAACTACATGCAGTCACCCTAGCTAGGCTCATCAGAGCAGGACTTATGAGCCCAAATTGAGGGAAGTTCGTAGGCATCGTAGGCTCATAGGTCTGCGACCGGAGAGCAGAATTTATATTAGGCTAAACTTAATAATATTAGGACCTATAGTCTACTTAATATAATTTTATCATGCGGCCTATACTTATGTGCGTTCAGCAGTTCCAGAACACTGCGCACAAAGTCGCAGAAATCAGCACATGTCATGCTAACAGTCTCGGTGCTCAGGAAATTGCGATTATTAGACAACAGGTCGTTCAAAATGCTGAACGCTCTCTCGCAAAAACTTATTAAAACTGGACACAATATGCTAAACCGAAAACCGAGTGTCAGTGATTTGTAAAGTTTTTAAAACTTCAACACGCGCTGTTCAGCCAACAACGTAATGCATAGGACTATAGAGAGCAGAACGCAAAAATCATCGAACAAATTATTGAGTTTAGTAAGCAAAAATAAATAGAAACAGCAATTGTACTATAAGTGGATCTCTAGACCAAATTCCGGGGCAATTTGAGATCAATCCGGGACACTGGACTTTCAGGGTCGATTCCGGGACTGTCCCGGCGAATCCGGGACTGTCCCGGCGAATCCGGGACTGTTGGCAGCCCTACTTCAAAGATGTGTTCTTGTGCGATTGCATGATCCAACCCAGAACTGTTTGTCGAAAAATTGCATTCAATCAAATAATTGTTTTTCGCATTTTTCAAAACTTTCACGTGCGTCCATTCCTTCCCACGTTCTCTGGGCATCGCTGACTCGCTGACTGATGCGTAGGCTATAATTTTTAGATATAACCTACTGCAACTTTCGAGTTAGGCTACACCAATTTGGAAACCAACCAGCGACGTGTACTTAGCTCTCATCAGAAAGACAGTACAATTTGCATTAAATTAATTATAACCAAAGAATTTATCGAATTAAATTTACTGCTACGCTACCGGAAGTACCGGTTTCAATGACGCATAGGCCTACAGTTGACGTCAGATTATACGTTGGCTATGGGTCGCTGAGTAAACCATGCATAAATAAAACTTTCGTGTATGGTACGTACCATACGCGTATTCTATTTTTGAAAGGTACGTACGTATTTTAACGTATTCTATTTTAGGGTACGCGTACCCTCGAGCTTTGAAAACCAGGGTACATGGGTATACGCGAGTAAATCACGGTTCTCTCGGCTCTTTAGGTGTATTTAAAAAAATTAAATTCGAAGCGAAAGACTGAGAAAAGGACATCAGATTTTACCGGACTGGAAAATGGAGAGATTTTTGGGCCGATGACTAAAAAAGGTCATCAGATTTTTTCGTTTTGTGCAGTTCTAGAAATTCCTTTTAAAAAAACCTGAAGTTCTCTTCATGCTATCTCGCGATTCTTCAAAAATGTGGACTGTCACAGCAATCTGGCGCTGAGGGCGAAAAGGAACTAAGCGGACATTGGAAAATGTATACTACCGAGGACAAAATTACTCATAATTATTTGATCATAATGGACTAATCAAAGATCGATGACGCATTTATACATAATTCCTAACTAGCTGGGTAACCGACATGGCACGAAAAGTTTCGGTTTTTCGCCCCACGCAGCATCATCCCGTCCCATGGTGCAACATGCTTCAACCCCGCTACCACTCCGCCCATCCTACCCCAATCGACGCAGAGCCGATAAAAAGAGCGAGTGGTGTCATTTTTTTCGAGCATAAGGCTCCACTAAATCGATATCGGAATGATTTATCTTACTGCATGGCGGATTGATTCACGAAAATAATGTTATATCCTGCAATAAATCTAAAAAGACATAAAGTTCATTTTTGTGTCATGTCAAGCACATCGTCGGCAACCACTGCCCTTGGGGAATCTGCATGCATACCAACACCGATCCTCGACTCTTTTAATTTTGATGGATTTGAATTGTTAGAACGATCAATAGCTAGCCGATAAAAGATCGACTTCTTATATCCTAAAAGTAACGTAATGTAAACTGAGGATAAATGAAGAATTTTCACTATTTATCCTATAGGCTTACTAATCTATGCTAGGGCCTAATATAATACGTTGATATGCTTAGGCCTACTAATGCAATGTAAATGCGTGTTCCTCAGATTACTGCTCTCAATACACACTTGTGTAAAGTATAGCCTACTGGAAGATGTTGCGATATATCCAATAAAACTTGAGCGCAACTGAGTTCACTTTATATTTAGACTACGAATCAGAACGGTTTATTTCCGCAATCCCGTTTCAATAACAACTTAATTCAAATTGAAATCACGTCAATCTAATGTAATAAAGAAACTGACAAATAAAACGAATGCATCGGATATAGGCTACAGTTGCGATAGCGCTTACAGATTATCTTACAGTTAATAATTATAGTTATCAAAGTAGCATTCATTGTGAAAATTTATATGACTCCAGGCGTTCGAACCAGTAATAGAGTCACGGCTTACCAGAGTTCACAGGCCATATGCGTTTTTGATTGACGAACATTTTTCGAACAGATTTGAGGTGTTGGAGAAAAAAATTGGAGAAAAAATGTTCACAGTTTTTTCTCCAACATTTCAATTTCATTTAATGATTGACAGTTTAAAAACTCAACTCTAAAACTTGTGATTTTCAAAAGTCCGAGGCTCTATCGACATGCGTAGGCCTATATACTATATATAGGCCTAGGTTTTTCATCTCAACATGTGTGCACGTTGTAATCAAGATCAGAACTTCGTTGAAACCGTTTGTGATTTTGGAGAAGTGAGCACGCAACATCGATTTCAAAATCAAGCATCCTCTTAGCGGGCATCATGTGGAACAAAGCTGCAGTCATCGTTATACTTTTGGTAACAGCGACTCACGCCAAACCATCCAAAGAGCGATACAGTCCGCTGGATGAATTGGTAGGATGACTTGCACACATGCAGTGGCTTCTAATGCATAATTCCTAATATAAAAGAAATTGAGATTGCAGGTGGATTAGGCGAATTCTAATTATTAGGCTCATTTTTTTACAGAACCACCAATAAGATTGCAACGCAATTAATTAGGAATTTCACTGCAAAACAAATTTGAACTTTTTGATCTACCGTAGAAACATCGATTTTTTTGTATATATATATAAAATTTGGCACGCTTAATACGATGATGTTGCCAGAATATCTCAGTCATCAACCTGACGGAGGGTGACGGAGGGTGACGGAGGGTGACGGAGGTTGACGGAGGTTGACGGCGGTTGACGGAGGGTGACGGAGGGTGACTGGAACAAAGTTAATTAGACTAATTAGACTGTCTCTACTGTATTACATCATTATTACTAGGCCCTTTACTTTATTATTACTAACTGTGTTTTAATCTGCAATCTATTTTGTCCCACTAGCTGTTCCCGTAACTGTGGCTGAAAAGAAAGAGGTGGAAGCGCACGTCCAACAGATGGCTCTGTTTTTTTAAAAAAACATATAAAAACACGCGCGTATCCGCATGCAACGTTGTGTGAAAATTTGAAAGCAATCGGTCAAGAACTTTCGGAGATTTATGATTTTGAACAGACGAACATTCACATTTTTATTTATATATATTGTGAGATTACAAATGGAGTAATAACAGCTAAAGCCTACTTATTTACTTACTCACTTAGTTGCATACTTTATATAATAAATATTGTATAGGCTACATTTAAATGACACGCATAGTCCATTTATATGATATACAATTTATTATTTTTCAGTCGGCAAAAGCGTATGCCAGTTTGCACCCGAATGCGAGTAAGGTTTTTTGGATATATCTGCTCACCGCTTGTATAGCGCAATATTTAGTGTTGGCTCAAATTATCATCATCGCTGTCATCATGAGTCTCGTCAGTAAGCTTATCAATACAACGGCTATCGCGTATTCATCATCATCATCACCATCATCATCATCATCATCATCATCATCATCAATATCACAGCCATCATCATTCTCCTTATCCTCGGCAGAAGCAGCAGCAGTGGCTCCTTCCTAGCGTGGTCCACACCTCGACTAAGTCTCGACTTTGCGCCTCGCATGGTCTGGTCCATGGCTCTGAGTAGGGTCTACACTCTACAGGATTGCCTTCTTGATACGGCTGCGCGTGCTAGTCCTTGCTCCGACTTACCTATTTAACCTTAAAGTTTGTCGGCCCACGTCGGGAACTGGCTCGCTTGGCTACATCGGTAAGGTCGATGGCCGCGCGCCTACACGCTACTATGTGAAAGAGAGCGTGCGGGCCGCGGTTCGATTCCCGAAGGTGGCTATTTCAGAGATTCAAAATCTCGGGCTAGCACGGTCCGTCCACGGGGACCTAAATGGCGTGGCGACACTAATCATCTTCGATATGGCAGTGTCGTTAAACATGTAACAATCAATCGGGCCGAATCGGCCCACGTCGGGTTCACATAGTCTATAGCCGATCCCTGCCATCAACAGGGGTTGTTCTCAGACCCTTTCACCTGCGCGAATATCATGCAAAGCCACGTAGTTTAGGTCGTGAATCGCGTAGAATAGAATGACCTCTCTCGCCTGGTAGCCTTCTGATAAAATCTACAATCTTCGAAAACTGTTCTTTTTATAGTGCTGGAGGCGGTATCGCCCCGAAGAGGCGCTATATAAATCCCTGGATGAATAAATGAATTTCTTTCACGTGGCCTAAACAACTGACGTTTGACAAATTTTTTTTCAGAACTCGGCGGAAACCCGGAGTATGGTGGTACGTAAAACATGCAACAAAGCAGCATAGACCCAACACGTTTATAGTTACATGCACCACGCGCATGGTAGCCTATAATTTTCATGGAGAAAGATTCCATGCCATCGACTTTGTTAAGACTTTGACCTACACACCGGCGGAGCTAGTCTTTCTTTGACTTCATTTCGTTGAATTTATCTTATACACTTCAATATTTAAATCAAAATTTTCAATTAATTATTTTAGCGAAAAATCGTTTAAGAAATTTTAACGATTAATCGTTTAATTATTGACATACGTAGCTTAAATATCTTTTTCAAGCGTGAGACACTGAAGAATGCATTTCAACAGATTATCATTGCCTCTAAAAAACTGTCAAATCATAATAATTTTTTCTGTTAGATGCTGATTTGACATGCTTAGGAACGCCAATACGTCTGAGAACTATTACAATTTAGTTATGTATGTTACAGTATTGTGCATAAATTTTCTGCACACATAGACTAGGTCTACACACTTTGAAGAGAAGGCTGTCGTTTGTAATTCTTCTTACTTGGCTGATTGCAGGATTGGAGCAGAATCGATCCACCTAAAGATAGTTAAATGCGACATCTTTTTTATCGTATTAGTGCAAAGATCAACATAGGAGTGACTTTGTTATTGTGTCCCCAATGACTCCCAATTTTTATAGTCCCAAGAGCAAAAACTAATTAGGTATTGATATTCTAATCTCAGATTTAAAAGCCGTAGGCGCTATGTAAACTTGCATGAGTTCCTGTACGTTTTGTAGAATATTTCGAAGGAGACATTCTAGGCCGAGATAAAGATGATCCGCGCGGCGAGGTGAGTCCGACGTGACCACCGTTTATATACAATTAATACGCATGCGTCATATATATTTAATCACCAAGTATCGCCAAAGTCTAACCCGACCGAGTACAACGTAACATCCTGTGGTTACAGTGGTAAGCCACTTGCCTTCTAAGTTAGTTCTAACTTACTTTCTAGTGTGAGACAGGTTTAGCTCACTTTCGCTTCTAATAAAGTCACTCTAGGCCCCTTAGATCTGAGGTTTGTAGCCTATTGTCACAGGCTAAGCAACCTTGTTCAGAAAAACAAATCTGGGTGGGGCGAGAGAAACAATCCGTTTTGGCCGGACATTTTTTGTGGGCACCTGTCATCGGTCAATTTTCTTACGACTTTTTCGGGCTACCAGAGGGGCGGATACCACCCCCTAGATTATCGACTCTAACTTTTTCGCCCTTTAATATGAAGAGACACAAATTATGCCATTCTATAGAGGGAATGTGGGGCTACATTTCCATGCCCACTGAGTTGTCTTTTGATGACCGGAAGTGCTCAAAATAAATTAAAATATGTGAAAATGTTAGGTTTTTTTACAACGCAAACCGATACGTTTTTCAGCAGCTACTACGTGTTTTGTTGTTTTGATTGTACATAACAGACTTATTACTAGTTTTTATAGTTGAAAAATGGACTTTATTATATGTAAACTATTATTGTATATGTAAATATATATAACCGAAATTCATATGAAACGATACATGTATACAATAAACAAAGGCATTATGCGACGTAGTGTAGGGACATCACTTTTACCCTGCGACTTTCTGTCCAGGGACATTTTGTCTGTGGACTTTTTGTCCGGGAACTTTTTGTCCGGGAACATTTTGTCCAGGGACATTTTGTCCAGGACATTTTGTCCTAGCACCGATCAAATATATGTTGAAATGGCGCGCGGAAAGACATAAGATAGTGCTGACTAAAGATTTGCCCACAGTTTGTACTAACACGACAAATCACGTATTATGCCTGAATGTGTACGCCTACTTTCTGCATAATATTATAAGCTTAATACAGACATAATATTATTATGTTGATTGTCTTAGATCAACCCTCTGAATGCTATAACGGACCCAGATAGACGCTGGCCTAACGGAACCATCTACTACACAATATTGACAGACGGCTACAGTAATTTAAACTTATAGTATTAAGTCTCTTTAGAACTTGATGATTATGATACCTTCGAATAATTATGACAACTAAGTCACTAAGAGTTTATTGCTGAATTTATTGGCTGTTGCTGTTGAAGGATGCAGCACTTTTGTGAGGTTAACCGACTTAGGCTGCAATATAATGAGTGATTTAGTATACACAAGCATGAATTTATCGTAAATGATGATGACCATGATGATGACGATGGTGATGGTGATGGTGATGATGATGATGATGATTATGATGATGATGATGATGATGACGGTGATGATGACGGTGATGATGACGGTGATGAAGACGGTGATGGTGATGATGAAGAGATCGATGATGCTGCTGCTGATGATGATGATGACGACGACAATCGACGACGACCACGATGATGATAATGACGACGATGACGACGATGACGATGACGATGATCATGATGATGATCATGATGATGGTAATGATGATCATGAACATAATAATGGTGGCGACGACGATAGCGTTAACGAGGGCGATGATGACTAAGAGATGATGTAGATTGTAGAAGAAGGCGAAATTTCAGCGTAGAAATATTATGTATGAAAACGGTTTAATTGACGTTCACAATGATAATGTTTAATCTGAATATTGCCTATTTCCAATATCCAGATAACATTGAACAATTTTCAAAACCTAACTTCATGAACCGTCAAATTTTGGAAGATATAGCAACATTTCTAAAGTCGGATTCTGATGCTCCACGTTGTTGATTAGTCTTCGTTTTCTTGTGTAGCCGGTTCTAATCCACGGCCTGTGTAGCTTCATTAGTTGATTTGATTTAGCATCGGATGAAATCTCGAAGATTAAGGCTGGAATAGCGGATCTGGTGGAGCTGACGAAGGTGAACGGGCGACCCTGCGTTCAGATCCTTCCGCGGCAATCGGAACCTGATTACGTCATCGTGGGAAACTATTCCGGGTTCGTCTTTTGTTCTCTGCATACATAGACACGAATGCGAGCTATACAAAATCAGCAGGGGTCATGGGAGTTATTTAGCAGGTCGGGGAAATCAAATGAAAAGAAGATATAAAACGTTGCTGAGAATTTTTCGCAGGTCATAAGGCAGGTCAAGAGCAAAATAGGCTGCACGTCAAAATTTCATATGCCGCGACCTATCGTGGAGTCGTCAGTGCCATATCTCTGTTGATCAGTGACGGTGTCACGAAATAGAGTATCCCCCGTATTAATTGTATCCCCCAAATTGAAAAAATTCGAACAACCGCTTCCGCGTGTATTTTTTGGGCAAATTAATTTTCATCTGCTTTGTTTTGAACAATGACACTTACAGGTATGTATACTAGATAATTTGTTTTGCCCGGTTTTTAGAGCACTTAAAACATTTCAAACACTTAAGAACACTCAGAGTCACTAAATAAATTCGAGTTGCCTTTATCTGAGCATTGCTAAAGACACTTAAAACAATTAGAGCCACTTTAAATTTTGATTACAGCATACAAAGATTTATTATGCGCATTTTTCAAAAAAATGGGATAGAATGGTTCATCCCCCGGATAGTATAGACCGGTTAATTCCATCCGGGGGGATAGATTAATTCATCCCCCCGGATAGCTTTCAGGGGGGATACTCCGTTTCGTGTCAACGGCGCCAGGATTTCATGTTGGGTTGGCTGAAGTCCTAAACCAGCGTTTCCCAAAGTGGGTTCGGGTTCCGCGGGACGAGCACAGGGGTTCCGCGAAAAGATGTAGATAATCTAAATTTTAGTGAAAATGCACTGAAAGTTTAAAACTAGTCAATCGTCTTTTGTGTTTTGTTCTCGCTCATTGAGCGGCAATCCGAACCTTTATTGCCATTAGAAATCCAGTTACAATTTATAGACATCGATCACTGCTGAGACATAGGCCAACATGGGTTAGAGCTGTAAATATGAACAAAGGCGCATCCATCTTTGTTATCGTTATCCTGACAAAGCTAATCTGAACACGATTAGATCTAAACCTAAACGCAACTGCTTAAAATGTACCGCCAAATCGGATAGGCCTAATCGTACAGCAGTGCCTAATCGTAGAGCAGTTACAACAAATAAATTATTTGTTGTAACTACTGTACGATTAGGCCTATCCGACTTGGCGGTACATTTTAAGCTGTTGCGTTGCAAATAAAGTTATTATTTGAAATAATAACTTTATTTGTTGGTGCAAAAATTTACTAAAATCCAGTAGGGCCTAATTGTCTCGTAAGCTTAGGCTTTGGGCCGCTCTTGTTGATTCAAATGATACAGCTGTGAATAAGAATCCAGCTTTCAAGTGTCAAGCCAATTTTAGACAAAAAATGCCTAAGAAGAAGAAGAAAAGGGCAGTTCGAATTCTTAACTTCATGTGCGCTGCTGTCAGCCTTGTGATCCATGAGTCGTGGTTTTCAAAACGGTTCAACTTAATTTTTCACATAAGATAAATAAACTTTCTACAATAGCTATGGTTTTGGTAGGCCTGTGTTACAGTAGCCTATTAGTATGCTTCTTACGCGCTATGCATGCTTCAGTGCGTTAGTTGAGATTGGGGTTCCGCAAGAAAATATTAGGACACAAAGGGTTCCGCGGGCCAACAAGTTTGGGAAACGCTGTCTATTTTGTAAAATATCAGCCCTTGACCTGCATAATTGAAAATAGGCCTACTTACCTGTGCTTACTTCGCGGATTCTCTGTGGAGTGAATTAGTTCGTTTGTCTTTTACTATCCGGAACGCAATGTTTTTGCCTCGCACTGTCTATCATTATATTATCTTGCGTTGTCTTGTGATACAGATGTTTGTCGTACGTCGGACGCCTTATCGGCCCTCAGCAACTTTCACTCGTTAGTGGCTGCGTAGCGCAGCATGGCACGATCATGCACGAGTTCCTCCATGCTTTCGGCTTCGAACATGAGCATAGCAGATTTGACAGGGACGACTGGATCACGGTCAACTGGAGCAACATCGAACCAGGTCCAAGTCATCAGCTAATTTATCAAATAACTAAAACACGTTCCAAAAACCTAAATTCCGCAAATTTTCGGTTACTCCCTCGTCACTGACGATCATCCATCAGCAATGATCATCATCCACTTTATTAGGCTCAATTATTATCTATCTATCCTCGGGCGTTGCGATCAAGAACGAAGTCTCACCGATTTGTGAATTCATTCATTGTATATCCTGCACCTTTCCATTCTCCAAGGCCGCAGCCAAGATTTTATTGGGGGGAGGTGTTTACTTGACGTGACCAAGTCCACAAGCACCGAATCAGCTGACTAAGAGAAGCGTCGTGAGCTTTCGTAGCGGGTGTTGGGCGTTCAAAACAGTAGGCCTACACGGATTACACGCTTTAGTTCTTACATCATGTGCTAGTAAATGCGTTATCTCATTTTTACATTGTTTCATTTCGGTGGATCTTCAAACGCACAAAATACCCTCATAGTCCAGGCAATCGAGATCAAATATAGCCTACCGTCAACCTGGGCAAAATTACATCAGAAAGTTTTTAAACGGTTTCCTGCTCAGAATCTCTTTGCTGCAAGAGTAACATATCCAAAATCCGCCAAATCCGACCATGGAGTCGCCCCCCAAAATGGGGTTCAAAAAATGATTTTTTTCATGCTTTTTACATTGAATATAGGTGTTGTTGACGACTTCAATCTGCTAGAATGCGATGTTTTCAAGAATAACGTGCATAAATTTATTGGCCGTCACATTCAGAACACTGACAGCCTAAGAATATAGGCTACATAGCCTATTATATACTCTCAGTAGAATCGGGGGGAAGTTGGGGCACTTCCTCAAAATGTTCTAAACAAAATACAAAATGGCCATTTATTATGTATAAACGATTGTAATGCAAATAAAAGAATCAAGCAGCCTACTGTTTATTACAGTACTGATATTTTGGTGATAAATAGTCAGAAATTAATACTCTCCACCACTAACAAGAGTGTCGTCACATTCATTAACACATTGACCGCCACGACTATATAATTATTACCGTTACGCCAGGCCAAAGCCGCAAAATTATCAACGTTATACGAAATTCATGGTGAAAACACATGTAATGTTTCACTCTGTTTTCACACCAGTCCCACCGCTTCAACACCCTATTCGCATCCCACGAAACCGATCCTCATTCCCGACCCACTCCGTCCCACCCAACTTCTCCCTTATCCTCACCTTGCCCGTACACCTACAACGGTTACAACCTCACCTACCTGAAGCAAATTTTGGCTGTTCGTCCAACCTCTCCTCCTCACTTCGCCCACTCTAACCACATACCAAAATCGTCCAACCCTACCCCACGTCCACCCTAACTCCGCTCCATTCCCTATCTTCTCCTCCTTGCTCCACCCTGTGAAATTATTATGAAATTCGTTAAGAATAAAGTTTCATTTTGTTTTTACCGGTGCCACCCACTACCACCCTGACCGCATCCCACCAAACCCCACCCTATCCAGTGTCACACTCTGCTTCTCCCCACTTCACCACCACCCCAACCTCGCCCACACAGCCCAAAGTCACCTTGAGATGAAAATTGTAGTTCTTGTCTGGATTGGAGAAATGAAGATGGTGTTACAAGTGAGGACACATAGACCTAAGAAGGAGATGAAATTGAGTGGATTCGGTACATCCGAAGGCAAATTTTGAAATTTATTCGTGCCTGCATGGGAAGCCAGTGCAATTCGTGAAGGGTGGGGTGAATTGGACATAAGGAGTCAAGTTTTTGATAACCTTTGCACCACAATGAAGAACAGCGGTAGAGGCTGAAGTAGGCTACATGGAAGCAGGGAGGCCATAAAGTATAGTATGATGCACTCTTTACATATCAACCCCATGCTCTGCATCGACGCTTTCTTTCGTATAGACTTCCAAATTCATAATGTGAAAGTGCGTGCGAAAACTGTGGTACTCTGTAGACGAGTTGGTATTTGGTAAACGTCGGGTGAAACGAAAGTGTTAGCTGCAGCAACCTTTTCAACTAACATATAATTATAATTATGACAGCGGAATGACCTACTGGATTCCAGCGTTTTGCAGCCATACAGTGAGAGCATGGCTGTCTTCGAGCAGCTTCAATATTTGAGACTGCCTATTAAGGTTGAATCCACCAGCGGAGGAAATGACAGCTATAGTGGCCTGACGTGCTGTATGACCGGCAGCTTATGCTGTGAACAATAATCTCACGTGGCCGTGTAATCTGTCTATGGTCATGATCTTCCAAGTGGGCATTGGTCAACGCTAAACCGGAAACTGTTAAAAAACCTTCTGATGCAATTTTGCCCAGGTAAAAATGTAAATTGCCTGAACTATCATAGCAATTCTCTGTCAAAACGACACCCACCTTAACAGCTACTCTGCCCATCTGATCTTCTGGAAACCGGACTCGGACCTACTTCTGACTACCCTTCTGAAACTCTTCTGACTCGACGCAGCGCTCGTGAATAAGCTGGCGCCCTGCACTTGGTTTTTGAGTAAATAGCATGGCGCTTGAGAATTTCCGAGTTTCCGAGTACGATTACGATTCCTTTTTCCGTGTCCATGCAACGGAATAGGCCTATTGTTATTTCGAGGTACCTTTGGATTTTTCTTCAATCGGTAGTCTATAACTCTATATGCCTATCTCTTGATTTCCATAACATAATGACTATAAAGCTTAATGTTCGTATGGCATTTAAAAATCGAGTTCCTAACTTGGTATCTCTGATTCTGTTTCTTCAGATGGTAACTTCAGGTCTTGCTTTTCACATGGTGTTTCTGAAGCATGCTCTCCACTTTCTCTTTCTGGACTCTGCTTTCGACATAGATTTGCTCTGTACATGCATGGCAGATAATTCTCTTTCTCGTTCCGTATATATTATAGACAGAATATCTAATTTCAACAAGACAGCTCCGCCAAAGTACGACCTCCTTGGCACTCCCTACGACTACGGATCGGTGATGCACTACGATGCCTACGCATTCCCCATCGACGATTCGATTCCGACGATCATTCCACGTGATCCGAAAGCGAGAATCGGACAGAGGATCACGCTTAGCAAGCTGGACATCGAACGCGTACAGATTCACTACCGATGTCTCAATCCGGTGAGTTTAATCAGGGCTGTTTCTAAGGAATTTTTGGAACTGCACAACCCCTTCTTTTCTTTCCCATCCTCCATGGTAAATTACCTCCAATCGGACAACACTGACCTTTTTTTTACTAGTTTCAACTGCACTAAGTGCTTTTGCAACTGCACAAATCCTTTTAGAACTGCACATTTTGTGTACAACTGCACGCTAAAAAAGCCCTGTAATCAGGGCTGTTTTTAAGGAATTTTTAGAACTTTCCTTTCCCATTCTCCGTGGTAAATTACTTCCAATCGGATGACAATGACCTTTTTGCTAGTTTTAACTGTACAGAAGTGCTTCTACAACTGCACAAATTCATTTAGAACTGCACATTTTGTGTACAACTGCACGTTAAAAACCCCTGAGTTTAATGATCTTCTTCTGATGATTAGTTCTCTTACGAAGGCAGCCTAACTCACTTTAAGCCCTCCGGGGATGAGATGAGTGAGGTGGTTTCCAGTTGTCTTTCCGCAGGCAATAACATAGGTGAGCAATTTGTTCATGGTCGCTACGCAGTTGCTTGAGTTAGGTTCGAACTTGCAACCCTTCCGTCACAAGAAACAGCATATATCGCTACACCACAGCGTTCCACGACTGATTTTCTAGGGTTCTTCAAATCAATGCTTGGAAAGTTAGTGCAGACTTCGATGCATTTAGAATGCTCGTTGGATAATGTATTGTCAACACATCTAGTGTATGTAGGCTATATATATATATATATATATATATATATATATATATATAATCACAAGTAGAATATTGTTATGATAGTTTCCTCCTGAGCCAGAGCCAGTGCTTTCTCCGGAACAAAAATAAATACCTGGTATTCTGTTTATATATGCTGCCGCATCATCACCATTGCCATCAAACTTCTGCTTGCTCTGGTTCTCTGCTTACCAGGCACATTCCTCTACGAGTTTCCCGTATCCATGTATAATCATCTAGCCCAGCATCATCTGTCGTGGTCTTTATAATTTTTGTCCGCTCCCCCTCAGTTTTACTTCGGCGACCGTATTTTGTAGTGGACTGTGAATCTCCTCGCAGAATGTGTCATACACACTTCTATAGTGTCTCTCCTTTATAATTATAGGCCCTACTGTGTGCATCGCAGCATCAGGACTCTTTTTAGCCAATCATTTGCAGGACTGATTCACTTGTTATTTGTTACCTCCAGCTGATTAGCTACATTCTTCTCCATGTTCATTAAGCGTATAGGTCTATACCCGATACTATATCGGACGCTACCGTTTTCTTCTACAACACTATAGTCACCATATTTATTAAGTCCTTTTGAATAAACCTAGATGCTTAGATGGCATCTTCTACGTTTGCAATATAAATGTATTTCAGGCTGACTCGCGTTACTTCAACAAATTAGATCCAAGATGGATTCCATAACGCACCTGATGAACCATTTAACAACCAACACCAATCATTTCATCGTTGGAGCTAAAAGCACAATACTACAGAAACTGGACGAACATATTAACACGAAAGAGAAAAATTGCTCTTAGACAGACCTAATATCATTATGGACTTATCGGTATAAAACGCAAATTACATCGTATATATATACTTCGTTTATTCAAGAAAAACTAAGTTGACACACCGCAACTTATTACATGAAACAAACAAACAAACAAACAAAAAAGTATTTTAAAGAAGTAAATAGGCTGAAGTAACGATTGTCCGCAGAATTCAGGCTGGGAACATGCGAAAGATCAAAGATAGATTAATTTCTAGTTCCTAGAGTTAACACTGCGAACAGTCTTAAAAAGAACACGAGAGATGAAATTAAAGTCAACTTTTCTAGGCAGTTCAAAGTTGTGTGGTCGCGAACGCAGAGCATAAGGCCTTTTAACAATAGGTGGAAATAGGCTTCGGAGTACATGATTTAAATTCCAGATGACACACTTTAAGAGTGTATAGGCCTACGCTGTGCACAATAATTATTGGAGCGCTACGTTATATAATTTGTGAATCGTGTAGGCTAACACAACTTGAAATATAATTCTATAGGCTATTCGGCAACTACATGTACAGCAAAATTGCTGGTGGGAATCTGTGCCCAGATCATACCGTGCTCCAATTATGTTAGACCATTAGGCTATGCCCATCCCAAGACGGTAAAATGACTTCGCGTTCAGCCGAGGTCCGCCTGTTGGAAATCGCGACAATAGATCATCGACGTTCATCGCGTACTGAAAACTCATGACACGAAAATTTTGAATCTGTGCTATTGGTCAGGCGGTCAGCCAGTGGCGGCGCCAGGATTTCAGTTGGGGGGGGCTGAAGCCTCGCGTCAAAAATTTTATATTTTCATCCGCCAAAATTTCTGACGACCTTTTTTTTTAGTCATCGACCAAAATCTCATGAAAATTTTCCATTTTCGCCACCAAAATTTCTGACGACCTTCTTTTTAGTCGTCAGCCGAAAATCGTGGATATTTCAATGTAAAAAAATTCGGATGGCCCATTTTTTAGGGGGAGGCTGAGCCTCTTGTAGGGGGGGGCTTAGCCCCCAGCCCCCTAGCGCCACCACTGTGGTCAGCGCGTCTAAACAACGGCGGTCATGTCCTTTTAGCAACGTATGTGTAAGCCCCAGCCACCTCCGTGACTGCTTACAACTCCACGAGCCAAACCTCCAACAAAGATTAGAGTCTGACTAATTTTATTATGTACATTCAGACATATATATATATATACATATACAGACAAACAATATAAACTCCTCTTATTATACAATTCGATTGGCTATTGCTAATGTTCTGGTGTCCAATCATTACCTAGTCTATGACATGATATATATCTAATATAAGTTAATCCAGCATATATATAGTGATCGACACGTCCCTATCAGTTCATGTGTATACATATGACAAAGGAAAATATGGACGGCAAAGCTACTATTGTCACCGGAAATTGTCAGGAAAAACTCTTGGCAATCCCAAAAAATGGTGAACGGCATTCAAGAAGGTGACTCTCAGGTCAATACCAGTGTTGAAGTACGGTAGTTGAGAAATGGAATCTCCTCAGACATCGCTCAATGTCGCACAGGTCGTACATTAACCATTACCGAACAATTTATCTACATCTGTCCAAATAGCATAAAAAGTGTCAAATGGGTTGACCTCTAAATTTCATTTGTTTTCATTAAAAAAATTTGTGATTATTATAATCATGATAAGGAACAAAACCAGCCTTGTGGAGAACTGAAATCTGTTAGATGAATTTTGTGGACCACTCTAATATAATATATATGATTGATACTGCAAATATCGTTTCTAAAGAAGAGAAAATGCAATTTTGTAATAACGGAAACGATAATAAACGATAATTCTGCGGGCCTTAAAGAATAACAGTTTAGGCTTTGAATAGAGGCTGGCGCTAATGAGACACAGGCAGACAAGGAAGCAAATAGCTATTGCAAAGCACAGACACATCTATGCAAATGTAATATAATACTTTCTTAAACAGATTTGTATAGTGACTCTTCAAGGGAACTATTCAGAGGTGCTCGCATCCCCATCGCGGTTAAATAAACCTGTCTTCACGAGAGGCATGCCTGAGAAGGAGTTCTGGGGGGGGGAGCAGAACGTCAAGGGGAGGCCGTTCCAGGTCAAGGGTCCTACTAACCACAAAGCACTGTTCTGCATAGTGTAGGTACGATCAATAGGGTCTGAGAGCAGACTTTGTTCAGGCGAACAAAGGAAACGGAAGACTATTATAGTGGCGAGCACAAGGCTACAGCTGACTTGTACAGTCATCTGCATGTAGGTTTATATAAATTATGTATAGGCTTATATATTACAGATTGTGCAACAACTTTAAAGCCACTGGGAGCCAAATCGGTCTTCACACAATGGTACCGACAGTATCATAAAATATACTGCCCCCAAGATGGACGTCAAGAGTAGACCTCTTTAAAGCCTACACTATACAGTACGCTACCAGTATAGCGAATAGGCTTATATGGCTAATGATCGTCCGCATTCGACAGTCTGGCCGTGATCTCAAGGTTTTAATTTTTCTCTACCTGACAGTCGACCTAAAACGTCTTTATCATTTCGGTCGCAATAATTGAGCAGTTTAAATTAGATTTCTTATCGCCCTCCGTGCGAGGATCCCATCTGTTTAACAAGATTGTTATTGCACGTATAGTGCATAAAATGCGGAGTGTGGTCAGTCAGACGTATAGGCCTACACTACTGCAGACACTACTGCATCCAAATGCATATTACACTTGTGAGACTGTCTGTAATTTTTTTAAATTATAGTATATTAATTTTTCCATTGTAAGCATTGTGGTTCTGAAGTTTGAGCGTTTGCGGTTGTCTCGCGCTATTCGGCACTAATGACGATAAATTATTATCCACCTACTTTCACAGACCTATGAAGATACGAAGACAAAAATTAATGGAATTGTGCATTTCAACAAAGTTTCAAGTTGGAAATAGTGAGATAGATTAGTGCAGGGTGTTCCTGGTGGAAGAGTGATCGTAGGCTATTAACATCACGGAAAGCGCCACTTTATTATAGGCGCAGATTTTAAATAAAAGAAGCAGGAAATTTATCAGCATGGAATGTTTTCTGCATCAGCTTGGTCACATCTATCACGTCGCAAGGATGCAGCAGTTGAAATCTTTAATGGACCAGTTTAGTCCTAAAAATTAATTCATTACATCTATATTCACCATAATCAGACATTCTCGTTAAAACAGTTGTTTTCAGCATCACAATAAGAAAGATTTCTGGCATTGTTGCAAATCCTGTGCATAGAGATGTGTGTTTTAATGACCATCCGGGTTTTGTTCAGTCTATTCCAAATGCTTAAGTTCACGCAACGTTTATTATATCAACTAAGGTCTACGATCATCAATTCATCATGTGTGGGCCAGTGCCACACAGTGTGGCCGCTTAGCAGGTGTTCGCTGAGTAAGGATGCTTAATTGTGGCTTCGACATTTGCCAGACCATCCAGGGTTAGTACGGACTGTAAGGTTCCCGCTATCTTTGAACATTACTTTCATATCACCAGGATTTCAATATCACAGAAAAATCAACATGCATTATTTATGCAAATAATAATCTGCTAGCATGCCATAACCATAACCATAACCACAGTTTTATTGCTCAAAGTGACAGTTGACAAAACATCTTTATCACATAATAACGGACATAGAAGTAACAAAAAGCAAAAGGAAAGAACCTTGTAGGGGACTACTGTCCCACTTTCAGGGTTTCCCAAATAGGCCTACAAGTTCAAATAAACAGAAACAGGTTATGCAAATTATATTAAAGATTAATTTTATCTTAACTAATTAAGTATGAATACGGTACTCTTTTTACCTAATACTCGGCCTAATTAGGTTGTCAATAAGCCGCGTTTATAAATTATGGTCAATGTCACCTACATCTTATCTTCGTGCACACATGTTCCAGTCTGATACGAACAAGGACGAGATAAGAATTCTTTATAAAAATGCGATGACCTGACGATCGTTGCATCAGTCGGAAATCAGTCCAACTGTTTTCGTTCGCACGGCGAATTCCATATTAGCCTTGCCCAACGATCATCATGTGGAGCAGCGTAGCAAGTCTTCTCTGTGTTGCGGCGTTTGTCGCCACGACTTTCGCCAGACCGTCAAGTCGAAGCAGCAGTGCTGAGATAGACGAGGTAAAACAACTTAAGCAACTCCAGTAAATATTTCTGTAGAATGATAGGCCTAGCATCAGAATTACGGTGCGATATCACATTATAATAAGTCTACATACAGGGACGAGACAAAATAATAATAATAATAATAGCCGCTGCGCAATATTTGGTACAGAAAAGTGTTGAGTTGAGAGTTTCTCGATGTTTACACAAATAATCCTGTCAATTTTGTGAACCGAGAATAATTAATTAGAAGTCACTCGAACAAGGACTTGACCAGTCAGAATTAAATCCCACTCACATTCTTACAATCAAACTCGGTACTGTTCTGCTGGTGGACTTAAAATTTAGGCTATATGAAATCGCATCTTTGATGCAGGTTTAATTTCATGTAAATTTTAATTAAACTTAACTACTAACAGAACCGACAGTTTTGCAATTACACGGCGCTAATAGCAGCCTACAAAGCATGTCAGTCCAACGGGACTCGAACTCGCTATCTCTCGTACTGTATACGCCAGCGTGTTATCCATTGCGCTACCGACCCCATCTATGTAATATATTATATAATAATGCAAGTAATACTTTAACCCATCTCAATGTGTAATCTAAATATATTCTATTTTTTCAGGCTGCAAAATTGTATGCCGAGTTGCATCCGAATACGGGTAGGCTCATAGAACAGCATTCTTTCTACCGCTGATATTGCACAAGACTTAATTGATTGTTAAGTGTTTCTCAACACCACCACCATCATCATCATCATCATCATCATCATCATCATCATCACCACCATCACCATCATCATCATCGTAGCCTTAGTTCTGTTCTGCATCACCACCACCACCAGCAACGACATCTGCAGCTACTATCATCACCACCATCGTTTTATCAATATCATCAATGACAACATCTGTTGCTACAACCATCATCACCATTGTGTTATCAATAATTATCATCAGTAACAACATCTGTTGCTACAACCATCATCACCATTGTGTTATCAATAATTATCATCAGTAACAACATCTGTTGCTACAACCATCATCACCATCGTGTTATCAATATCATCAGTAACAACGTCTGTAGCTACTATCATCACCACCATCGTGTTATCAATATCATCAGTTTATTCCCACCGATCATTAGGCGTCATTACAGCTTCCGCCCACGGTCACATGACTTTGCATTACCACCGGAAGACGATAAAAACTTCATCCATAGAGTCTAAAGCTCCATGTGATTCTATTCTCAAGAAGCGCTCGTGTAACCTGTAGAACTGATCCTTCCTTACAACTGACTTGCGGTCTTGTCAAACTAACCCTTTTCTCATTAAATGAAGACATATTAAATAATATAATTACGATCGGAACTAACAGCATCAGTTTTATTCGTCACTGTTATCATCAGGACACGTATAAACACAATTCCGAATTCTGAACCAATTATTTATTTATTTTATTATGCTGAAATAGTTTATATTCATAATGCAAATATTGGTGAGGCAATTATATCTTACTACATTCATATGCATGTAGGTTGGTTTAACCTGATGTATTTTGTTTTAGGAAGGAGCGGAAGCCCGGAATATGGCCGTGAGTAAAATAATTGTGCTGTATTTGCCTAGCGATTGCTTCAGTGGAAAACGACGCTATCAAGATTTAATCCTTAGTGCTAGATTTGAATTATCCATGTACCTTATTGACTTCACGATATGCAATCAATATATTTCAGACATTCTAATGATTTGATGTCTTACTGATATCTGTAGGCCTGATACTTTATCTAGAAGCACAGCTCCACGATTTACTTTGTCTTATGAACCCAGACAGGCCATAATATTCCTTTAGACTCTTACTTGGTTTTTGATTCGCAATCGATAAAAAACCTTCTTTATTTGCACTAACGCTATGGAAATTGTTGGTTAATGATGACGTAGCCATCACCTTCCAATTCATAAATGCTTGTGTAACGACATAGAATTTTGATGAGACCCTATTTGGTACTATCACTTTTACCACACAAAAATACCTGAGCAAAATCTTTTCATTTACAAATCCCTCAGCTTGGCTACATAATTAATGATTAGAGCAAGCAAGCCGTTCCATGCCTAAAGAGGGTGCACCCTATCACCGTCCACAGTGCAGAAGACAATAATTATTGTTCACAGGCGCATACAATATCATAGGCTAGTAGTGGCGGCGCGAGGATTTCAGTTTTGGGGGGCTGAATTTGCGGGATAAAATTTTCCGTTTTCAGTCGCAAAAATTTCTGACGACCTTGTTTTAAATCGCGCGTACCTTTACGGTTCTTTGGGAGGGACTAAAGGGAGTTAATCGTGCAAATTGTCATTTTTACATGGGAAAAAAATGGATCGACTTTTTATGGGGCTTAGCCCCTCTACCGCCGCTACTGCTAGCATTGCTAGTTCTGAAATTAGGTATCTATGTAGCCTATTAATAATGTTATTTTATGAAGCTTCTAAAATGTATGTTCTTACGTTTCGTAGAGTATTGGGAAGGCGACATTGTAGTGGCAGATGAATCAGAGCGTCACCGCGAGGTATGAGATCATCGCTAGTAGCGCGTTAGAAATTTGGATATTACGATTGATGATTGTCATTTCCTAATAGTATGCCATATGCGTTGTATGTATATTTGTATATTTAAGCTCTGCTTATGTATGTAGACATTCATAGAGCGCCTTAAATTAACTTCTCGAAGGCGCTTAACGTACATGTAGCTACCAGACAGTTCTATAATTAAATACGACTCAGGTGACCTTGAGCATGTTTCATGAGATACCGTACATGCAGTGCAGTATCGCCAATTAATTGTTAATGGAAGACTGTTCCAGTCTGAAGGTACAATACATGAGAAGGCACGGTGGGCTTAGCCTATATCGAGAGCGAGGGACTATCAAGACTTAGTATACGTGCGTCGCAGAGCGCAAGGATCGACGACCTGGTTGGTTGGAGACGGGAACACAGCTCCCTGGTTTACTCTGGGCCTCGCCAACATACATGATGTTTGTTCCATGATGATCTTGAATGTGATTCTGTTCACGGCCGGGAACCAGTGTGAGTGGCTGATGATTAAGAAATGGCAATCATCAAGTTCTGATGTTTCGATTAAAACGGACAATATAATTGGTAGACTCTAGTATTAGGAAGCCTACGTACTAGGCTACTACTCAGTTGCTTTCTACAGGCATTATAATGTTGGTTGTCCTTAGAGCAATCCTTTGAATGCTGTGACCAATCCAGACTGGTACTGGCCAAATGGAATCGTCTACTACACAATTCTGACGCAAGGCTACAGTAAGTCAACATTAAATTTTATCTCTTTAGAGCCCGATGTTAATGACAAGGACAAAGATAAAGGTTATGATTCAGAGCTATATACAGGGTGCGCCAAAAAAAAGACCCCCCTAGGTTTTTTGCCAATATCTTGGCCAAGCGTAAGAATTTCAAACTGAAACTTTAGAGTCTTGAAGACAATTCATATTTACATAAGATGGCCAGATTTCATCAAAATATTTCAAACAAACCAAAAGTTATGCCACTTTCAGGGAGGCCACCCACCGTTTTTTGACGAATCAAAAACGTAACGCAACAAAAAGTAGGTTTTTGCCAATATTTTGGATAAAAGTAAGAATTTCAAAATGAAATTTTTACAGGCTGATAGACAATTCATATTTACACACGATGACCGAAATTTCATCAAAATATTTAAAACAGAACAAAAGTTATATCACTTTTAGTGAGACCACCCTTGGTTTTTTGACGTTTTTGAATCATCCAAAAAACCGAGGGTGGTCTCACTAAAAGTGATATAACTTTTGTTCTGTTTTAAATATTTTGATGAAATTTCGGTCATCGTGTGTAAATATGAATTGTCCATCAGCCTGTAAAAATTTCATTTTGAAATTCTTACTTTTATCCAAAATATTGGCAAAAACCTACTTTTTGTTGCGTTACGTTTTTGAATCGTCAAAAAACGGTGGGTGGCCTCCCTAAAAGTGGCATAACTTTTGGTTTGTTTGAAATATTTTGATGAAATCTGGCCATCTTATGTAAATATGAATTGTCTTCAAGACTCTAAAGTTTCAGTTTGAAATTCTTACTTTTGGCCAAGATATTGGGGAAAAACCTAGAGGGGTCTTTTTTTGGCGCATAAATCCCATTTTTTAATTTTTTACTGATTCAGGCAATTTTGTTACGTATTTCAACTTCCAAACAGTGACATTTTGAGTGATTTTCATACATATGCACGCACGTGCATTGCTATTGGATGGTAATGAGCTGAGTGTTGTTGCTGCTGTTGTTGTTCCTGCTGTTGTTGTCGATGATAATGAAAATGATAACGATGATGACAATGACGATGACGATGATGACGATGACGATGACGATGGCGATGATGACGATGGCGATGATGACGATGACGATGATGACGACGATGATGATGATGATGATGATGATGATGATGATGATGATGACGATGACGATGACGATGACGATGACGATGACGATGACGATGACGATGACGATGACGATGACGATGACGATGACGATGATGATGATGATGATGACGACGACGACGACGACGACGACGATAGAAGATACAAGAATTGTAGCGTATAAATCTTGAATCACGGTGAATGCAATTTGATTGACCACAATGATAATGCTTGAACTCAACAATCTATTTCCATTATCCAGGCTACGTTGAATAATTTACAGAGTAAAAGGTTGAGTCATCAACCGCAATGTGACAGAACGTCACTGCATTTTCAGATTGGATGTCGATGCTCCACATTGTTGAATCTGGCGTCTTTTCATTTCGTAGCATTTTTGTAATCCACAATTTATGCCAGTTCTGAATTTGATGCAGATTCGGATCAAATCAATCAGATTGAGGTCGCACTTAACGACATCGAGGAGCGAACGAAGGTGAACGGACAAACCTGCGTTCAGTTCATTCCGAGGGGGTCGGAGCCCAATTACGTCTATGTGGAAAACTATTCCGGGTCAGTTGTTTGCTCTCGGTCGGTTCATAATATATATCTCGCCTAATCGCCTTGAACACCTAAATGCATGAAGTAAGATGTTGCTGGAACGAGTCTTGGGCCACTAGACCAGTTCCAGTTATATCTTGCTTCCCATAAGCATGCAGTTCGCCTCCATCATTGAAGCAATAGCGGACTGAATAGGCTACTTTCGCGTACATTTGCTGAGTCCATAAAGGTTCTCTCCCAAGTCTCTTACTTTTCTCTTTATAATATACTGCACTGAGTGTTATGCTGAGACAATGCTATATGGAACACCAGCTAATGACATTCAATTCTGCATATTTAATCCTTATGTAGCTCTCTAACTCTTGCATTCAATGTCTCTAACCAAAGGCGGTCTTGACTGACTGAAACAGAGTCTGCTCTTAAGTCCTAAACTGCGTTTCTCCGCCGAGGATCTCTTCACAGCTACTGAAGAAATTCAATTCCTTAGATTCCGCCAACCTTGACTCTTCTGTCATACAAACTGTATTCACTGTGTTCAGTCCATGATTTTGCCTTTCTCTTACACCTGCATTTAATCATGAACGCATTCAATTCTATGTGCAAATCTGTCCACTGCCACATCCGTGATATCGGCAGGATTAACACCGCAATCTTTTCTGCTGTATTCTTAGCAATCCTCTTGTATCTCCAATACTACAACAAGTTACCAACGTGCATTTCGAAGGCTAAATTGATAGCACCTCGAAGATTCCAAAACATCTTTATCGGAGTCATCGATAACGTACCAAATTACAAGCATAGCCTATATCAGTCATAATATGGCTGATAATACATGTTTGTATTTTATGTTTTCAACGTGCATTAGCTTGCTTTGCCTTTCTTTATGTCATCCAGCATTACCGAAAGTTTCATTTCCTTAATTTATTATTTTACATTGATGACTTGCACCGTCTTTGTCTGCATTGTTTTGCATTGCATTGCATATCTTTTTGCGGCGCAGGTGTTCGTCTTGGATGGGTCGAATCGGTGGCGCTCAGCAACTTTCACTTGTGAATGGATGCTTTTGGCACGGCACGATCATTCATGAGTTCCTTCATGCCCTCGGATTCTATCACGAACAGTCGAGATACGACAGAGACGACTGGATTTCGATCAACTGGGGCAACATCCAACCAGGTCCAAGTCATTATATTAATCTTTACATAGTCAACAGATTCTGAAGCTGGGTACGGTGTGCTCCAATCTCACTGCCATAGAATCTTGATTTCTTAAGTTATAGATCATCCTTGTGCCTTTTGCATCCGTTGTGTGATGGCTCTGAATCTTGATCCTCACGTAGTATATATAGGACCTATTTGCAATCTGTTCTTCACATGGCGTCTTCGGATTTTCCATTCATTTGCGATTTAAGGTTCCTGTTAGTGACACGGTATCCCTGGATCTTGTGCTTCGCCTGGTATCGTTTTATAACCATCCCTCTTTACGCTATATATCTGGATATTATTCTTCACGTGGTTTTCACGGTTCTTGATATTAATGTGCATGCTATCTCTATATATACCTTTTAAATTGTTACCTTTAGATCTTGTATCTCTGGATATTCGCATGATAGGCTACTTGTCATCTTGTTTACTACACGATATGCCTGCATCCCATTGTTGAAACATCATTGTTTCGAAGATCCACCAGCCTTGACGTAGCTCATTTATCATGTGCTTTAGCGTCGGTTACAAATTTCGATTTATGATTTAGGGACTACAATTTGGCGCTGAGGCCTACTGATTGTCCTCAGCGAGGCTTCTGTGGAAGTTGAAACAGCGAGGTCACCACTCACATACATATAGGCTACTTTCCTGGCGATTAGTCTTGTGTAACTGAAAAGTCTCAAGCTCATTGTATGAGGTTTTGCAAGTCTATTCTATGTTATAATGAAGATACTGAAGAAATCTACAAATAAAAGCTGAAACTTTGTTTGTTTATTGAAGTATTGATCATCATCATCGTCATCATCACCATCATCATCGTCATCGTCATCATTGTCGTCATTATCATCATCATCGTCATCGTCATCATCGTCGTTATCGTGATCATCATCGTCGACATCATCATCATCATCATCATCATCGTCATCGTCATCGTCATCGTCGTCGTCATCATCATGCTGACACAATTGGCACCTCTGTCTCGGGTTCGCGCGCATTGACAACTCTAATTATTCTCATTTTTATGCTCACCTGCCTTTACGTAATAATTATTGACCAAACCCTTTACTGGCTTGTTTCAAAAACGGAACATGTTATAGGCTGTAATCATAACAAGGTTACGAATTAGAGCGTGACAATTCATTCTGTGTTTCTACAGGAATGGAGTACAATTTCGAAGCGGCATCTCCTTCCGAAATCAACCTCCTCGGCACTCCCTACGACTACGGGTCCGTCATGCACTACGATGCCTACGCATTCGCTGTTGATACGTCCGTCCCGACCATCATTCCGCACGATCCGAATGCGGTGATCGGACAGAGGGATGGGTTGAGTGCGCTCGATATCGAACGAGTCCAGATTTACTATGGATGCCTCGCTGCGGTCAGTTCACGTGCTCTTCACTAAAGCTCTTTTAGAAAGTCGATATTGATAAACTGCTGGCAGTGGTGCCGTCAGAGAAGAAGGTTGTAGGTGTAGCGTATTAAATCGCTATTATCTATCAAACTAACTTGTCTGATATTATATGTTAATTCTAAGTAGGAGTTAAGCTAGATAATTTAGTCGGCGTATCTAGATTAATAATTTGGCGTCTAGTGGATTAGTAACTAGGAGACCACAAATCTTGCGTACATGAGCGAGGCAGTCATGGTGACGCCAAGCGGTTACTACGGACGCTTACGTAAGCGAAAACATTTGCATTGACGCGTAACCAATTAAAAGCATCGAAATGAGCGTAACGGACAGAATTGAATGGAAACAGCCACGTCATTGAAATTCGACATAAACGGTTGATTCCTTGCTTGAACATTGAGAAAGATGGTTGTTCAGTTGTGGCTGGCAATTCATTTGAAGTTTATTCAATGGTGAGGATGATGATTATGCTCGTATCTGGTCGTAAAACAGTACGAGGCATTCGTGTGAGAGTAGAGGCGATTTAGAAATTCGAAGTTGCGAACTCTAACGTCCGTGAAATCTACATTGTGATCGTGACGGTTGGTGAGACGATATTCGTGTGTTGAGAAACGATTTTGGGCTCGTTGTCTCCGGTTGACATTTCAAGGTCGTTTTCAATTGGGAAGGAAATTCTCATTGGTTGGAGTGTGATAATTTGATGCTACGGAAGTATTGAATATTGTCTTGTCTGGTATTCGATCTGGATTCCACAGCTTGACAGTATCTCATTATCCTTCTTCAAATATAGCACGAGGTTGCTTATCTTCATTCAGTGAATCTACGGAGAATCAGCAGAACTATTTCTTCAAATATAGCACGGGGTTGCTTATCTTCATTCAGTGAATCAACAGAGAATCTACAGAACTATTTCAAGACCGTTTACACTACAGAAACGACATGTCATATATCTCAACTGTGGAGCACAGATAAGCTAAAAGATAATTATAATTAGTGATACGCCAAATAAGTAAATAGGAATATTGCGTAATTGTATTGTGTATTTAATAGTTTCAATTATATCATACATTTATAAAGAATTGGTGTCTCTTTGAACAGATCATTTAAATGCAGTACATTTTCAATTACCCGCTAAAATAAGCATAAAAACGGAGACGTTACAAATGGGATGCTCGCGTCGGGATAAAATTGACAATATTATTGTTGATTAGATTGAACTTTACTGACATTTATATTGAAGAGACAAAGCTAATTAAAATGACGATCTATTTGGAAATTGTTAAGCATAGCGCAACGTCAGCGCAGCGCATGTATAGATATTAAGCATTAGAGTCGGTGCGATAATCCTTATTGCGTGACATACACCAGAGATTGTATCACGTTAAGAGGGAGCATTAGTGCGACGCTTAATAATTTTAATAATTATTATAAGCGAGTGTGAAATTGTATAGCGCATATTAGAGCGTTAAATTTACTACTACTTAACCAAAAGTGAGTAAGTAAGAATGTCAATCACAGAGTGGCAACAGTGGTTGGATATGGGACGTTCATTCTCATTGGAAGGTGAAGAGCTGAAGGCGTTTGTCAGAGACAGACAGAACGAATTCAGACAGCAGAGGGCGGATGAACGAGAAGAGAAAAAGGAAAGTGAGCTACGTGCAGCTGCAGAAGCCAAAGCAGCCAGAGAAAATGAATTGGAGCTAGCGCGAGAGGCGACTAGATTAGCTGAAGCTAAGGCTAAAAGAGAGGCAGAATCAGCAGTTAGAGAAAAAGAAATAGAAATAGCGAGGATGGCTGACGCTAGGCTTATGCGTGAAGCAGAGATGAACGAGGCGAGGCTTGCAAGAGAAGCGAATGAAGCTTTAGAGCATAAGAGACTCGAGATTCAAGCGAGAATGAGAGAAATAGAATCGAGAGATGGACGAAACAGAGATGATGGAGATTCTTATATGACGATGGGTGACAACCACCAAGGAAACCAAAGTCATAAGGGAATGAAGAATATTAAATTCCCAATATTTAACGAGGCAAAGGACTGTCTTGATGCGTATCTTCTTAGATTTGAGCGTACGTGTACGACGTATGAGATACCAAGAGATGTATGGTCGCTGATGCTAGCGCGACATCTAGAGTCAAAAGCATTAGAAGTGTACCAGCGTTTGTCAGCTGAAGAAACACAAGACTACGATTGTTTAAAGAAGCATCTCCTGAAAAGATTCCAATTAACAGAAGGAGGGTATCGTAACAAGTTTAAGACTAGCAAGATGGAACAAGGAGAGACTCCTTCAAATTTCATTTACAGATTACAACGATATTTGCAGCAATGGTTGCTACAAGCTGGATTTGAGCAGACCTAAGCAGGAATCGAGGATCTACTGCTAAAAGATCAATTTTTCCTCACTTGCAGTAACGAGTTGAGGATGTTCATTAAAGAGAAAGGAAAAATGAGCTTAAAAGACACATTGACGTGTGCAGAATCTTACATCGAAGCTCATGGGTACAGATATGCAGAGAATTCTGTAAAACCTCAAGGGAGATTCAATAATGACAGAGGTAATGGAAAGCCATTTGAAGAGAAATCGAGAGAGAAATTCCAAGGAAACATGAACAGAGGAAGAGTCGAAACGCGACAGAACAAAGAGACAAATCACAGTGGAAATGTGAATAGAGGATTTAGTAGAGATAGAGAGCAGGCAGCGGAACACAAGATAACTTGTTTTGCATGCGGTAAGGTAGGTCATAAAGCATATGATTGTGTGAACAAAACTAAAGGGTTTGTTAAACACACAGCTGCAGCCGTACAGATTTACGAGAATAGGGCGTACAGGGTTGTACAGACAAATGAAAATACGAAATCGAATGAAATTGACAGAACAGTAGAACGCCAGGATAGGAAAGGTAAAGAAGAAGTACCGAAACATATGGCAGCAAGTACGGTAGTTACGGAACGGAAAGATGGTTGCATTGACATTGAAAGTATAGACGAATGTCAAGCGAAGGTCAATGGCGTAGACGCCAATTGTCTTTACGATTCTGGAGCGAGTACATGTATCGTGAGGAGATCGCTAATCAAGGATAGTGATTTGACTGGGAAGGAAACGCACTGCATCCTAGTTGATGGGAGCTTAAGGTGTTTTCCTACAGCCAATGTAAACATTGAGAGCGAGTATTTTACTGGAGAAGTTGAGGCAATGGTTATGGATGAACCAGTAAAGCCGATAATTATTGGACGCGTGAGAGGGTTAAAATATACAGTAACGAATGAGAACACGGATGAAAATATAATTAATTGTGACAAAGGAGAGAAAGTGAATGAGACGATTATGAGTGAGAAACAAGAAAAAGTTGAGTATAAAGGAATACTCAAGAGAAATGTGAATGCTAATTCACGTTGGCAAGATGCCAAGAAGACAGTAAGATTTGAGAGTGATGAAATGAGCACGGAATATGATGACGTAATAGAGAAAGTTGGAAGTGATGACGTCATGAACAGTGACGCACATCAAACGACAGCAGCGATAGAAACGAGAGCTGAGTCGAAGAAAGTGGTGAAATATAAACCACTCAAAGTCACAGAAATGCCCGACCTGAATATAGGCCTAACCACAAAAGAAATAAAGGAATTACAGAAGACAGATGAAACATTGAAGAGTTACTGGGATAAAGCATCTGAGTGGAATGGCGATGAGAAGAGTACAGAAAAAGTGCTATACGTAAAGAAAGATGGATTGTTGTACCGGAGATGGAAGGAAGTATTGAAAGATGAAGCGAAGTGGCAGTTGATGGTACCGAAACAGTTGAGAAACAAAGTTCTAGCTGTAGCACATAACTCGCTACTGTCAGCTCATCTAGGCATGAAAAAGACTCACGATAAAATTGTGAATGAATTTTATTGGCCAGGGATAAATCAAGAAGTTCGGCGATACATATTAAGTTGTGATGTATGCCAGAAAGCAGTGGATAAGAAAGTGAACTACAAGGCACCGATGGGACATCTTCCAGTGCTGGATGTACCGTTCAAGCATGTCTGTGTAGACATCATAGGAGCCATAGAGCCAATGTCTATGAGAGGATATCGTTATGTATTAACGATTATCGACTTGAGCACCAGATATCCTGAAGCGATACCATTGAAAGGTATTAGTACCGAGGAAGTGGCGGAAGCCTTGTTTAACTTTTACTGTCGGATGAGCGTACCAGAAAGAATTCATACAGATAGAGGGAGCCAGTTTACGTCAGAACTAATGGCCGAAGTAAACAAGATGTTATTAATCAAGCATACGATGACAAGTCCATACCACGCGATGGGAAATGGTTGTGTAGAACGTCTGAATGGAACAATTAAGACGACACTGAGAAAATTGATAGGTGAACAAGTAAAAGAGTGGGACAGGTACTTGGCACCACTACTTTTCGCATTACGAGATACTGTACACGAGAGCCACGGATACACACCTTTCGAATTAATCTTCGGAAGATCGTGTAGAGGTCCGATACAGATATTGAAGGAACTGTGGACGAATGAAAAAGTGGAAGACGAGGTGAAGGATGTGTACACATATATGACAGATCTACGAGAACGTATAGAGGAAACGTGTAACATGGCGCAGAAAGCAATTCACAAAGCCAATGCGAAGAACAAGAAATACTACGATAAAAAGGCACGATATAGAAAACTGGAGATAGGTGATAAAGTCCTATTGTTACTGCCGAGTTGTAATAATAAGATGCTTGTTAAATGGCAAGGACCATTTGTTGTCAGAGGAAAAATCGGAGATTACGATTATAAAGTTGAGGTTGATGGTGGAAAACTGAAAACATACCACATCAACATACTAAAGAAATATTACGAGAGGGATGAAGAAGAGTTGTCAGGTTCTGAGACAATAGCATATGTGTCAGCTATTGTACATGATGGTAGAGAAGGTGAAGACGAAGAGGAGGAGATATTAAACCTGTATGTCAGTAAGCAAACTGAGACGTACAAGGATGTTGATATTAATCCACAATTAGAAGATGAACAGAGAGGTGAATTAGAGAAATTACTGAGAGAATACCAAGACATATTTACAGATAAACCAGGAAGAACTGACATGGTGAAACACGAGATTCATCTTACGAGTGATGAACCTGTTAGGATGAAAGCATATCCAACACCGTATCATCTACAATCTGAAATTGATAAGGAAATTGAGATAATGTTAGAGAATGGAATAATAGAAAGATCAGAAGCAGCTTACGCAGCACCGCTTGTTGTTGTTAAAAAGGCTGATGGAAGCAATAGACTTTGCTGCAACTATAAACAATTGAACAAAGTGACAGTTTTTGATCCAGAGCCGATGATGTCAAACGCGGATATCTTCAATAAACTGAGTGGCAGCAAAATATATAGCAAGTTTGATTTTTGCAAAGGGTATTGGCAAATACCAATGAGCGAAGAATCAAAAGATTATACGACTTTCATTTGTGCAAGTGGATTGTATAAATTTAATGTACTACCATTTGGATTGGTAAATAGTGCTTCAAGCTATAACAGACTGATAAGGAAGATTTTGCATGGAACCGAGAATCTGGAGAGTTATGTTGATGACATACTAGCTCATACAGAAGGATGGACTAAACATATGAAGATTTTACGAGAGTTTTTTCAAAGAGTGAGAGATGCTCACCTGACTTTGAAACCAAAGAAATGTTCGTTAGGCTATGGACGCATAGATTTCTTGGGTCATACGTTAAACAACGACGACATTAGTCCTAAAGGAGAATCGATAGATAAGATTGTGGAGATGCCACAACCGAAAACGAAGAAACAAATAAGAAGCTTTTTGGGAGCAATAAACTATTACAGAAAATTTATTCCTCATTGTGCTGAACTGATGGCACCATTAAGTGACTTGACAAAGAAGTCAGCAGCTAATAATGTTGATTGGAACGAAGAATTAGAAGAGAGTTTTAGCAAGCTGAAAGCAGCACTTGCTAAGACACCAATATTAAAGTTACCAAACTTGGAAAAGGAATTCGTGATTCAAACGGATGCATCAGGAAGAGGAATAGGTTGTGTCCTGATACAGCAGTATGAAGGGATAAACCACCCGATTGCATATGCGAGTAGGAAACTATTGGAAAGAGAGATGAGATATTCAGTTGAGGAGAGAGAATGTCTAGCGATAATGTGGGGAATTAGTCGGTTTGACAGGTACTTGTGTGGAAAGCAGTTTGTGATTGAGACAGACCACTGCGGACTACAGTACATGAAAGAAGGGAGAATGAGAAATGCGAGAGTCATGAGGTGGAGTCTAGCACTTCAAAATTATTGCTTTACGATACGATATATCAAGGGAAGCAATAATGTTATGTCTGATTATTTGAGTAGAGGAATTACATAGTACTTAAATATATCAGTAATGTATTATAATAATGTAGATAAGAAGTTCAGTAATGTTGTATTGTTGTGTAAGATAGAATAAGGAAGTTGATAGAAATTTAGTTGATAGATAATTAGGTGAGATTGTAAAGCCTGATTACAGACTTTTGAAGGAGGGGTATTTGTAGCGTATTAAATCGCTATTATCTATCAAACTAACTTGTCTGATATTATATGTTAATTCTAAGTAGGAGTTAAGCTAGATAATTTAGTCGGCGTATCTAGATTAATAATTTGGCGTCTAGTGGATTAGTAACTAGGAGACCACAAATCTTGCGTACATGAGCGAGGCAGTCATGGTGACGTCAAGCGGTTACTACGGACGCTTACGTAAGCGAAAACATTTGCATTGACGCGTAACCAATTAAAAGCATCGAAATGAGCGTAACGGACAGAATTGAATGGAAACAGCCACGTCATTGAAATTCGACATAAACGGTTGATTCCTTGCTTGAACATTGAGAAAGATGGTTGTTCAGTTGTGGCTGGCAATTCATTTGAAGTTTATTCAATGGTGAGGATGATGATTATGCTCGTATCTGGTCGTAAAACAGTACGAGGCATTCGTGTGAGAGTAGAGGCGATTTAGAAATTCGAAGTTGCGAACTCTAACGTCCGTGAAATCTACATTGTGATCGTGACGGTTGGTGAGACGATATTCGTGTGTTGAGAAACGATTTTGGGCTCGTTGTCTCCGGTTGACATTTCAAGGTCGTTTTCAATTGGGAAGGAAATTCTCATTGGTTGGAGTGTGATAATTTGATGCTACGGAAGTATTGAATATTGTCTTGTCTGGTATTCGATCTGGATTCCACAGCTTGACAGTATCTCATTATCCTTCTTCAAATATAGCACGAGGTTGCTTATCTTCATTCAGTGAATCTACGGAGAATCAGCAGAACTATTTCTTCAAATATAGCACGGGGTTGCTTATCTTCATTCAGTGAATCAACAGAGAATCTACAGAACTATTTCAAGACCGTTTACACTACAGAAACGACATGTCATATATCTCAACTGTGGAGCACAGATAAGCTAAAAGATAATTATAATTAGTGATACGCCAAATAAGTAAATAGGAATATTGCGTAATTGTATTGTGTATTTAATAGTTTCAATTATATCATACATTTATAAAGAATTGGTGTCTCTTTGAACAGATCATTTAAATGCAGTACATTTTCAATTACCCGCTAAAATAAGCATAAAAACGGAGACGTTACAGTAGGCCTAACAGTGCTCCGATTTAACATTTAAAACTTTATCGGAAAAATAATGTCAGTAGGCCAACTTAGTTCGGATCTATAATTGTGCCAGTCCAGAATGCCGACCGTTCACCACTGCCATTAGACTCACCTGATAGAACCGTAACCCTATCTATAAGCCTACACACTGTTCACCATGTTGTTCTAAATTCCTTTTAAGAGTAGCAATGAAAACTGAATTGATGTCTTCAACTAATTCACACAATGTTTCTTTTCAGGAGGACTCACGTTTCTTCAAGCATTTGGCCAAGAAATGAATTCCAACACACAACCAGTGAACCTTTGAAACAGCACTTCCTTCATCGCTAGAACTGGCTTTAATTCGGAAGAGGAATATTACCAACAAAACATTTACGGCACAGATTATATCGTTTGGATAACAGAGCTTTGCACTCAAAAGATTCTGTGTTACATAGAGCCTAACGCAAATAAACTGAAATAATATCTAACATCCGTTCTAATACACTTTATACTACAACTGCTGCTGGAGAATCCGTATGGAGACCACGCTAAGCATAAATTATAATTAGTCTATCAGATAATTAATGAGACTGAAAGAACCGCCGACCACCGAGTAAAATAGAAAAGTAGCCTAATACATTTTAATATAGATCTATTATAAGTGCAAAAAAGAAATATGATTAAAATCAATGTGTTTTTATCTATTCTGCTGCATGGTCTCAATCTGATGGGCTTATAGGCTCTATATACCCCAAAATTCAGGATTTGAAACAAAATGACAGAGACTATAATGGGTAGCCTTAAGTATATAAATCATGCAATCCTTCAGGCCAACCATTACTAGGCTACTAATCAAGATAATTAGCTTATCCACACATAGTGCCTTAGTGGGATGAAATGCGTTAACAACCAAAACGTTAATTGGTCGAGTGCACAGTAAAACATAGGTGTAAGTAATTCAGGGAAAGCAAGTGCCCCTCTTGCCCTATGTGCGGACTCCCATGCACAAGATCACGATGTTTCGCAAAATACCTACAGGGATTGCTCGAAAAAAGGTTCATTAGGCCTATGAACAGTCAGAAGAGATGCTTAAGAAAACACTCGCATAATTCTACATGTCCCATTACAGCTCCAACTTCTGTCGTATCCAAACCACCAAGATTGTAGTCTAGTTCAACAAAATTAATATCGCAGCATTTACCAGAAATGCTGCCAGACAATTTGTAATCGAGTTGGCGAGTAGCCTAGGTTATGCAGAGCGCCATAATCTCGTTTATTTGGATTCCTTTAAAATCAATCTCAACGCTATCGAATCAAGTATAGCCTAAACCGATAACTAGTGATTGGCTTACAAACAATAGGCCTACCCTTAGACTATCGACGGTGCGGACACTAGAGAGGTTAAGCAGCTACCAGACGTGTTTATATAGATCTAATTGAGAGTGTAAATTTAGCCTCCAGCGCAAACATGGCGCAGGAGCAGTGGCGGCGCTAGGGGGGGTGCTGGGGGCTAAGCCCCCTACAAGAGGCTCAGCCCCCCTAAAAAAGGGCCATCCGAAATTTTGTACATTGAAATATCCACAATTTTGGGCTGACGACTAAAAAAAAAAAAGGTCGTCAGAAATTTTGGCGGCGAAAATGGAAAATTTTCATGAGATTTCGGTCGATGACTAAAAAAAAAAGTCGTCAGAAATTTTGGCGGCGAAAATGGAAAATTTTCACCGCGAGGTTTCAGCCCCCCCGAAACTGAAATCCTGGCGCCTCCACTGCGCAGGAGAGCACCTTTCCTCATGCGAAAGAAGATACATGTACATCTATAGAGGACAAACTGAATCGTCTTCTTCAGCCATTCAGTCGCGGCGCTATCCTTCTGTGTGAGCATGTAGGCCTACTTGCAACATCCAGGACTATTCACATTGTCTGTTTATTACATGTTGCAACCACGTAACGTAAACCCTATTTTGGTAAAACAGATGCAATACGATATGAGTCGCCCCACCAGTGTGGAGTGTTACTTGTCGCTGTTTAACGACACTTTCATATCGAGGTTCATTAGTGTCACCCTCCTCCTTTCTCAATGCTAGGGCCTGGCACTACCAAATACGAGCATTTCGTGGAGTTCAAAGCTTTCTGCAGTATCTTTTTTCAGGCGTACAAAGGAAACGGAAGACTAGTGGCGAGCACAAGGCTACAGCTAGCTTGTTAGTCGTCTGCAGGGCCTTTTCTAACGTGCAGTTGTACACAAAATGTGCAGTTCTATATGGATGTGTGCAGTTGTAGAAGCACTTTTGTACAGTTAAAATTAGCAAAAAGGTCACTGTTCTCCGATTGGAAGTAATTTACCATGGATGATGGGAAAGGAAAGAAGGGGTTGTGCAGTTCTAAAAATTCCTTTCCGTCTGCATGTAGGCTATATAAATATCACGTAGGCTTATATATTAATAATAATAATAATAATAATAATAATAATAATAATAATAATAATAATAATAATAATAACCACAATTTATATGGCGCCGTAACGCTCCCATACCGCCACAAAGGCGCCTCACAAGCAGTTAACTGCGGGATAAGCCTTAGCAAACAGATGTTTTAAACTTTGTTCTAAAAGAGTCCATTGAGGCGGCCAATCTAATGTCCGGTGGAAGACTGTTCCAGCATCTGGAACCAGCAGCCGAGAATGCACGGTCGCCGAAACGTGTCCTCATCCTCCGTGCACGAAGGTCGGTCTTCCCAAGCGACCTAAGTCAGAATGTGCCACAAATTTAAAGACACTGGTAGCCAAATCGGTCCTCACACAATGAAGACAGTATCATGTAATATAATATAGAACTGTATGAAATATACGGTCCCAAGATGGACGTCAAGGGTAGACCTCTTCAAAGTCTACACTATACAGTACGCTACCAGTAGCGAATAGGCTTATAGGGCTAATTATCGTCCGCATTCGACAGTCTGGCCGATGATTTCAAGGTTTTAATTTTTCTCTACCTGACAGTAGACCTAAAATGTCTTTATCATTTCGGTCGCAATAATTGCGCAGTTTAAATTAGGTCTCTTATCGTCCTCCGTGCGAGGATCCCATCTGTTTAACAAGATTGTTATTGCACTGATAGTGTATAAAATGCGGAATGCGGTCAGTCAGACGTACCCACACAGACACTACTGTATCCAACTGCATATTAGACTTGTGAAACTGTCTGTAGCATTTGTTTATTTACAGCATATTAATTTTCCCATTTTAAGCATTATGGTTCTGAAGTGTGAGCGTTTGCGGTTGTCTCGCGCTATTCGGCACTAATGACGATAAAAATAATTATTATTATGCCTATTAATTATCCACCTACTTTCACAGTCCTATGGAGATACGAAGACAAAATGGAATTGTGCATTTCAACAGAGTCTCGAGTGGGAAATACTGAGGCTGGTGCAGGGTGTTCCTGGTGGAAGACTGGTCGAATTAACACATCATGGAAAGCGCCACTTTATTATTGGCGCAGATTTGAAGTTTAAAAAGCAGGAATTTTATCAGCATGCGCTGTTTCCTGCATCAGCTTGGTCAAATCTATCACATCGCAAGGATGCAAAAGTTTAAATCTTTAATGGACCAGTTTAGTCCAAAACATTAATTCATTAAATCTCTATTGACCATGATCAGATTCAGACATTCTCGTTATTTTCAGCATCACCATAAGAAAGTCTTCTGGCATTGTTGCAAGTCCATGCATTGAGATGTGTGTTTTAATTGCCATCCGGGTTTTGTTCAGCCTATTCCAATGGCTTACGTTCACGCAACGCTTGTAATATCAACCAAGGCATACGATCATCAATTCATCATGTGTGGGCCACACAGTGTGGCCGCTTAGCAGGTGTTCGCTGAGTAAGGATATGTGTGGCCTCGACATTCGCCAGGCCATCCAGGGTTAGTACGGACTGTACGGTTCACGCTACCTTTGAACATTACTTTCATATCACCAGAATTTCAATATCACAGGACAATCAACATGCATAATTTATGCAAATAATAATCTGCTAGCATGCCATAACCATAACCACAGTTTTTACTGCTAAAAGTGACAGTTGACAAAACATCTTATTACATAACTAGCTGGGGTACCCGGCGTTGCCCGGGAAATTTAGGATATGACCCGCTCCCGGCCACAACCACAACCACACTCCACCCCATCCCACCCCCACCCCACAACACCCCACCACACTCCGACCTCCACCGGTACGCCACCCGTGAAATTTGGGTTTTCGGAAAAAATTCCTCCCACCCCCACGCCCCATACCCCACACCCCTCTCCACCCCTCCCCAGCCCAACCGTACCCCACCCCCACTTCCCACCCACCCCACCGCTCCCTCCCACCCCCACTCTCTCACACTCCCCACCCCACTCCGATCTCCACCGGTATGCCACCCGGAAAATTTCGGTTTTCGGGAAATTTTTCTCCCTCACCGCCCCCACGCCCCCCCCACCCATGCCCCACCCGGCCCCTGCGGGCCGAGGTGTGGGCTGAGTAGAGGCGAGATGGTCCGCGTAAAAATCTGTCTAACTGTGAAACTATGGCAAGGAAATGGAAATTTATAGCGAAAATTAGGGTTTTCGCAACCTCCCACCGTGGTCCCCATGGTGATGGAGATTCACCAACCACTCCACCGGGTGGCTCTGATGGCCTTCTTTCTAGGTACAAAGTTTCAGAGGAATTGCTGAAAAAAGGTGAAAAAATATTTGGGGGTCTCTTCCCCCACCATGGCCCCCATGATGGTAGAGAATCGCCAACCCCCTCGTTGGGGTGTCTCATGCCGAGACCTACACAGTAGTGAAAGTTTGGAGTGAAAAGCTCAAAAACTGTGGAAATGCATCCCGGTCAAACAGATAGACAGAATCTTCTCTTTATTTATATAGGCTAGATAACGGATATAAAGAAACTAACAAAACGTAAAAGGAGAGAACCCTTAGGCCTATAGGGACTAGTGCCCCACTGTTAGGGTTTCCCAAATAGCCTACAAGTTTAAATAAGCAGCAACCGGTTAAGCAAATTATATTAAAGATTAATTTTATCCTAACTAATTAAGTATGACTAGGCCTACTCTTTTTACCTAATACTCGGCCTAATTAGGTTATCAATAGGTCTCTGCCTAGAACGCGTTTTATAAATTATAGTCAATGTAACCTACATCTTATCTTCGTGCACACATGTTCCTGTCCGACACGAACACGGAAGAGATAAGAATTCTCTATAAAAATGCGATGACCTGACGATCGTTGCATCAGTCGGAAATCAGTCCAACTGTTTTCGTTCGCACGGCGAATTCCATATTAGCCTTGACCTGCGATCACCATGTGGAGCTGCGTAGCAAGTCTTCTCTGTGTTGCGGCTTTTGGGGCCACGACTCTCGCCAGACCGTCGAGTCGAAGCAGCAGTGCTGAGATAGACGAGGTAAAACAACTTAAGCAACTCCAGTAGGCCTAAATACTTCTGAAGAATTAGGCTATAGCATCGGAATTAAGATATCACATTATAATAAATCAGTCTACATGCAGGGACGAGAAAAAAATAATAATAATAGCCGCTGCGCAATATTTGGGACAGAAAAGTGTTGAGTTGAGAGTTTCTCGATGTTTACACAAATAGCTCTGTCAATTTTGTGAACCGAGAAGAATTAATTGGAAGTCACTCCAACAAGGATTGGATCAGTCAGAATTAAATCCCACTCACATTCTTACAATCAACACCAGTCCTGCTGGTGGACTTAGAATTTACATGAAATCGCATCTTTGATACAGGTTTTATTTCGTACAAATTGTTGGTGTACCAGTAGTGTTCCTTTTTGAGGACACCAGACATTAGTGGGTTAATGTAGGGTTTTAAATCAGCTGCTTTCTCAGGATTCAGTAAGAGAGTCACGAATAGAAATCAAACTGTAACTAATCATTCAAGGTAAGGAAATGTTTTCAGTATATATATAGAAATTGAATTCCTGTTTAAATAAGCAAACGCTGAGTCATCCTTGAATACATGGAGGAAGAGAGTCACAAATATAGGCCTACCAGATGAAAATCAGTTGCTAACAACATTCGTCTAAAAATTTATTTGTTTGACAATTTATTGGCAATATTTATTTTCCGTCCCCATTTTGGGGATGCTAGGTAAAAATGGGTCAGGTTCAGTACGTGAAGCTAATGGGAATATTTTACCTCATCTTACTTCACGTACGGTTAGAAATAACAAAGGACCCTTTGAAGTAGGCTACAAATTGAAGGTAGTTTACTGGCTCACTGTTAAAGATGTTTGGAAAATCTGATTAGGATTCGTCAAGACTGAATATTGAATATTGAATTTCTAATAATTTTGCCAATAACTTAAAGACCCTAGAAAAGAAACATATCAATGGATTTTAATTTACCACCAAAGCGTTATTAATAGGCTAAGCAATGATGGTCATATAATGCACAACAGCCATCAGAGCTTTTTAACGTCGTGCAGTTGTACACGAAATGTGCAGTTGTAGAAGCACATCTGTACGGTTAAAACTAGCAAAAAGGCCATTGTCCTCGGATTGGAAGCAATTTACCATGGGGGATGGGAAAGGAAAGAAGGGGTTGCGCAGTTCTAAGAATTTCTTAAAAACAGCCCGGACAGCCATATAATATTATATCGTTCATATAATAATGCATGCAGGTAATATTTTAATACTTCTTAATGCAGTGGTTCCCAACCCGTGGCCCGCGGGCCAAAAGTGACCCGCCATGCCTAAAAAGGTCCTTATCTCTCAAAGAATTAATAAAAAAATATATGAAAAATTTGACAATTTGGACAGGATAGAACATAATTATTTTCTATTACGAATTATTTTATTTTTACGTCTATAAATAACATAAAACATTCTATTCCGATTCAATTTTAACAATTTTAAATGCTTTTAGTTAATTAAATCTTAGCCTTGTGACCCCTAATGCCCTTCCACTAAGGAAAGGTGGCCCTCGTGTCCTCCCACTTTGAAAAAGTGGTCCTTTAGTCAAAAAAGGTTGGGAACCACTGTCTTAATGTGTAATCATAATATTTTCTATTTTTCAGGCTGCGAAATTGTATGCCGAGTTGCATCCGAATACGGGTAGGTTGATAGAACAGCATTCTTTCTACCGCTGACGTTGCACAAGACTTAATTGTTCAGTGCTTCTCAACATCATCATCATCATCATCATCATCATCATCATCATCGTCATCATCATCATCATCATCATCATCATCATCATCATCGTAGCCTTAGTTCTGTTCTGCATCACCACCACCACCAGCAACGACATCTGCAGCTACAATCATCACCACCATCGTGCTATCAATATCTTCAATGACAACATCTGTTGCTACAACCATCATCACCATCGTGTTATCAATATCATCAGTAACAACGTAGGCCTATGTAGCTACAATCATCACCACCATCGTTTTATCAATATCATCACTTTATTCCCACCGGTCATTAGGCGTCAATACAGCTTCCGCTCACGGTCACATGACTTTGCATTACCACCGGAAGACGATAAAAACTTCATCCATTAAGCTCTCTATAATTCCCTTCTCAAGAAGCGCTCGTGTAACCTGTAGAGACGATCCCTTCCTTATACATGTAACTGAGTTGCGGTCTTGTCAACCTGCTTTTCTTATTAAATGAATGCATATTAAAATAATATCATTGCAATCGGAACTAACAGCATCAGTTTTATTCGTCACTGTTATCATTAGGACATGTATAAACACAATTGTGAATTCAGAACTATTTATTTATTTGTTCATTTATTTATTTATATATTATGCTGAAATAGTTTGTATTCATAATGCAAATATGGGAGAGGCAATTATATCTTACTACATTCATGTACATGTACGTGTAGGTTGATTTAACTCGATGTATATTGTTCTAGGAAGGAGCGGAAGCCCCGAATATGGCCGTAAGTATATAATTAGATTCTATGCTATGTTTTCCAAACGATTGCTTCAGTGGAAAACGACGCTATCAAGATTTAATCCTTAGTGCTAGTTTTGAATAATACATGTACCTTATTGACTTCGCGATATGCAATCGAATATATATATATATATATATATATATATATATATATATATATATATATATATATATATAATTAAATATATATATATATATGTCAGACATCCTAATGCTATAGGCCTGGTACTTTATCTTGAAGCACATCTCTACAATTAACTTTGTCTTACGAACCCAGATAGGCCATAATTTATATTCCTTTACATTTTTACTTGGTTTTTGATTCGCAATCGATAAAAAACCTTTTTAATTTCACTAGCGCTATGGAAATTGTTAGTTAATGATGATGTAGCCATCACCTTCCAATTCATAAATGCTTGTGTAACGACATAGAATTTTGACTAGACTTTATTTGGCACTATCACCGTTTCCTCACAAAAATACCTGAGCATAGTCTTGCCATTTTTATTTCCTTCAGCTTGGCTACATAAATGATTAGAGCAAACAAGCCGATCCATGCCAAGAAAAGGTGCGCCCCATAACTGTCCACGGTGCAGAAGACAGTGCCCAATAATAATTATTATTGTTCGTATTATAATTTTTAATTATATATAGGCTATATATACACTTGAAGTAGCTTAGCGTTGCTAATTCTGAAATTTGGTACATGTAATTTTGTATATATGTATTTATGTAACCTATAGTGAATGATATTATTTTATGCAGCTTCTATATTTCTGTTCTTACGCTTCGTAGAGTATTGGGAAGGCGACATTGTAGTGGGAGATGAATCAGAGCGTCATCGCGAGGTATGAGATCATCGCTTGTCTCTCGCATGTATAATTATATGTATTTATAATGTAATTATGTATGTATTATAAGCGGACATTTACATTGCGCTTTAAATTAACTTGACGAAGGCGCTCAACGTAATCTACATGTAACTACCATGGCAGTTTCAAACAAATACGACTCAAAATAAAATTAATGACCTTGAGAATGTTTCATGAGATAAGCTTACATGCAGTGCAGTATCTCGAATTGTTACTTGATGACTATTCCAGTATGAAGGTAGGCTACATTGGCTGGAGACGGTAACACAGAACTCCCTAATGTACTCTGGGGCCAGATCAACCATTGATATTCGTCCCATGATGATGATCTTGAATGCGATTCTGTTTACGCCCGGAACCAGAGCAAGTGGCATATGATTAAGAAATGACAATCATCACGGTCTGAATTTTCGAGTAAAACGGACAATGTAATAATTTATTATTGGTAGACTCTAGAATAAGAGGCCTGCTACGAAGTAACTTTCTACAGACATAATTACTTTAATGCTGGTTGTCTTCAGAGCAATCCTCTGAATGCTGTGACCAATCCAGACTGGTATTGGCCAAATGGAATCGTCTACTACACAATTCTGACGAACGGCTACAGTAGGCCAACATTAATTTTTTGTCTCTTTAGACTCCGATGATAATGACAACAACGAAGATGACGATTCTGATTTTGAGTTATTTAAATCTGATTTTTTGGTACGTAGGCCTACTACTGATTGTGCAATGATGTTATTTTATGAAGCTTCTAAAATGTATGTTCTTACGTGGAGCATCGATATACAATGGTATGTCAATTGTCAACTTATAAACAGTGATATATTGAGTGATTTTCATACATGCGCACACACATGTATTGTTATTGTATGGTAATGACGCCAGTGTTGCTGCTGCTGCTGCTGCTCCTGCTGTTGTTGTCGATGATGATGATGATGATGATGATGATGATGATGATGATGATGATGACGACGACGACAACGACGATAGAAGATACAAGCATTGTAGCGTATAAACCATGAATCATGGTGGAAGCAATTTAATTGACCGCAATGATAATGCTTGAACTCAGCAATCTATTTCCGTTGCCCATGCTACGTTCATAGGCGGAGACCGGGTCCGAACTTTGGGGGGGGGACGGACGTGCGGCCGAATGACGATCGCCGAGGCACGAAGCGCCGAGCAGGGGAGGGTTTGGACAGGGCAAGGCCGTAGCCAGGATTTTCTCCGGGTTTTTTTTAAATTTCCTTACCGAAAACCCGATGACTTTTTTTAAAAGTAATCCGTCCGAAATCTTCGGAAAAGGTGTCAATTGCCCTTCTCAAAACACTGATTTTTTAAAAGTCATCAATCCGAAATTTAAAAAAAGGTGTCAATTTCCTTTCTCAAAACACTGATTTTTTTAAAAGTAATCCGTCCGAAATCTTCTCAAAACACTATTTTTTTTAAAGTAATCCGTCCTAAATTTTAAAAAAGGTGTCGATTTCCCTTCCGAAAATGCTGAAGACTTTTATTAGTCATCTGTCCGAAATCTTCAAAAAAGGTGTTCAATTTCCCTTCTAAAAAAACTGATGTGTGTGGTTGCATTTTAACGTCACTGTGTGGTAACAAAGACCATTAGCGACGTCCTCCTCCTTTATCCTGGCTTGGGACTGTCACTGGCCGAGTGCGACCAGTGGCGGAGTTAAAAAAATTATGATTTTTTCTCTTAGTCATCCGTCCGAAATATTCAAAAAAGGTGTTCAATTTCCTTTCTAAAAAAACTGATGACTTTTTTAGTCATCACATTCTGTCCGAAATCTTCAAAAAAGGTGTTCAATTACTTTTCCCGGCGGCATTTGCAGTTGAACGTCACTATGTGGTAACAAAGACCATTAGCGACGCCCTCCTCCTTTATCCAGGCTTGGGATTGGCACTAGGAGAGTTCAACCAGTGGCGGAGTTAATTACTTTTCCCCAAACCCAAAAAACTGATGACTTTTGTCATCCGTCCGAAATCTTCAAAAAAGGTGTTCAATTTCCCTCCTAAACAATATAATTACCTACATACCTGCTTTCCATATTATTTCCAATGTTGAACATGACGCTGATTCGAGCCGTTAAAGGAGGTATCTTATCCACATGGTATAATGTTCTCAAACTATCCACCGTGGGACTAAATAACTTTTGGTTAGAACCTGGATTGCTTGGGAATTCAAATCATCAGAAATATTTACTTCATCTGCTAAAGTTTTCTTTCTCTAGTTGCTGACGTGTGTGTGTGTACATGTCCTAACGCTTAACCATTGGGGGGGGACAAATGCATGGACCGCCCCCCCCAACGCCTCCATTGAGGGGGACCGTCCCTTCTGTTCCCTAGGTCTCCGCCCATGGCTACGTTGAATAATTTACAGAGCAAAAGGTTAAGTCATCAACCGTAATGTAACAGAATGTCAGTGCATTTTCAGATTGGATATCGAGACTCCACGTTGTGGAATACAACGTCCTTTCATTTCGCAGCATTTTTAAATTCACGATTTATGCAGAGCCCGTTCTGAATTTGATGCAGATTCGGATCAAATCAATCAGATTGAGGTCGCACTTAACGACATCGAGGAGCGAACGAAGGTGAACGGACAAACCTGCGTTCAGTTCATTCCGAGGGGGTCGGAACCTAATTACGTCTTTGTGGAAAACTATTCCGGGTCAGTTGTTTCCTCCCTGCTTGAACACGAATGCCTTTCTCTCTGTCTGTCTGTCAGTCTGTCACTTTTTGTCTCTATTGTTTTCTGCTTCTTTTTCTTCATTGATGTGGCGGCGGTATTTGCAGTTTAACGTCGCTGTGTGGTAACAAGGACCATTAGCGATGCCCTCCTCCTTTATCCAGGCTTGGGACTGGCACTGGCAGAGTGCAACCAGGGGCCGAGTTTTCATTGATGTCCGATGCCGGTCCATCTTATGCACTCCATGAATAACGGCATGTTAACTCTAGGCTACGCCTTCCTTCCAGACTAATCTGCCGCCTCTTTATTTTGTACCTTGGTGCATTTATGTAAACGAGTCTTTACAAAAACGAAATAGTAGGCTACATGATGTTCAGTAGTACCCTCGACACGGTCGGTTCATAATATCTTACCTCATCACCTTGAACACTTAGTTGCGTGAAGGAAGATGTAGGCCAACTGGAACGAGTCTTGGGCCACTAGACAGCATAGTTCCAGCTACATCTTACTTACTACTACTACTACTACTACTATTACTAATAATAATAATAATAATAATAATAATAATAATAATAATAATAATAATAATAATAATAATAATAATAATAATAATAAGAATAAGAATAAGAATAAGAATAATAACAATGACGACAATTTATATGGCGCCGTTACGCAGCCATATCGCTACAAGGGCGTCTAACTTCCCGCAAGTATGCAATCCGTCTTCATTAGTGAAGCAATATTGGACTGAAAAGGATACCGCTCACTTGCTGAGTCCCTACAAAGGTTCTGTCTCTTACTTTTCTCTTTATAACACACTGCACTAAGTGTTATGCCGAGCCAATGCTATCTGAAGCACCATGCTGGTGACACTCAATTCTGCATCTTTCCCTCCTTATGTAGCCCTCTAACTCTTGTATTCAATGTCTCCGACCAAATCTGAAAAGAGATAGTAACTGAATAAATTCAATTCCTTAAATATTCACCCGCTTGACTCTTCGGTCAAACAAACAAACTCTTCGGTCCATGATGTTGGACTTGTGTTTGACTTACACTTGTATTTGATGAACACGTTCAATTCTATTGGCAAATCTGTCCGCTATGACAAATCTGTCCACTACTATGAAAAATGACCGCTGTTGGCTGCCACACCTTTTCTTCTTCTGATGTGGGCTTATCTGTCTTCAACGTGCATTAGCCGCGTGCTTTAAATTACCTCTCTTTACGTTATCCCAGCATTGTCTGACCTTTCATTTCCCTGATTTATTATTTTACATTGACTTGCACCGTATATATACATATAATTATGTCTGCATTGTTTTGCATTGCATTGCATATTTTTTGCGGTGCAGGTGTTCGTCTTGGATGGGTGAAATCGGTGGCGCCCAGCGTCTTTCGCTTGAGAACGGATGCTTCGTGCACGGAATAATCATTCACGAGTTCCTTCATGCCTTGGGATTCTATCACGAGCAGTCGAGATATGACAGAGATGACTGGATTGCGATCAACTGGGGCAACATCCAACCAGGTCTCGACTATTATTTAGCGCCTCTTTATATTTAGTAGGCCTACTGTAAAAGGCGCATTATAATTTCTCATAGGCTATACAAGACAATGCAATTATATCGCGCGCATTGACAACTCTAATTAGCATTATTGAACCACCTTTTGCATAATTGACCTACGTATTGGCCTACCTTTATTAGTTTATTTTGAAACGGAACACGTTATAGGCTGTGATCTTAACTAGGTTACGAATAGAGCGTGACAATTCCTTCTGTGTTTCTACAGGAACGGAGTACAATTTCGAAATGGCATCTCCTTCCGAGATCGATCTTCTCGGCACTGCCTACGACTACGGGTCCGTCATGCACTACGATGCCTACGCATTCGCCGTTGATACGTCCGTCCCAACCATCATTCCGCACGATCCGAACGCGGTGATCGGACAGAGGGATGGGTTGAGTGCGCTCGATATCGAACGAGTCCAGATTCTCTACGGATGCCTCGCTGCGGTCGGTTCACCTGCTGTTCACTAAAGCTCTTTTAGAAAGTCGATATTGATTGCTGGCAATGGTACTATCAGAGAAGAAGGTTGTAACCAGGGCTGTACAGTAATCAAGGGTATACGCGGATATACGGCGCATAGGCTACTTACCTCCGTACCGGAGAAAAAACGGCATCGTATACTCACTGCGGAAAACCAGGGTATACGCGGGTATACAGCGTAGGCTATACTTACCTCACAAAGAGCGTGTGGGTATACGCACGAAAGAGGCAAAGGATATTTAGGTGTCTTTTTCACGAAATCCGGAGTGAATGACTAATGAAAAGGTCATCAGCTTTTTCGGACGCGAGAAAAATGGGGAAATTTTTGACCGGATGACTAAAAAAAGGTCGGATGACAGCCGTCAGAAATTTTGGGCCCGTAAAAGTCGGTTTTTCTCCCGGTCAGTGTGCACTCACCTCAACATTTACCAGTACAGCCCTGGTTGTGACAGTGCTGTCAAGCACTAGCCTAAGGCGACGCCGCTATGTGGCCATCCACATACCACGCTAGGAGGGGTGATCGGATTTGAGCGATTTTCAGTTCGGTTGGATGGTGAGGGGTTTGTTTGCATGTGCACTTGTTATAGCGCCACTTCAAGCACCCTACTCAGAGGCGCTCCCGACTGCAAAACGAACACTGCACCGGAGTTTCACGCCAAAGCGCTGAGCAATTGCGAGTGAAGGACTTGTCCAAGGTCCCTACGCGGCGACTTGAGGTGGATTCGAACCTCGAAGAGGTGTCAGTGGATCTCGACAGTTATGTTTATGTATTTCCAATTATGACTGTTATGGTGTCCCCATTAGTCTGTTTGTAACTTTTTATTATCCTCTTCTCATCTGATGTCATTTTATTACTTTATTATCGAGCCAGGCTCAGTTATTCTGTGCTGTAAATGGTAGCATGCGGTATAGAATAAGATTAATGTCTCATAGACGACTTTAGTTAATTGAAAGCAACGCTTGCTGTTAAAAATAAGCTTGTAGTTGTAGCGTATACGTACGCATGGGGGATAGATCCGCAAAATGTATGAGGTTCTATAGAGAATGGATATGAAATAGAATTTTTGCGCACATAATAATCTATGACTTGCCCCTCATTGTCCACAAAGTCCGACCTAAAGCTTTATCGGAAAATAATGTCAGTAGGCCAACCTACATGTAGTTTGGGTCTATAATTATGCCAGTAGACCTAATCCACCATTCGCCACTACCATTAGACTCGAAAAAACCTTATCTCTCTCTATACACACTGTTCATCATGCTGTTCAAAATTCCTTTTTAAGAGCAATGAAAACTGAACCGATGTCTTCAACTAATTCACAACAATGTTTCTTTTCAGGAGGACTCGCGTTTCTTCAAGCACTTGGCCCAGAAATGAATTCCAACACACAACCAGTGAAGCTTTGAAATAGCACTTCATCGCTAGAGCTGGCATTAATTCGGAAGAGAAATATTACCAATGAAACATTTACGGCATAGATCATATCGTATGGATAATAGAACTTTGCACTCAAAAGATTATGTGTTATATAGGGCCTAACGCATATAAACTGAAATATATCTAACATCCGTTCTAATACATTATTATACTACAATAATTGGTGCTTGAGAATCCGTATGGAGACGAAACTAAGCATAAATTATAATTTGTCAGATATTAATGGGACTGAAAGAACCGCCGACCACCGAGTAAAGAAGAAAATTAATACATTTTAATATACCATAAGTGCAAAAAATGATTAAAATCAACGTGTTTTGATCTATTCTGGTCTAAATCTCATGGGCTTATAGGCTCTATTTCATTCATCCCGAGCATTTATATAGCACTACAACAGGTTAAACAGCTACCAGACGTGTTGATACAGATCTAATTGAGAGTGTAAATTAAGCCACCAGCGCAATCATAGTGCGGGAGAGTGAGCACCTTTCCACATGCGTAAGAATATACATCTATAGAGGACAAACTGAATCGTCTTCCTCAGCCATTCAGTCGCGGCGCTATCCAAGTATCCATCTATGTGAGCATGTACTTGCGACATCCAGGACTATAATTCACATTGTCTGTTTACTACAACCATGTAAAGTAAACCCTATTTTTTGTAAAGCAGGTGCAATACAATGTAAGTCGCCCCAGCAGTGTGGAGTGCATGTTACTTGTCGCTGTTTAACGAGGATCAGTGGTGTCGCCTCCTTCTTTCTCCATGCTAGGGACTGGCACTACTAAAGTACGCGCATTTCGCGGAGTTCTAAGCTTTCTGCAATTTAAAAAATCTTTTTCTAACGACACCGTGTCACATTAAAGATGATTAGGGTCGCCCTCCTCCTTTATCCAGACTTTGGACTTGCGCCTTCAGATAACAAACATTGGCGGAGTTCTTGCAATCTTGTCAACGCTTCTGTTTATATACGCGCTCTGGAAGGACGCTCTTTGAAAATGCAAGCACACAAAAGATAGTCTTTCACTTAAGTAGCATAGCTAACACGCCTTGTCATTCAATGTTCCGGGATTCAATTCTATGATCGCAAGCATTTGTCGACAGACTGTTTAAAACCATAGGCTGCTCCTTTTTGACACAATCATCGACCAATTCGGTTTTGTGCTTCACCGATCCTTAAGTGTTCCATTCACACATGCCAAACAAAAGTGATGCACCGACACGACTGAGGATGCAGGATAAAGTGTTGCCACCATTGAATTATTGGCAAAAACGGTAAAAACCAATTTCTCAAGGCAAATAACTGAAAATGTTTGCTTGAATGAATAATGTAGATCAAATTTACTTACATACACACTATTACACAGACGTGCAGACAAGCATAGTCTATCATTCACATCTAAACGCGTACGTCTTCAGCCGTTTGCGCGTGTTTGCTTAGGTCTATGTGTCTAAAACAGCATTTTTTGCTCGTCTGTGCTAACCCTTTAACGACCAGTCACATTTGTTTTTCAATGCATTTTATTACACTCTGATCGCTAAAGGGTTAATGAGTGTTGCAAAGGTTGTGCAGATAAATCAATTGGCCCTGAGTACTGAGTTTCCGCTCTTCAGCATTGTCTCAACAAGAGAAGTCTGCGCAGAGTTGTCCGGCTCCACAACCACCTTCTGCTGCTTTATGTTCCTGAAACTGGCAAAGAGATTAGCCAACTGAATTAATCGCGAAAATAGAAGAATTAGCAGACTATAGCGCAATAATCGTCAACCAAATAAACGCACGTGGAGACGTCCATTCCTTCTTAAGATCTCTAAATACTTGCTGCGATGAAGGTTACAGCGTCTCATACTTTTTTGCTTGTTTTTCTATCGATGGTACGAGCGACTCCTAGAACTTTCCAGAAGCTTTTAATCTTCAACGATGTTTCTCCTTGTGCCGTCGACCCACCCACGAAAGTCTTTCCAATTGAAGAGCCATCTTTGGTTAAGAGGTGCGTTCCAGATTCTGCACTGTGTTCCTGGAAGTGCCACGAGGAACCAAATTGCACCTCTTACAACGTTAACGCCGCGGAGAACCAGTGTCAGCTCTATAACTACATTCCCATCAACTTTGTGATCAACACGACCTGCCAGTATTTTCAGGTCAGCACTCTATTAGCTAAATATAGAAAGCTAATAAGAAAACTTTTGTTCTGGTGCCACTCTATCAGTGTTTAATCTAGGCTTTTCTGAGGGGAAGTTTTCCCATAAATGACATTCTCTAACCCCACCGACAAAATCTAGAGAGTCGTTGCTTATAAATTATTAACTTTGGCAACATCCAGTTAACTATCGTCCTATTGCAAATGTAACGTTCATGTCTAAACTTCTATCTAGAGCGCATTGTTACTGCTCAATTGTTTGCATGATAATGAAAATGTTAATGTGAATGAGCTGATCCCTTCACAGCAGTCTAGTTTTCAGAGGAATCACTCCAACTGCTCCGGATTCTATTTGATCTGTGTTGTGCTCTGGGCCATGGCCAGGGCAGTTACTCTCTTAGCTCTTTTGGTATGTTGAATTTACTTCGATTCGCACAGAGTACGCCTACGTGTATAACTGTTTAAATAGACTACGAACATTCGCCAATTAATCAGTTAGAGAATAATTATTTTAGCTTCAAAACTGTAGGTTATACCAAGATATGCACAGCGGTTGAGTACAACAGTACATGTTGATGGTACAGTAGTATGGTGATGCTTTTGTTTGCTATCAGGGCAAGACCTATAATGGAACGTGTCCCAGTGTTAAAGGTAAGAATGAATGATTAAGCTTATAGCATTGGTCAAGAGAAGATATCTGTGCGATCACAAATAAATTTAATCGAGTTGACTGTTCTCTAGATATGAAGTATGGACCCGTAGCGCTTCTCCGTAGGCTACCGTAATGATGCGCTACATAAAATAGTCTAATTAAAAAATAATATGCATGCATACATACATACATACATACATACATACATACATACATACATACATACATACATACATACATACATACATACATACATACATACATACATACATACATACATACATACATACATACATACATACAAACATACATACATACATACATACATACATACATACATACATACATACATACATACATACATACATACATACATACATACATACATACATACATACATACATACATACATACATACATACATACATACATACATACATACATACATACATACATGCATACATGCATACATACATTCTTACAAAATGTGATGTGGGTCTATACCCATATACATGCATACATATTTTGAGCATGCAGGGGTTGACTTATATTGGGCCAGTAAGAATAAGAATCCAGTATGCTAGTGAAAGAGCGTTCATCTAGAACAGGACCATTGTAACACTCGTGTCTGGTGTCACGTGGAGTCATCTGCACTGAGTCTGTTCTAAACCAGAATTACCGATGATTTCTTTGAGCACGTCGAAGTTGTCTAGCTTCCTTGCTTGCTCTCTTTGATCTGAATGCGGCCTTTGACACCATCAACGGCGTTCTCATCGAGTATATAAAGACTGTGTAACGTTGCATTCATGCCTGCAACGATGTTTCTAGTTCCTCTCTGATCGCACACACGATGGCAGTCAAGAAAATGACTGCCAAAATTTAATGACCTTAATACGGTAGCAATAGGATCATGATGCTTACAGATGGTGACGGCGATAATGATGACATAGCAATTATTCTATGCCATGTTTATGTGGATTATATGGTGATGCTGTACAAATGATGAATACAGTATTGCTTGTTTATTTATTAAGTTCCTCAAAACGCAGCTGCCTTCAAACTGGTTCCTGAGCTGTGTTGTTCCTTTCCATTTTCACTGAAAGGAGTCATTTACTACAACTGCACGCAGAACATCAAACCGTCATATCCAAACATTAGTGGCTGCTTCATGGCCGGTAGAATCTGGGCATATTGTCTACCGCCTACAGGTACAGTGAATAATGAATATGATATAATTTATAGCCTATATTATTGTGGGTTCTAGGACAAAATGGTAGCGAACAAAATGGTTTTAGGACAAAATGGTTTAGGACAAAATGGCACGGACAAAATGAAGGGTCCCTACGCGGCGTCTGGAGGAGGATTAGATCCCGCAACCTTCCGGCCCCAAGGCATCAAACATAGGCTACATGTACAGTTTGTACACCTACACCAACTCGCTACACAAGCATTTCTCTCACATTCATACACACACTATATCTATAGTCCCCTACTTATTTAATATTTTTATTTTATCTGCTTATGCAAGCTAGGCTCTAAGGTGTTACCCGTGTACATAATTATAGCATAATATGTCTCAGACTGCCTGTCTATGTCTATCACAATATCGTTCTCATTTTCTTGTAGGTCTAATCTTTGAATTCGGTGTCTATTTCTTTTGTTGTTGTTGACCCTTGCAGACGACTTGATGCTTTCGATCTTTAGGCCTAAAGTAGCTCTTAAACCAATTTAGTGCTATTTCACGTATTCCTATATAATAATTATTTTTTCAAGTTTCTTAAATAGTAGGCCTATGGCATGATCTATGCCTTTCTATAGAGTCGAAAACTTTAGCAGCGTCGATGAAGACTTCTACAGCAAACTCATTGCGGTCTATAACTGGAGATATGCTGTTTTAAAATATGTAATAGCAACAATGCAGTCGAGTGTCCCATCATCTTTTCTTCATATAGGTTTCCCATTATCTTTTCATCATTTACATGTAGGTTCCTTTTTTCTTCACTTTGGTCTCCCATTATCTATTCTTCATTTAGGTTTCCAATTATCTATTTAAATTTTCATTTAGGTTTTCCATTATCTCTCCTCAAGGCTTTTTCTAAGGAATTTTTAGAAGTGCACAACCCATTACTTTCCTTCCCATCTTCCATTGTAAATTACTTTCATTCGAATGCCAGTTACAACTGCACATTTTGTGTAGAACTGCACGCTAAAAAAGCCCTGTCTCTCCTTCGTTTAGGTTTCACAGCCGAATATTACAATGGCAGTGTGATCGTGCCCAGCAATACCAAACCAGTGACGTCAGTCTTCATCTACGGATGGTTCATCATCCAGAAGAACGTCGTGGACGACAGCTTCATGTTCAACAAGTCTTGGAAGAGCTACAGAACCGAATTCGGAGACCCTGGTGGAGAACACTATTGGTTTGGAAACGAGAATCTCTACCGTTTGACTAACAGTGGGAACTGGAAGCTGAGAGTGGAAGTGGAATCGAATGCCACTCTCAAATGGTATTCAGCTGAATACGATTTCTTTCAGTTGAGCAACGAGAACACTGGCTACGTCCTCAACGTTTCTGGATACACGGGAGACGCAGGCGACGCTTTCAACTACTCTCCGGCAGCCCCCCAAAGGTCGAACGGAATGAAATTCACAACCTTTGACAAAGAACACGATAATGCTCCAAATAGCAATTGTGCCGTAAGCGCCGGTGGCGGATGGTGGTGGAACTATTGTGGCATGTCAGGCTTGAATGCGCAAAGCAGCACTTACAACTCGTGGGGTACTCTGTCTTCGATGGGTCTAGCCCCCAACCGATATGTCTCCAGAAGCAGAATGATGCTGAAGCGGAATTGAGGTCAATTATTATGTCTGATGTGACGTTTGCTTCACACCACAAGAATTGATCATCCATCCTGAGTTATTTCTTAGAATTTGCCGGCCGCTTCTCTGGCTGCTGCCACTTTTTCTGGTTTGACCATGAACACGAAACTTTGATCTTCAGCTTATAGACAATATTTGGCCCTAACCTGTACAATCTTTTAACAGATTTCTGAACGACGACACTTTCAAAATATTCAGGCATTTTTCATGCATAATTTTGGGAATGAAAGTAGATACCGTAGTGCACCATTGCAAATTAAGAGATTGGACGATGTACCGGTACGTATCTGTCGTCCGTGAACTCTGTAATCGAGATTTACTGCCATTCACCATGTTATGATTTCAAGGACGCCTCATCCTCCTATTAGCAAACCATCGAACATACACGACAGGCATACAAGTCCCAACAATTTATTTAAAAGTGAAAGACTTGCCTTTCCGTAGGACCTGAGCCGGATATCTATATCTATAAGAAAGGACTTGCGTATATTTGGCCCCGATGCACGCTCACAGTTTTACAGCTACTGACCTGAAACATTGCATATAGATAAACGTTCACCAAAACCATCAAAGTACGCTATTTTCAGCTTTTTATTCACTTTAGATTTCGAAAAATAGACATTTTAAATTTCGCTGTGTTGATGTATGCGCTTGCGGTTAGCCTATCGCTGCAATTTTCAGTAACGGCCTGTTGCCCTTGACGTCATTTTAACGTCATCTTTCGCCAAGCTTATAGCATGAAAATCATACGCTGTCGTACAGCCCTGGGAAAAGATACATGCCTTCGGCCAAGGAGTATATACAAAGAGGAGCCTCAAATATATTTTTCTTCAATAAAATAAATAAATGCTTGGTATGATCAGATTATTTGTAAAGAAACAGAGTACCAGCATGACCGCACGTTGCCATGCATATTTTAACACTTATATCTGAAACGTTACAGCTAGACAGATATTCACACGGGCCACCTCGCCTCCACACACCTCGGCCCTGCGGGCCGAGGTGTGTGGAGGGCGTGGGGGGTGGCGGGTGGGAAGGAAATTTTCCAGAAAACTCGAATTTCACGGGTGGCGTACAAGTGGAGGTCGGAGCGTACAAGTGGAGGTCGGAGTGTTGTGCAGTGCAGTGGGGTGGTTGTGGAGTGGTGGGGTCGTGGCCGGGAGCGGGTCGAATCCTAAATTTCCCGGGCAACACTGGGTACCCCATCTAGTTGACTGATAAAAATGTATCGTTCACCCAACCATTGCCTCGGATAGATATCGCTGTTAAAAGGTTGACCTGTTTTAAAGGACTCACTCTTGCGCAAATGCCTTTCATAGCACCGTGAACCATTGCTCTATGTTTTCATAGCTTATGTAGTAAAAATTTAAGATATTTTCGTATTCTATTAAGTGCAAGTTTAACAATCAAACAATCTGGTATAATTAAGTTCTAAAGGTAAATAAAACGGTCTGGTTCTGCAGTAATGTAATGTAATCGCAAATTTATATAGCGGCTGTGTTATGGCTTCGACCCTGAGGGTGATATCCTTCACCACCGCTACTCCGTGGACGTTTATATTGCGACCGAGCCACCCGCAGTAAAGATCCGAGAAATTAATCTCTGACCGACCGGGAATCGAACCCGGGCCGCCGGCGCGGCGAGCGGGCTACCAACCCACTCGGCCACCGAGGATCTCAGTGCTGAATTAAGTTTTCTTTCTTGTTTTAATTAAATTAGATTTAATTAAGCTGCGTTGAAAGACGATGACGATGGCGATGATCTAATCATGACGATGCTCTAATCATGACGATGCTCTAAGCTTGATCATGATCTAATCATGACGATGATGGTTACACGCGATTCATACTCGACTTATTTGTTTAATTCGGCTTTCGACCAAACTTATAGAAAAAAACCTTCCATGAACATTAGGCCTACTGCGAGTTACAATGGACATCATAATTCTTTTTTATGCGACACTAAGTCACCAAAAACAGAACCAATACGTTGACAACAGTGTTAATAAGACTGTTAACACAATGCAGTTGTGCCGTGTAACATTAGAGATTTGAAGCGAAATACAGTTATAATGCCAAGTGAATGAACGACATTGCAAGCTGTAGATATATAGAAATCATCATCGGTTCCCTCCAGAAAAATAAAAATCGAGGAAAACCTAGTATTAATGCTTGCCTCTAGATCTAAGTTGATGATGGGTTTCCGTTCTTGTACCACCCATTACTTTAAAATAATTCTTCCGTACTAGGTACGGTAAAATATGCCACTGCATTGAATGCTGTACAAGGTCTTCAAAATAGGACGCTGACGTGGCTCTGACCATCAAGGCAAAATTAATGTTGTTTGCTACAATTCAACTTTATTCATAGAAGGCAAAAAGACAGTAGTGAAATATAGCCTAGGCTACTTATCGTTTCGTAAACAATAGATAAACAGAACATTGGTCTTTTTTTACTGTCTATGTGAGAGTTACATCTGTTTAGCAGAGATGCCGCCGACTGCCCTGGCACAGATAAACAGAAAGACGCACACAAACACACATGCATACATACATACTTACATACATACATACATACATACATACATACATACATACATACATACATACATACATACATACATACATACATACATACATACACACATACACACATACACACATACATACATACGTACATACGTACATACATACATACATACATACATACATACATACACACATACATACATACATACATACATACATACATACATACATACATACATACATACATACATCCATACATACATACATACATACATACATACATACATACATACATACATACGTACATACGTGCATACATGCATACATACATATATACATACATACATACATACGTACGTACGTACGTACATACGTACATACATACATACATACATACATACATACATACATGCATGCATAGTTGCATACATACATACATACATGCACACACTATGTAAACTGTCAGCGTAAATGCTGAGAGAGCTTGATCGTGGTTTCATCTTGCTAGGTTGGGAGCGCTTCTTTACGTGGCGCTATATAAATTCTAATTCCGATTACAACCACACCGGACTTTTGAGATATTTAAAAAAGTAGACCTACTATCATAAATAAGGTCAATAGCAGACTTATTTAGTCTAGATTATCATCACCAACGAGCACGTGTCCCAGCCCGATAAGAGCACTGAATAGATAAGAATAGGGGAGAGTCGCCATGAATGGACCACCTAAGGCAAACTTAGGTTTACTGTATAAATGCTACTGAATTTCCAAAAGGAAAACATGCCATATGCTTGGTTGATTGTTCATCTATGTTATTAATAAGCAAAAGACAGAAAATATTCGTGGATTTATGAGAAATAACTAACCAAATCTGTACCCCTAAAAAGTCCAATCAAGGCAACCTGCTTCCTGGAATGGACCGCATGGTGTCCTTGATTGGACCATTTGCCCTGAATGGGACACAATATTTTAAAGACGGTTTTAAAAGGTAATTTTACCCAAAAAGCAAGGGAAACGCTTTAGAACACTTAGTGTCTAACCATACAGTTAAAAATATCAATGCACAATTGGAGTAGCTGAAATCAACTTAATATATGACTGGCATAGCCTCTGCCTGCAGACCAATTAGGAGTACTTTGCCATAATAACCAGTGCAGGTCTAAATATAGACTATATAGACCTCTATATAGTGAAATTATATGGCCTAGCTAATACTGGGAATAAATGATTGTGAAGTCTTACATTAGTACTCCGTTAAATCTATTTGAGTATATCTAATACAAAAAGAATTGCGCGCAGTTCGCACAGAGGAACATTATCTTCATCAATAATAGCAGTGTATTGCTTCAAAGCAACTGTTATAAAACTATTAAACCTACAACTGACATTAATTGCATATTTTGAAATTATTCGTTCTATGCCTGTCAGAAGCATCGCCAAATCCCATGCCACACTGTCGACTATTGTTCGATAAAACATATATAGCCTACGCCAAAAGAGGGCATTTCAATTGGTTAAAGAATCACAACAGGACATTGCAAGTACCGGTGTCCTTAAATGGACCACGTGCACCCAATAACATTGCAAGTACTGGTGTCCTTAAATGGACCGCACCCAAATTATCGGTCCAATTAAGGACACTTAATGTGGTCCATTTCAGGCAACAAGGACTACTTCTACTCACACTGTGATTGTTTAACAGGTGTCAGTCTTAGCGCTAAACCGAGTATTGTTGCTTAAACATGAAACCTAGCTATGGTTAAAACAAACGTGACTGCAATTTTTAAAGCTTGCCTAAATTGCCCACACTCATTGTCAGGTAGGGCAAAAATTAGATCAACACTATGTGAAAAATAGTTTTTACCGCAACTAAATAAATGCTTAGAATTCCTTAAAACTGATTGCGGCGGTACGATCAATATTCAATCGCGCAAGAATACAACATTTGAAAACGAAGCAAAAAATGCGTCTAGGGTGTTAAATGGCTGCGGTCCAATTAAGGCAACGGTCCATTCCAGGCAACTCTCCCCTACAATATATAAATATGCTCGGACCTGACGCTCAGTCGGAAATCACTCCAACTGTTTACTTGACGCATCGACTTCCATAGCAACTGTTACCTGCGATCATCATGTGGAACTGCGTAGCAAGTCTTCTCTGTGCTACTATGTTTGTGGCCACGACAAGCGCCAGACCATCAGGTCAAAGTTACAGTGCTGAGATAGACGAGGTAAAGCAAACTAAACTACGCCAGTAAGAATTTCTGTAGCCCCAACATTTTAGAATCACATGCATGACAGCCACGGGTGAAGATGCTGGTCCGAAAAGAGTTGGTTTGGGAAAAGAACTGTCGGCAGTTAGGTTACAGATAGTCTTAAAGGAAGAAGGTTGCTGTGTAAACACCACTGATGTCGTTTCTTAGGCCTATTTTTGTCGACTTTTTCATGTATTTTGAAAGACTTAATTAGCTTGATAACTTTTCATGTGACCTCGTAACTGATATATAATTAAATGTCCATTCAACGATATTTTCGTGTTCGTCGTAGTTATTTTCAGTACCCAACTTTTTGAGAAATTAATAAAAATAAATTCTTTATTTTCTATGGCCCCTGCGGACTCCTTCTTATAATGTCTCTAATGACGTACGATTGAGTTGCTTAGCCTACCTTATAACTTGTCTCGATGTTTTTCTGTTCCGGATTTCCTTATAATGTTCTTCTCCAAATATTATTCTTTTGTGCAATCCTTAAGAAGAGCCTTAACACTTGCATTTCAGTCGAAAGATTAATTGCTAAACTTCCTAGTCATGCCTATAAGGATTAGCGTGAAAAAAGGAGTGCAAAAAGCTTTTAAAAACTACATTAAAGCCCTTTATTAGTTTTACTTTATGTCATAAAATACATAGATAGAGTAATGTCTTAATATTTATATGATAGCATGCTCGTGCATGATGCACAATTTGTTTACCTTTCAGTTGGCAAAGTTGTATGCCAAGTTGCATCCGAATACGGGTAAGACTTTTAGAATATCAGCCTAATTTTGTTACTCAAGGAGTCATGGTTCATCACCAATAACCCACTGCAGACACCAAAACCACCACCCTCATTGTGGATTGATAATTATCTAACATTTATTATCATTATGACTAGCCTATAAATATCATCAGCATGAACCTCCGTGCCACTATGATCATCTTCGTCGTTAACTTTATCATTATTGCAGGTAGCCTACTACAAATTCTGAATGATTTGCCCTACCAATTTATATATTAAAGCAATGTCTATCTTTATTTGAAGACATGAAATGTGGCTGCATGGATTAACAATGTTTACGTAGACTAATAATAATAATTTTAGCAACAATTTGAGATCTGTTTCACAGTGAAATAGATATTTGTTCAGAATGCGGAGCGAGATCATTGATCATATCTTAACTTAATGTAAAAATCACAACATTTCAAGAGTTTTTATATGAGAGGTACATGGAGAGGGGAGTTGATTTTAACACCTCCTTGTCACTTTGAATGTGCCGTCAGTTCGAGGAACTCTAGCGACCGTCATGACCAACCTTCTTCACTCCGTTCTGTTCTGCGTTACATCCCTCAGTTGTTCAATGTTCATCCCTGTCCTCCTGTGTACATCCTCCATCCTATAATGGCAATGAAAAAAGAATGAAGGCAAACATGAATACAGAACAACCCTTGTAGCCACAAAAGAACTATAAATTAACAGTCATGAAAAACCATTTGCGTTATTATAGCCTAGTTATATTGCAATTATATTAATATTGTAGAGTAAATGTTAAATTGAGAGACTCTGTGTAGCCTACTAAATAATTGCTTGTCTAAACTATAGGCTTAAAAATCGGATAAACTGAGAAAGGAGACTACTCCTGACGGCCAGAAAAGGAATAATTATTGTCCCATGTGCACATAGGCCTAATCCAACAGATCGTTATCGAAGTAAAAACAATAGATCAGAGGATGGCGAAACTCCATTTGGCATCATAGCATCAAAAAATTTGCCAGACATAAATCAATCGTCGAATGAAAGAAAGAATCAATTAATGAAACCGAAATTCAATTATTATCTGTAACAACGTCAACGGCTGTTGTAGTCATAAGATGTCATTAGACTTTTTATTTAATAATATTATAGTCTAATAGTTTGAGTGTTTTCTATTTCAGGACTCGAAAGAAACCCGGAATATGGCGGTAGGTAGTGATGATAGTTGCTTTGGCGATAGTCTAATAGAAGATGAGTTGACACCGTCAACTTTAGATCTATAGGTGCTCGGCCCACATATTTACGTAACGCTACGGAGGGTGGGTCAAGTTCAACGTTAATATAGCGTTATAAAGAACTGACCACTATAATCGCAATAACAGATTAGCTTAAGACGTACATTTCGACAAATGAAGGTGAAAGACTCATATCTTACTATCCATTCAAATTTATGGCATGGTATTTTGGAATCCTATTCTTGGTTCAATTCTCTAAATAGGCCTATATGGAAATTTTCAGTGTGATTAATCGTTAAGCAATAGAGATATTTGAAAAACAGTTTGAATTACTTTTTATTGAACTACGGTGTAAATTATTGGCGCAAAACTAATCGAGCCCAAAAAGAGGCGCGCCCTAACCCATAGTCCTAAGCAGTGATTCCGTTAACGTGCGTCCGTGCGTCCCGGACGCACAAATTTTGACGCCAAACGCACAAAAATAAAGGCGGTGCGTCCATGGACGCACTGAAGTTGTGGATGGACGCACAAATAAATTAACGATGCGTCCATGGGACACCAAGAAGAAATGCCGCGGGGTCCATATAATTATGTGTAACTGTCTCAGTTTATGCATTGAGTATTAACTGACTGGTTAGTGGTGAATAATTTATGCAATGACCTATTTATGGATATTTCATTTCTTTGTAAGTGAGTGACGTACATGCATGCCTACTAGACCTAAACCATCGACATGTCAGCAATATTATATGGTTCAACCGTTCCATGAGCTGGCCTAAAAAGTAATGATCGTCGTCGGATAGATCCTAAATCAAGAAAATTAAAAGAAGTGCAACAATGCTAAAATATTTTTTTCTTGGAAAGTATAAAATTTATTATCGTCGGGAAGATTGGTACTAGTTATAGGCTATATAGGCTATGTCCTAAAATTTTCCTGTTTATTTTTTAAATGATGTCATTGCTAACGACAATCGCATTTTAGCTCTCTCAGGCTCTGCCTTCATTCATTCATTTCAATAAGTTACATAACGCCTCTACAACAAGTACGTCCTCTCAGAGGCGCTCTCAAGTCAATATTAATGCAAGATGAAGCAATCTGATTGTGCTCTAACACCAGCTTTTGCTTCTAAATGGCTGTTAATTTGTTCTCAAATTTCAAAAACTAAAAACTTCTACTTAGGCCTATCGTTGGCTTAGGTTATAGCCTATAGGCCTAGTATGGCCTACTTGACCTTTCACGATTCCACGGTAGGCCTACAGGCCTATATTTCATTCCAATTCAGCCAACCTCTGGAGAAGCTGGCTGTAATTTATGAGTTTATGACTTGGTATTTTCTGTATTGGTATCGACAACTTCAGATTTTAACACACAAAAAATAGCCAACGGTAAAATGAATTTTATAGCTGACTTTAGCTATATAGCCTAAATGAACTCTTGTAAACGGAGGAGGGCTAGAGCTAATTTTTTTCGTACGCATGTGGCTGTTCGCAAAATGTACGAGTTGCAACAGAATGAGAGGGTCAAAAATACGAATTTTTGCGTAGGTTACGTAGGCCTAATAATAGGCCTAATGGTTGGGCCCTTTGTCGCTTGTAATATAAGAATTTCGGAACTTTTTACATTTGGCCTACTATGGCCCGATGGGACTCCAAAAATGGGACTCCAAAAATGGATGGGTGTGGAGTCCATGACTCTTATCCATTTGGTGTGGACTCCAATTTTTTTGATGTGATGCGTCCATGACTCCAAGAATTCAGACGTTAACGGAATCACTGGTCCTAAGTGCAGAAGACTATTTTTCGAATATGCATTTTACTTTAATATCGATTTCCAATTTGCACCGCCAGGTTTTCTGGTCCGGAAATTAGGTTTTAAACTCTTAAACTCGTGTTGTTATATTTCGTAGGGTATCTGGAAGGCGACATTCTAGTGCGAGACAGCGCACAACATCCCGACGAGGTAGGCTACGAGACAATCGCTCACATAATTATCATGTTATTCGCTCCCTTTCTAGTGGGGCGCAATTATAATAGTAATAATGATAATAATGGACTAATGAGATCGGGTCTACAGGGAATTGTCAACTGTCCTCTCAATGACCATCAGTGGCTGCAGGCCGCACTTCCTGTCAGAGATGGCGGACTCAGTATTCGCAGAGTCGATTCGCTGGATTCCTCTGCCTACATGTATACTTGGCTTCAGCCGCGACGACTCTCGAGCTTCAGACCGCCATTCTTGCGACCGTGGAGGCAGCCCCCGATGTGTGTGTGGCGGACCTGTTGGAGGCACGTCAAGACACCTTGCCTGCGACGATAGACCCCCTGCCCATCAGACAGAGTTGCTGGGATCGACCTCTGATCCAGAAGGACAAGTTGGAAGTCAGCAGGATTGCCGTCGATTTGGTCAACCAAGTCAGGCAGCCCTGGACGCAGCCCCTGATGTGTATGTGGCGGAATTAGCCTTGTTCAAATTTTCATAAAATGCTTGGAACAGCCATAGCCACCATAATTATTGTGTTGTTATTGGTGACGCAATATGACGCTGTTTCCCCTTTGAAATAGGCTACACGTATCGTTTTGAGCTAACACGAGCATAGACACGATCATTTTGGGTGTTTGAAGAAGTCTGTAGGCCTACCATGAATATATCTTCTCATCGACGTCATCGTTGAACCATGTCCTTTCAGTTTTATCAGCAGTCATGCTCTGCTTCAGACGCTTGCCGTTTCTTTGCGTCAGAGTCAGAGAGCTGCTGGGACTTCACGTCAACAAAATATCTTCTTTAGATCATGCTTTGCAACACGCATCCTACGGTACTTCTAGAAATGCACTATGCATGTTTCACGCTGAATTTCCCGGAGAGATTTGCTTGTACTCGGTTCATCGTCTTGACTGCAAATTAACTCGGACACAGAAGCAATGCTAGCGGGTGTGCGCGACGTACGAACCGATTTTCTGGAATTACGGTTCGAAGTTCCTGTTTCGTCAAGTTTTCGAAACAGACGATTCAATGTATTTCTCTTCCAGCCTTTATTAGAAACCTGTTAATCGTTTGAAACGAATTAAATCCTAGTCAGTTCGCAAAAATCTGATCAAACTCAATCGTCATCTGTAAGCGGCGCCATATTGAGAGACTAATAGCAATAAAATATTGTAGCTATGGCTGTCCAGGCATTTTATGAAAATATAAACCGGAACCGGTTCGGCCTTTCCAAGGCTTCTTCTTTCTTCTTTAGTCCCCTGTAACCGTCTTTGTCATCATCCAGTCCAGTAGCATTCTTCTTGGTCTTTCTCTTGTCTTTTCTCCTTCCATTCATCCTTCTATAATGTCCCTTTCACTCCTCAAGACGTGGCCAATCCAGTTTCTCTGCCGCCTCCGTATTGTCCCAGCATTGACCTTCTCTCTCCGACCATCCGCAGTATTTCTTCGATCGTCTGGTGCTCCGTCCAGCTGACACACTCCATTCTTCGCCAAATCCACATTTCGAAAGCTTCCTATCTTCTTATGTCATCCTTTCAAGGCTATATATAGGCTAATACTAGAATGAACTATCTTTAATTTGATGCATTAAGCATAATCAAATAACAAAATTGACTGAGTTATAGCCTACGCATTCAAAGTCTATGCATTTGTGCTAGCCCACCCTGTGTTATGATTTTTTGTCTGGAGGGTCCGGTCTTGGCTTTGGGGTTCATTGGATAGGTGCCTTTGAATGCGATCAAGTCATGGCGTGAAACAGAAACTGCATGGAAGAGAACGGATGCATCACGTCTGTCGATGCCCTAGTTCGCTTAGAAACTCTAGAACCGTATCAATACCGGTTGTCAAATAGTTAATTCGTGAAAGGATAGTACTGGACTACTGTATAGCCTACAACGCGTGTAGCTAGGTCGGGCGACAGCAAAATTCCTGGTCCTGAGACATGCACGAGCTTCATGGCAAAAATTTTTAATTTAAAAAATAATAATTTTAGGGTCTGTATTATCTATATCTATAAGAAAGGATGTACGTATATTTATTTGTCCGCGATGCACGCTCACAGTTTTTGAGCTTTTCACTCCAAACCTTCACTACTGTGTAGGTCTCGGCATGATACACTAAGTTGAGGGGTTGGCGATTCTCTACCACCGTGGGGGCCAGGGTGGGGAGCGAAACCCCAACTTTTTTTCAAAAAAAATCAGCTATTGATTTGAATTTTTTTTCTTAGATAGAGGTCCATCAGAACCACCCGGATCAGTGGTTGGCAAATCTCTACCACCAATGGGGCCAGGGTGCGGGGGGGTCGAAAACACTGATTTTCGCTTGCCACGTATAAATACTGTGATTTTAATCGTTTTAGAGGTGTCTAAAGTGGGGTGGAGATGGAGGGGTGGTATGGAAGTGAGGGATGGTGATGATGGGGTGGGGTGGCGTAGGGAGTCGAGGGGTGGGGTTGGGGTGGGGGTGCAGTGGAGGAGTGGGGTTAGGGTGGAGGGGTGGGGTGGTGTGGAGGGGTGGAGGTGGGGTGGAGGGGATGGAGTGGGAGGTGGGGGTGTGGTGGAGTGGGGGTGGTGGGGTGGAAGGGGGTTGGGGTGGAGGGGTGGGGTGGGATGGGGTGAAAATTTTCGTCAAACCCAAATTTCTCCGGTGGCGTACTGGTATAGAGGTGGGAATGTGGTGGGGTGGGGTGTGGTGGGGTTGTGGCCGGAGCTGATCGAATCCTAAATTTTCCGGGCAACGCCGGGTACCCCAGCTAGTATTATAATAATATTATATACAAATATGGTTTCGTTCATCAGTTAATGAACTTAGTTTTCAAGATCCTTAATTTACAGATCTAACGTATGCTAATCAAAAGCATAATTATTTCTTTTCTGGCTCTAAACGGGTCTATACCGTTAGCCTATTTAACGCAAATATATATAGGGAAAAATATGTTGGTTGTCTCTAGAGCAATCCGCTGAATGCTATAACGGACCCAGACTACAAATGGCCAAATGGTATCATGTACTACACAATACTGGAAGACGGCTACGGTAGGCCAACATTAAATCTCTTTAGAACCTGACGACATCGTTACCTCCATTGTTGCAACGGAGATGACGATGACGAATATGATGTTGACTTTATTGCTCTATTTATTGACTACAGGCCCCAATAATCGTTGAATGATTTCGCAGATCTTAAGCGTTGCCTTAACTGTTATCATAAAAAGTCTGAAGGCATAGCCTACACACATGCATGTAAGCAGTTTTACTTATGATGGGGACTTCGCAGATAGTGCGTCCCATGTCATATTTCCATACATTTTTTATATCTCCAAGGATCTTATCGTATCTCCTGGTTCCAGTAGTCTACCGCATTCACGATTTAGAAGTGCCTTATTGTATGTCCATAGAAAGCTCTTAATTGATTGAACGATAAGAAGATGCGACAATCAATACACTGCTCACTTCATTATACTATAGAGTCGTATGTCCAGGGAATGAAAAGTTCTTTCTTAAAAAATGGTATTGGGTTATATCCACGAACATTTTAAGGAAGACATTCGCTAATTATTGTGTATTGCTTTATTTTTATTTTTATCATTTCGTGTCTGTGTTTTCGTGAGATGATTTGCACTTTATGTAAATCCGTTTGTAGGCTACTAAATTTTCACAAATTTCTCAAGAACAATTTTAAAAGTTAACATTTTTTAATGCATTGTTTACGTCTCACTAGCACGACTGTCCCTAATGCTGACGTTTTAATATGATGTCTGTGCCTGACGTTTAGGCCTGTTGGGCTGAATTTCTATTTTTCTGTAAAATTCTGCCAAAATTTCTTACTCGATTATCTCGGAATTCTGAAAAATGGATAGGCCTACGACCCTACGCAAAGATAATTGTCAGGCGACGATAAACTGTAGTTGCAACAACGACAATTACGGGGAAGATAGGTTGATGCTTTGCGGTCTTTGCTGATGGAGACTGCAGTGATTTTGGTGGCTTCTATGATGAAGAAGAATATAGAATGATGTATAATTGTATATGCCTAAGCCAAGATGGAAATGGTTAAGTTGATGACGACGACAACAATAGCCGTTTGAAAATAATTTTCTACATGAAATTATTTAGGCTATACCAGGGCTGCACTCTAGGGTAGTCTATACGCGGCTACACAGCAAGTACTCACCTCCGGGGGAAAATACAGCGTATAGCCTACTCACCTCCGAAAATGAGGGTATACGCGGGAATACAGCGTATAGGCCTACTCACCTCACAGACACCAAGATGAAATGTGAGCGTTTAACGCAGTGGAAAAAGAATTTTCGGGCGAAAACTGATCGGAAAACCAACTGATGACTAAAAAAGTCGTCGGAAATTTTCCGCCCCTAAAAGTCGATTTTTTCCGGCGGCAGCGTGTAGCCTACTCATCTTAAAAGTTCAGAATAGGCCTACAGCCCTGGGCTATACTTTCAGCAATTTGCATAGCGTATACGCTTAGTCAATTCTCATTAGACTCATTAGAACATTAGACTTACAGAAGCTTACTGAACTCATGAATTTGGATAATAGGCTAACTAAGTCTAATGCTTCATGCCAATTATGTTATTGAGGATTTTCATCGGTCCACTGTGCAGCGTATTTTAACAATCGACTCATACACAACACGATTTTTTTTAAATTTCATTCAGATTCGGAACAAATCGCGTTTATTGAGAATTCAATTGCTGAACTTGTGGAGCTGACGAAGGTGAACGGAGAACTCTGCGTTCAGATCGTTCCGCGGCAGTCGGAACCTGATTACGTCTATGTGGAATACTATTCCGGGTTAGTCGTTTGCTCACTGCTTGAACACGAATGTTCTTCTCCGTCTGCCTGTCTATCTATCGCTGTCACATTTAGTCCCTCCAGTTTTCTCCGCTTCTTGCCACAATTTAGGCCTAATTATATAATTATGGAGCACGGTTGTCTCTCTGTGTTTTTCTCTCCTTATGTAGCCTACGTGTCAACTTTTTATGCGTCGTATTGCCCTCTGTGCTTCAAAACTTTCAGCTGACTCTGTATGTATAACTGTCTGTTGTTTCTCTTCTAAGTCTTACCTGTAGGCTATGTCTGTCTTTGTCTGACTCCTGCTATGAATAAAGTTGATTTATTTTGTCTTGTTTAACTTTCTCCGCATATCAGCATCATGGTTCCATGACAAAATGTCGCAAGACAAAATGTCGTTGACAAAATGTCGCACTGACAATATATCGCAAGACAAAATGTCGCCGACAAAATGTCGCAGTGACAATAATTATGTCGCAACACAAAATGTCGCAGTGACAATATATCGCAAGACAAATTGTCGCCGACAAATGGTAGGCCTACAATCGTAAATCATTAGGTAAATGAGTAAACACTAGTTCATTTTAATAATCGACTATTTAAAAACCAATCGAATGAACTGGTTAATAGTAGTGTGTCATCGCCCCACGCCAGCTAGTGCATTTCTAGAATGAACTGGTTAATAAGCTTAGTAGTGTCAACTGACACACATTCCAACTCAAAATTGCAACGAAGAAAGGCAAAAAAGAAATACAAAGTTACACAGCGTTCAAACAAACTCAATACATGATGTTACTACAAAGCTACGCGATATTAATATTAAAATTAATCTGTTAATGTCTCCGAAAATCTCCACGAATAAAGCTAATATATTTTGCTAATACACTTTGTCCACTATATTTTGTCCACGACATTTTGTCAGCGACATTTTGTCTTGCGACATATTGTCACCGCGACATTTTGTCTTGCGACATATTGTCACTGCGACATTTTGTCGGTCACATATTGTCACCGCGACATTTTGTCGGCGACATTTTGTCGGCGACATTTTTCTTGCGACATTTCGGTCAGGTCACCAATATTATAGTTTATGCTCAACCTACTCTGAAGTTGTTTCACTCTGACTTTTATACAACCAAATGTTTGTGTATACAGAGTACCCACTAGTTTTGGTCTTACCACGCATAACCATACCCTTGAAAAAGGGCCTATGGCCGCCTACCTTATAGCCAATTGCTGTTTATATTGTCAAAATCTATCGAGACTCTGTTTAGTGAGCATGCTGGAGTATTATGGCAGCTGTTTATGCACTTCTGATTTGCGTTTGGATTAAAAAATTATTGGGATGATCGAATGCAGTCGTTACAAGGGGAGTAGCCTATGCAGTAGTAGACCGCTTTTATAAGTCATCTGGCTTATTATCAACTTATGTGCATTGGGCAATGGGCATGTCAAAAGAATTTGATCAAAATTAATGACTTAGACCTGCATGTACTATGCTTTGGACAAGTTAACATATCAGGCTGTTTTTCCTTGGGATCAAGTCATTATACACTTAGTCGCTTGAAGTACGCGCATAAGCTAAAGTTGTCTAAGACATCTTAACTTGCCTGTTATCATTCAGCCTTGCATTACCTTATACTCTTCTGCTCTAGTATTGCATTATATTGTCTTAATTGACATAGCTTTGCATTGTCTTTTGGATCAGATGCTCGTCCTACATCGGTCGCATAGAGGGCCCTCAACGCCTTTCGCTCGTGAATGGCTGCTTCTGGCAAGGCAAGATTATGCACGAGTTCCTGCACGCCTTCGGATTCTTTCATGAGCATACAAGATATGATCGAGACGACTGGGTCACGATCAACTGGTCCAACATCGAACCAGGTTCAGGCTAACATTATAATCTTTAGATAACTATCACATTCTAACAACAGTTCCTACCATTTCTGGTCTTATTGCAACGAGATAGGTTTTTCTCAAGGTATCGTCGGATCTTGTTCTTCACGTCTTTGACATGATATAATAATAATAATAATAATAATAATAATAATAATAATAATAATAATAATAATAATAATATTATTATTATTATTATTATAAAAATAACCGGCACAATCGACCGGTGACGACGATCGTTGACTCCAGAACACAGTTTTTTTTAGTATTTATTGCTTTTAAAGCCTGAGGGATCATATATACCTCGGGCGCTAAAAAAAAAAAAAAAAAAATAATAATAATAATAATAATAATAATAATAATAATAACGATTCAGCGCTTCAACTATGTGGCTTTTAGGGGTACCTTTTCCAACTGGGACCTTGACGAATAGGGTCCATTCCAGACAAAACTGCTTTTATCGAGAGTGTTGAAGTCCCCGAGGGATCATGTTTACTTTTTTTTTAAATAAATAAAAATTAAAAAAAATTTAAAAAAAAAATAATAATATAAAAAAAAATAATAATAATAATAATAATAATCTTTTCTTTAATTCAACGCCTGCAAACGCAATGCGCTTTACATTTACAAGTTATGCAGTAATCTTAATTAAACTTAACTACCAACCGAACATACAGCTTTGCAATTACATGGCGCTGAGAGCAGCCTATACAAAGCATGTCCGCCCAACGGGGGTTCGAACTCGCTACCTCTCGCACTCTACGCCAGCTTGTTGTCCATTACACTACCGGCCCCTCCTCGTGATCCTTCTCTTCGCATCGTCAGGGATCTCTGGATCTTATTCTTTGTGATATGCGGCGATATTTCTCTTCTCTTTTAATGTCTGGATATTGCTCGTCGTGTGATATTTTGTTAATTCGTGGCACCACTGAAACCGACTTTTCTTCCTGAGAGATATTTGTCAAAAACCCACCCTGGCATGACTAAAGGTTCATTAATGAACTGCCGCATTCAGCTGAATTTTTATGCAAAGCTTCATGAATTTTTCGATTATATTATTCGATCTTTTGATTTGAGTTCGTTGCGTAATTACGTAACGCTCGAGGGTGTGTGGGGTCATTGAAAACGTTACGAAATGTTACGTGAGTAGGTAGGTGTGGGTAGCTGAGCGTTGCGTAGCCTATAGGCCTACAGCGCCTTTTCAAATAGTTATGTTATGACAGAATATTAAATTAACATTGAATGACACTTTAGACATGATGACATTGTGATCGAAGTTTAAAGGGCGGAACCCCCAAATCAACGCATTTTTAGCTGGTGACATCGACTAGAGCACGTTTCAAACTCTTGTGTGCTAGTTGTTTATGAACGATAAAGTCATGAACTTTTAGAAAAGAAGAAGGGCCATTTTCATTTGCATTCTTAAACCATTTCTTTCAGCAATGAACTTATGAGAAATTTGTTGATATGACAGATTACAATGGCACCATTACAGTGTGGATATTTAAAAAATTAAACAATAGGAGGGGACTCTTTTGAAGTCATAAACCACGAGATTATCAGCACTGAAATGGTGAACCATTTAGTTTAAATGACAGCCTAAAATGCTACTATTGCATTGTGGAAATTCAATAAAAATTTCAGGACCATATCGTTCATAAACAGCTAGCAAACAAGAGCCTGCAACGTGCTCTAGTCGATGTCACCAGCTATAAATACGTTGGTCTAGTTTCGCCCATGGGAGAGAGGAAGGGATGAGGGCTTGAGCCCCAAACTTGAAATCCTTGCGCCGCCACTGGGCGTTCTGGGATATTCTCATTCTAAACTAGACTAAAACACCCAGATTCTGACCCAGCACCAAAGATGATCAACAACCACGATCATGTGATAGATACGATGAAGACGTAATGATTCAATCTGGTCCTTCAGGATACGAGAGTGCTTTCGAGATAAAAACTCCAGACGAGATCGACCTCCTTGGCACTCCCTACGACTACGGGTCTTGCATGCACTACGATGCCTACGCATTCGCCGTCGATCCATCAATTCCGACGATCATTCCGCATGATCCGGATGCTGTACTCGGAAACATAGAAACGATGAGCGCGCTCGACATCGAACGAGTCCAGATTCACTACGGATGCCTCGCTGCGGTGAGTTTTCTTCAATTCTATAGCGCTCTGAAAATTGATGTTTGCCAACCACAGACAACAACGCATTCAGAATTTTAGAATTCTCGTAATAATAATAATAATAATAATAATAATAATAATAATAATAATAGTAGTAGTGAAATTGATAAGCTGGGCCAAAGCCCTTTAGGAGTAATTAGTGCATTATAGACATCTAGGACATGGCGTTATAGAAGCTATTCTTCCCATGATCAGCAGGGAGTCTCCTAACACTGACGCATTTTCTATACAAGCTATAAATCAGTTAATGGCGCTATAGAAACCAGTTAAAAATTCTTAGTGTTTTGGATAAGCTGGGCCAGGCGCTATAGGAGTTAAAATCTTATAGATTATTTTTTTATAGGAGCTACAAATCTATTAAAAGTCTACTCGATTGGGCCACGGCGCTATAGCAGTTATAAACCTACAGTTTAATTTCTTAGAAGCTATAAATCATTTATATTCCCTAAATGGTGCTATAGAAACCTGTTAAATTCTTAGTTGTTTGGCTCTTTTTAATTTACCCTCTGACACATGGCGCTATATAAACCAGGTAAAATTCTTAGTGGTTTGAATAACTTGACGCATGGTGTATAAGAGCTATAAATCAGCGAATGCGTCTGTTTGCAGCGCGGTGTAATAAGAATCCCAGCACGACTGCATCTAGCCAGCCGAATGCGTCAGAGCAATACTAAGCACGACTGCATCTAGCCTGCCGAATGCATCTAGCCTGCCGAGGTAAAATCAATACTAAACACCTGTTAGAACAATAAGCCGGTCAACGCTATGCATCAACAGGCCTCGCCAGCGAAGGGAGGCTGGAGCAACGCCGTCGAGCAAACTCAGCCGGCGCAGGTGTTCGCTGAGTCATTCGCTTACAGTGTTGTTAGCAACAGCACGGTGTCTATTCATTTAAGTCTTTCTGTAAGCTTATAGAATGGCCGATCTGTTACTAAAAATCGGAAAATTCTCTAAAAAAGAAATAGTTAGAGCACTTAAGAGTTCTTTTACAGTTGACGAAAGAACGAAATTAACGGAACAATTAGGGATAATAGCAACCTTTCTCGATAAGCCGACGAAAACAAAACGTCAGACTAAAAGGCAACGCGACGTCAATCAACCGCTTCCGTCTGCTGACAATCAACCGCTTCCGTCTGCTGACAATCAACCGCTTCCATCTGCTGACAATCAACCGATTGCATGTGGTAGTAAGCAGACTCCTAACACTCCAACTCCACCCGACAGTTCGAAAATTTTCAACGAAAAGATTATTCCTCAGATACGCAAACGCATCGAAGAATACGAAAGACTCGATAATGATTTGGAGTGGAATTTCGATCTGAATTTTCAAGACGAAATAAAAAATTTAAAGGGGGGTAGTCTAGCTTCTATTAAACTGCTTCATCAAAAACTCGTAGGCAGAGACGAAACAGCATCGAATCTGGTTCTAATCATCGCTTACCACAGGGGATTGTGTTATTTATCTGCGCGTGAGTACATTCCACCTAACATCTCTCTGAAAGAATGGTTTCCTCGGGAATTCAGCTTGCCCTATATAACAATTCATCGATATTGTCTATTCGCAACACTTATCCAGAGCTATCCCGGTTTAATATGTTGCGGTCTATCTTTCACACAAATTACCAAGCATCACAACAGTATCAAAGATCTTATCTACAAGGACGATGACCTCGGCAAGAAATTAAAGACTCGCGTCGACGTCTGTGCTCAAGACACACCGTTTAAAATCATACCTGTAAAAATGCAGGAGGTATTCGAAGATGAATTACATCTTAACGTAGATCCAGATTTCTGTTATGATGTAGATTCCTTCACGGATGCCACCGACAAGACTGTACTAGCCAATGAAGGAATTAACACTTTTTTGTCGGAAGTCCAAGACGTCGATTTTGACATGGAAGACGAAGAGCAAATGATGCAGGAAGTGTAAAATGCCTACCTTCGATATCATAGGTGAGACTTACGATTGTGTAAAACTTGTAGCGCGTGGTGAGACTTGCAATTGTGTAAAACTTTTAGCGCGTGGCGCAGATGATTATAATAATTTATTTTGTTGAAGCCATTTGACCTACTTTCGGTATCACGGATGATACCTGCGAATGTACAGTAGAACTTTTAGCGCGTGGCGCAGATGATTATAATAATTTATTTTGTTGAAGCCATTTGACCTACTTTCGGTATCACGGATGATACCTGCGAATGTACAGTAGAACTTTTAGCGCGTGGCGCAGATGATTATAATAATTTATTTTGTTGAAGCCATTTGACCTACTTTCGGTATCACGGATGATACCTGCGAATGTACAGTAGAACTTTTAGCGCGTGGCGCAGATGATTATAATAATTTATTTTGTTGAAGCCATTTGACCTACTTTCGGTATCACGGATGATACCTGCGAATGTACAGTAGAACTTTTAGCGCGTGGCGCAGATGATTATAATAATTTATTTTGTTGAAGCAGGTCGCATCTATTTAGCACCGCGCGCATGCGTGTTCACTTGACCTACTTTCGGTATCACGGATGATACCTGCGAATGTGCAGTAGAACTTGTTATTAAAGCTTCGAGACCTGTGAATGATCTCCGAATGTTATTACAGCATAGGCGGAAACCTGGTTGAACAGTTGAGGGGTACAAAGGACGAAGGAGTGGTCGAAGGGCACCCAAAAAGTTGATGACCAAAAAGTTCCCCCAAAAAGTTGATGACCAAAAAGTTCCCCCCAAAAAATATTTTCACCATTTTTTTATTTTTATTTTTATATATATATATATATATATTTTTTTTTTTTTTTTTTTTTTTTTTTTTTTTAGCGTGCTTGTGACCTAGATTTGGTATCACGGATGATACCTGCGAATGTACAGTAGAACTTGTTATTAAAGCGTGTTTCGTGATCTGTGAATGTTATTACAGCGTGCTGGTGACCTACTTTTGGTATCATCCGTGATACCGAGCTGCGAATGTACAGTAGAACTTGTTATCGATGATGATTCAACCGTGCTGGGCTTCTTATGACACCGCGCTGCTTCAACCGTGCTGGTCTCGTTATTACTTCGTGCTTGTGACCTACTTTTGGTATCATCCGTGATACCGAGCTGCGAATGTACAGTAGAACTTGTTATCGATGATGATTCAACCGTGCTGGTCTCGTTATTACTTCGTGATGCTTCAACCGTGCTGGACTTCTTATGACAGCATGTAGGCCTTATGATTGCGGAAGATACGAAAGTAGAAGAAACAATTTGCTAATGTTACTAAGATGAGTCTAGACTAATCAAATCTTTATTATTTACCCATGAATTAAATGACTCATCATATCCTAGCCATTTAACTAAAGATTTGTTTCCACGTTTTCTAATAATCTTCTCTATTTTAAATGTATCTTGTGTTGTAGGTTGCAGCTCGGGTTCATAAAAAGTTCCTTGTATTTCTTCTCCATTATAATCAGATATTTTATAAGTTATTGGATCTGTGTATTGGATTTGTGTAATAGTAAAGATTTCTTGCGTCCAACGAGGAGTGAAACCTTTCTCAAATGTCTTTTTCTTCTTGGAAATTCTTACTTTATCTCCGACTGAAAATTTAGGTTTAGCAGATTCAGGGAGAACGCCACCGTATAAATTCATCCACACGACCCATTCGTTTGCTTTGATACTTGCTTTAACAGGAGTCATTTTAATGGAAGAATGTCTTGTGTTGTTGTATAAACTAATCATGCTGTCTAAAACGTCGATATATCTCTGAGTTGAATTTGCAGTAAAAAATTTAAACATTTTGTCTTTAATTGTTCTGTTAAATCTTTCGACGACGCAACTCTTCTCCTCATTCTCAGTCGAGTATAACTCAACTCCTAAAGATTTTACATCTTTATTGTAGAACTCTTTTCCCTTATCCACCCAGGCCTTTTCAGGTTTACGTTGGCTACTAGTAAATATTTTAACGAAAGCATCAGCCACAGATTTTCCAGTTTTATCTTTTATCGGAACAACCCATGCATACTTAGAGAAAATATCGATCACGCTTAACAAATATTTCACACCAGAGTTAAATTTAGTAAAACCTTGCATATCAATCAAGTCAGCTGCCCATATTTTATCAATTCCATTAACGTATACTTTTCTTTTCCTAAAATGTCTTACTATTGGTTTATGTAATTCCTCAGCGAGTTGATCTGTCCACTTCAAAGCTTTTTTTTTTTAGTCCTATTCCAAAATGGGTTTTCGTTGATAATATCGGCTTTACTATGCTTCTTTCGATTCTTTCACGAATCGAAGGATTATGTATATTATTTAATTCAGATAACATAGCTCTGTCAGCTACGTTTCTTCCTGTTGTATCAGCATGTTCAGCATAGGCTAAATCGTGACGATAAGCTGCCTGGTCTACTCTGTCTACTGGTTTACTCCATTCCTTCGGTGTTCCATCTGGATTTAATCTCAGATCTAATCGAGTTCCTGGACCTGTGAAAGAATGCCCGGGTAGATGCATTTCACCGGGATATTTTGCCCAGGGAAGTTTAATATTAGAAGTAGCAGAATTGAGAGCTGAGACCAAATCACCTCCTTGTACTGTGGCTTTAATAAACTGAGTTTTTGTAGCTCCGCATTCAACGCACACACCTCTACTCATAGGCCTACCATTCTTACTGACGACTCGTTGAATATCTCTGGATTCAGTTTGTCGTTTACACTTTACGCAATATTCCATTTTATATAATATAATTAAAATGGAAGTTCAAGATCTCTCATGGAATGAAGATTCATCTAAGCGCTTTAACAGTCCCTTATTACCAAGAAGCATCAGAGGTTTGATCGTAGGTAAGTCTCAATGCGGTAAGACGACTTTGCTACTTAATTTATTACTGAGACCTGGTTGGTTAGACTACGATAATCTACAAGTTTTTGGAAAATCTCTCTTTCAACCAGAATATAAGATTCTTAAAAAATCTTTCGAAGAGAAATTACCAAAGGAAGCCATTATAAGACTTTTTGATAAACGGGATGAGATTGTGAAATTAAATGTTTCACCAACCGCCGTTGTCGAGGAGATGTCTAAAAACATAGAAAAGAAATCTGATATAGACTGCAAGTTCTTCGAAACCTCTGACGATGTTCCAGATCCAAAGGAATTAAACCGAGATAAAAAGAATCTCATGATTTTCGACGACTTACAGTTAGAGAAGCAGAATAAATGCGAATCGTATTACATAAGGGGAAGACACAGTAATGTGGACTGTTTTTACCTTGCACAAAATTATTTCAAATTACCTAGACAGACTATCAGAGAAAATGCAAACTTTATTTGCTTATTTCCTCAGGACCACAAAAATATTAATCATATATACAGCGATCATATAGGCGTAGATGATATGACTACAGAAGAATTTCGAAAACTATGTAAAACTGCGTGGGATGAACAGCATGGTTTTGTAGTTATTGATTTAACCAGTAAACAAAATAATGGCAAGTACAGGTGCGGTTTAGATACATTTTATATTCAATAAAATTGACTACATTTAAATAAATGATTTATAAAATGACAACGATACTCGTAAAGCTTGAGATTTTATATTTTATATTAAAAAATAACTATTTAAAATGGAAACGCTTCTGGACAAGATTGTGGCTAACACGGAGAAGATTGCGCGTAACACAGAGGCTAAAGAATCGTTTTGCATTTTGTTGAGCGAAAGGAGCACACGCATTCGAACGAAATTTAATCCACTAATCGAACTAGACAGAAATAAAAAGTATGAAATGGCTCTAGTTAATCTTGAAACGTACTACAGTTTTCCCAATATAGACGAAACAAACAATAAATTCGTATATTCGCCAGATAACGGTGTAACGTGGGAAGATTTAGTCATTCCTACCGGTTGCTATGAAATCGATGACTTAAATGATTACATACAGAGAATTATGAAAGAAGAAGGTCATGCGGACTGCATCAAGCTACAACCAAATAACAATACTTTGAAGGCGGTGTTGGAAATTGATGCCAACTATAAAGTTGATTTTACAGTAGAAAATTCAATTAGTACCGTACTAGGATTTCAGAGTCGTGTGTACTCCGAAGGATATAATGAATCTGAGCACATTGTCGATATAAACAGCGTGAATAGTTTACGAGTTACCAGTGATGTAATAGGATCCTCGTATGCTAACGGAACTACGGATAACATAATTTATTCTTTCTTTCCATCGGTCGGGCCTGGTTATAAGATACTCGAATCTCCCCATAATCTGGTATATCTTCCTATAACGCTGTATTCTATTTCATCGATGGAAACAAAACTAACGGATCAAAATGGAAAATTAATTAACTTAAGAGGTGAGGAATTGTCGATACGATTTCATATAAGAGAGGTGTGATTTAAATTTAAAGTTTAATATTTAATATAAAATGAGTCATTACGCGAATGTTAAAGTTAATATTTCTGAAGGACAAAAGGATAAAATTAGACGAGCTGCTCAAGAAGGAACCGGAGTGAGTATAAGACTTTCTCATGGGGATATTACTGGTGAGCATGTATTGGCTCTAACCCAGAGGCAAATTAACAAGATGACGAAAGCGTATCAGAATGGAACAGGTGTGACAATTAAAATGAGTAAAACGCAATTAGATGACAATGCGAAAGTCGAAGGTGGATTTATCGGTGCCATTCTTCCGTTTCTAGCCACGGCGGGGAAATTTCTTCTGTCTAATGTTCTTCCGAGTTTAGCCACAGGAGCCTTAACAGGATTAGGTTCTGCAGCTGGTTCCAAAATTGTTGATAAAATAAGTGGATCTGGCGTGCTCTACGTTAAGAAAGGAGGAATATGCTGTAAGGTAATGCGTGCTGGGGAAGGTCTTATTCTATCACCGTGGAAGAAGGGCAGTTCGATAACGGGATCCGGTCTGTTTATGAAAAGAGGGGCAGGATATGTGAGTGGTGAAGGACTTATACTCGGGCCAAATTCCCCATTTAAAAATATTCCTATTCTCGGTATGATACTTTAAAAAATCACTTATATAAATGTCTGGATACGGTAACCCAATACACAAATTTATTACCAAACGGAAACCTCGTCCGAGTGCGATAACTTGGATGCCTAAATTAGTCACTCATGTTCCTGTAAGACAACTAGTTGGAGAAAGATGGGAGATTTTTGCTCAGCAAGCGATAACGATTGAACCAAAGACAACAATTACGGTAGAGTTAGGACTCGGTGTTCGAATGACCAGAGGAATATGTCTAGTGTCTCTTAGACAGAAAATCAAAGAAAAGAGATGTAGCTTACAAGACGGTACAATTGCTGAAGACGCGGACGATATAATAATTACAATTCAAAACAATTCCGATTCAGCGGTTACTATAAACGAAAAAGACTCTCTGTGTTACGTTAATTTCTACGATGCATAATTTACGTTTATGTTTACGTTTTAAACAACATACTTATAAAACATGTCACTACTGAAAATTAGCGATCCTGCAAAAAGAGATTTTATTATCGAAGAGTTTCTAAAAACGAAGAAAAATATTAAACAAAACTTCCTCTCTGAGAGAATAGACGATCTTGGTCTACAACGAGAACTGACAAAAATCTACAAACCAATAGTCGACTCACAATCAGCAATTTCGAAAGAACAAAACGCTTTGCTGTCGACTATAAAAGACAACTCTGCAGCCACATCCCTAGCTCTAAAATCACTTCCAGTATCTTTTCGTCAGTATCCGTCTATAGAGGCGTACAACGACGACCCAGTAGAAGACATTAGAACCTTAGAATTAGGAAATATTGCAGTTGAATACCTACAAAAATATGCTTCCAATAAAAAACTTGTGGACACAACATTCGGAATAAGATCAAAAGATGGAAAATTCTACATCGGCGACAGCGAAATCTCAATCCAAGTAAATGACATCACAGTTGGTAGCAAGACTTATCAAGGAACTCCAGGACTATGGGAATTGTTAACGTTGGCTAATCCAGACAAATCAATTTTTGATAATCATGATGAGGCAAAATACGCCGAGATTCTAGCCAAAACGAATGCCATGAGTCAACCACGCAATCCGAACAAACCTAAATCGTCTAGAAGCGTGAAGTATAGAGAGATAATAAAACCGATATGGGATGTATACACGAAGTTCAAAGGAAAAACCGGAAGCGGAGTAATTACTATTCCTTCAGATCCTAATGAATTAGTAAAACAACTCGAGTTACGAATGCATAGCTACAATGCGGGGAATACAGGTGTAAGAAATGAAATTATAGGTATGACCGACGAGTTACTGAGACAAGGAGTGATAACCAAAGATGAATATAAAAATTAATGATTTAAATTATTATGATATAGAAATGCTGGTCGTTGCGAAAAGAAGTTATAAAAAAGTACACGTTGTTGGTGGAGCAGGAATATTCGATTCCATTGCAGGATTGCTCAAGAGACTACTAACTTCGAATGCAGCCAAACGAATTGCGAGCACGGCTGTCCAAGAGATAGGAGGTGTTGCCAAAGATAAGGCGATCGATGTTGGAAAACGATTGCTCAATAAGATACTCACTCCAACCACCGTCCGTCAACAACCGATAACTGAGGAAACTAAAGTAATTCTAGCTAGATTACTCAATTCGAATCCGGAAATGACGGGTGGAGCCATTAGAATTCAAGATCTCGTAAAACGCTTAAACGGAGGTGGTTTGAAAATTGCTTAATTCTTATTTAAAAATACATGTATATAAAATGCAATCCGATATTCTAAGATTCACAGATCAACCATTAATCGATGAGGGCATCGAGCGATACGAATGGCATGAGTACGAACCTGTAGCGAGAACTAATCTTAACAGTTCTGGCGAAATAAGAATAAATATTGAATTACAGGACTTATATAGCCACCCAGCAGAGTCATACCTGCAATTCGAAGGAAGACTACTTAAAGCCGATAACACCGCATACGTTAATGCCGATGCAGTCGCTATTACGAATAATGGGCTTATGCATCTATTCAGTCAAATATCCTATTCGTTATCTAATCAAGAAATCGAAACGCTATTTCATCCGGGCCAGGCGACAACGATGCTCGGTTTACTTACGTATCCAAACGATTTTCAGCTGACTCAAGGCTTAAATCAGCTGTGGTATAAAGACACTGGGGCGACAGCTGTTAATGCAGACAACCATGGTTTCCTCACTAGACAAGGCTTTCTCATTCGTAAGCCAACAACTAAAGGAATGTTCAGCTTTATTGTTCCGTTGAAACATATTTTCGGGTTTTGTGATGACTACGACAAGATTATCTACGGCTTTAAACAGACACTGACTTTAGTTCGTAAAGCTGACGATGATGCCATATTCCGAGATAATGCTGCAGCTGCTGGAAAAGTTGCGATAAACAAAATTTCATGGTTTATTCCCCACGTTATTCCTTCCGATATGGAACGAATGCAGTTGTATAAGACGATTGAATCGAAATTAACTTTGCCAGTTGCGTATAGAGCTCGTCAATGCGACACGATAACAGTTCCTCAGTCGACAAGTTTCAGTTGGAGACTCAGCGTTAAGACTTCACCGGAGAAGCCTAGATTCATCATCGTAGGTTTTCAAACAGATCGTAGCGGTAATCAGGAAACTAATCCATCGCTCTTTAATCACTGCGATCTTAAAAACATCTATGTGATGATGAATCAAGAAAGATATCCAGCTGTCGATCATAACCTGTCGTTTCCTAATCAACAATTCTCTAGAGCGTACAGAGATGCGGCCTCCTTTAGTCAAAAATTTTACGGTATGGATCAGTTGATCACGCAAAGCAATATAACACCTATAGATTATAAAGAATTATACCCGCTGTTCGTGTTCGATGTAAGCAAACAATCCGAGCGCTTGAAATCGTCAGTCGTTGATATTCAGATTAAGGCTCTTTTCAATGCAGCAGTGCCAGCCGACACCGAAGCATATGCTGTCGTAATTTCAGATAGGTTGCTACAGTTCCAATCAGATGGGCAGAAGATGAGCGTTGTGTATGGAAAATTGAATTAAAGAATACTTATATATTATGAAGCTACCAGAGCTTAGAATGTTAGCCAATCGGCACAGCATTGTAGGTACTTCACATCTCAACAAACCTCAACTTGTAGCTGTATTGATCGAAAAGAATATTCTTCCGACAGACTACCAGTCTACACCATTTCGACATGATACGTTGAGTAGTATCAGAAAACAACCTAGAAAAGTAGATATTTTGGATCGAGAGACTGGTGTTGTTACCACGTATCCATCTATGTACAAAGCTGCTAACGCGTATGGTCAGAGTGCTGGCATCATAGCTTATCATAACGGAGATGTCTGGAGAGATAGATACGAAATAAAAGTGTATGAGTTAGAGCATGACAGATAAAATGAAACGATTATTTAATTTACATGATAAGAGTAAAATGCATTTAAAGAAAAGTATATTAAGAAACATGAACTATGGTGGACACTTGCTAGACTCGCCGGTTCCTGACATTAAGGCTCCAACGCTTAAGCCAGTAGTGCCTTTGAATGTTAATATTTTGTATGGTAGGAATAAAATGCATTTAAAGAAAAGTAGTTTAAGAAACATGAACTATGGTGGACACTTGCTAGACTCACCAGTTCCTGACATTAAGGTTCCTACGCTTAATCCTAGTAAGTACAAACCAGTAGTGCCTAAGAGAACTTACAAAAACAAGGTTAGATCCAAGATTAATGATTTTGCGGATTGGTTACTTAGTTACATACCTGATGAACAAGAGGTTAATGAAAAACTGGAATCGTTGAAGTCAACTGTTTCCAGGATATTTGATAAAATTAAAATTCGAGAAACAGCGTCAGCTATTAAAGGATTCACCAAGCAATACACAATAGATGGAATTAATGGAATGGATGCCTCGTCGTTTCTTGATTTCATCAGACCGCAGGTAGTTAATCTGTTGTCGAATAATCGCCAGACAAAGGCTAATTTAGTTCTTACTTGTACTATGGAACGCGTAGATATGAAATCTGGAGAAGTAAATTCTGAGAATATACCATTCGTATCCAAGACTGAAGTTATTTTAGCTGCTACCGACGTGAACGAAATATATAGCGGAAACAAGGATAAAATCATGGAGTCTATTGCTAGTTTTCAGATGCGTGGAAGTAATTGGAGATTTAAAGCTGTTGTAAAATTAGATATCAATACGGTGAAATATACACCGTTAAGAGGTAGTTCTTACATTCCACTTCCCAACTTTTTAACCAATAAAAAGGCTATTATTAACATGAAAAACGATGATGATGAATGTTTCAAATGGTCTGTTACTAGGGCGTTGAATCCGACGGATAGCCATCCGGAGAGAATAACGAAAGATTTGATGGAACAATCGAGGAAACTTAATTGGAGTGGTATTGAGTTCCCAGTTGCTGCTGATGCTAATATCATTGGTAGATTTGAAAGAGCGAATAATATTCGAGTAAATGTATTCGGTTACGAAAAAGAAGTATACCCGTTATATTTATCGAGTTATGATAGTGATAGATGTGTGGATCTATTGCTTATTTCCAACGGGGAAAGGAAACATTATTGCTGGATAAAGAATTTTAACAGATTGATGACATTGGGGACTCATTCGATGCATTATTGTAAAAGATGTATGGGTGGTTACACAACTATAGATGCCCTTAGCAGACATAATGAGTACTGCTCTCAACATAACGCACAAAAAATAGAAATGCCTCAACCGGGAACTATGTTAAGTTTTGACAAATATAGCAGATCCATGAGGGTTCCGTTTATTGTTTACGCTGACTTCGAATCGTTTGTTAAACCAATAGCCAGTTGTCAACCAAATCCAGAGTTGTCGTACACTAATAAATATCAAAAGCATACACCTAGCTCCTTTTGTTACTACATAAAATGTTTTGATGACGGCGTATATTCACAAGATCCTGTGAGGTTTACGGCTGAAAGCGAAGACGATGATATAGCCCAAAAATTTGTCGATTCTCTTGAAGAGAATATAAAACGAATATATAACCAATTCAAATTCCCTAAGAAGATGCTATTTACAGAAGAGAACAAGAAGTGTTTCAATGGAGCTACTGTATGTCATATCTGCGAAAAAACGTTGAGCGAAGATCGAGTGAGAGATCACTGTCATTTAAGCGGTAAATTTAGAGGGGCTGCTCATAACAGTTGCAATATAAACTATAAATGCCCAAAGTTCTTTCCCGTAGTGTTTCATAATCTATCCGGGTACGATTGTCATCTGTTCATTAAGAAACTGAGAGGTGATAACGGAGAGAAAATTAACTGCATACCTAATAACGAGGAAAAGTATATATCTTTTAGCCGAGATGTCGTAGTTGATAAGTTTGTAAAAGATGGAAAAGAAATAATAGTCCGACGAGAGCTGCGTTTTATCGACAGTTACAAATTTATGGCTTCTAGTCTCGACGCCTTATCGAAGAATCTTCACAAAGACCAATGTAGAAATATTGGGAAACGATATACAGGAAAGAAGCTCGATCTTTTGCTACGAAAAGGAATTTATCCTTATGACTACATAAATTCAGTTAATAGGTTTAACGAAACTGAACTACCACCAAAATCCAATTTCTATTCTAAGCTAAATGATTCGAATATTAGCGATGAAGACTACGAGCATGCCAAAACGGTATGGAAAGAATTCGGATGTAAAACATTCAGAGAATATCACGATTTGTACAACGTTTCGGATGTTCTGCTACTTGCCGATGTTTTCGAAAACTTTAGAGATGTGTGTATGAAGAACTATACGCTCGATCCTGCATGGTATTTTACATCTCCTGGCTTAGCTTGGGATGCCGCCCTAAAATTGACAGACGTGAAATTGGAGTTATTGAGCGATTACGATATGATTCTGATGATTAGGCAAGGAATAAGAGGAGGAGTTAGCACAATATCTAATCGTTACGGGAAAGCGAATAATAAATATATGAGCGATTTCAATAGTAAAGCAAATTCTACATTTATCACTTACCTGGATGCGAATAATCTATATGGGTGGGCTATGATCAAAGCTTTACCTACTCACGGGTTCAAGTGGATGAGTGAAGACGATTTAAATAATTGGAGAAGTATATCATGCATATTGGAAGTTGATTTGGAATACCCGAAAGAGTTACACGATCTTCATAACGATTATCCGTTGGCTCCTGAAAGCAGTTTGATTGACAAAGTCATAAAGTTAATTCCAAACTTAAACGATAAAAAGAAGTACGTGTTACACTACGATAATCTGAAGCTCTATGAGAGCTTAGGTCTGAAAATAACAAAAGTGCATAGAGGTATACTATTCGAAGAAAGTGCCTGGTTGAAAAAGTATATCGATTTGAATACAGATCTTAGAACGAAAGCTACTAATGACTTTGAGAAAGACTTTTTCAAATTAATGAATAACAGTGTGTTTGGCAAAACTTGTGAGAACATTGAAAATCGTGTTGATGTAAGGTTAGTGTGTCAAGAGAAGGAAGCTGTTAAACTAGCCGCTAAACCTAATTACGAGAGTTGTACTATTTTCGATGAAAATCTAATAGCCGTTCACATGAAAAGAACTAAATTGTTCTATAATAAACCTATCTATCTTGGTATGTGTATATTAGACTTGAGCAAAACGTTGATGTACGACTTTCATTACAATTACATCAAGACTAAATACGAAAATAGAGCAAAATTATTATTTACCGATACAGATTCGTTGGCATACGAAATTACAACTGAAGACTTTTACTCAGATATCGCAGAAGATATTAAAGCTCGATTCGATACGAGTGATTACCCAAGAGATCATTCATCTGGTATTGAGATTGGAGTAAATAAAAAGGTTATTGGGATGTTCAAGGATGAAGCTGGTGGAAAACAGATAGAAGAGTTTATCGGACTGCGAGCAAAGTTGTATTCTTATAGGATGGCTGCTGGAGAAGAGCATAAAAAATGTAAAGGTATTAAGAAGAATGTTGTCCAGAAAACTATTACCCACGAAGATTATAGAGACTGCCTATTTACTAAAAAGGAACAACAACGAACGATGAATGTTATTAGATCTTATCATCACGATATTTATACGGAAGAAATTAATAAGGTTGCATTATCTGCAGATGATGACAAACGGGTAATAATGGAAGATGGTATTCACACATTAGCATATGGACATTACAATTTAAATTAATTATGTAATAAATGAGCGTCAAACAAATAGATGTTTGTGGAGTTGTGTTACCTAACATTGCTTTATCGAATATACAACTGATCGAATCTGCTGGGAAGATAGGGATTCGCAATTTTAGGGGAGTGTTTCAGAGAGATGAACTCCCAATGGGACCGAGGGATAATGAATGCGGTATCCTTAATCTAGATGATTCTAGTGGGAGTGGGACGCATTGGGTTGGTTGGATGAAGACTACTGCTAAAAAGTATTATTTCGATGGTTATGGACTCCCACCACCCGTTGAGTTATTAAAATATTTACACAGTCCCGTTTATTACAACACCGAGCGAATACAACCCGATTACGAAGTATTTTGTGGTCATTTGTGTCTGTATGTGACGAAGATGGTGAGTGATGGAATGAATTTTCAAGAAGTCATAAACGGCTTGCATTAAAAACTCTTAAATATAAAATGCCAGTCGACAAGTTTGGACACACCGATGTTGGCGCATCACAAAGAGTAATTGCTGGAGGTGTTACTTTTACTCAAGCAAATAATACATTTCTAAGGGTAGATGGAGCAAACCCCACGACTGGAGATCTAAATATGAATGGTCACGTGATAAAAGGCTTACCTACAACGAATACTCCGGAAGAGGGAATAGACGAGGCTCTAAGTCGAGGGCAGGCTATAGATTTGATAACGAATCACGATGACTTGAATAAGAAATACGTCGACACGAACGCAATCGGACCCGTGATTAGCGCATACACTTCAAATTCGCAAGCCATAATCGCCGAAACTATGACAAGAGTTTCTTTCAATACAGTAAGATTCAAAAGAGATAGCACCATTAGTGCAGGACTGACTCGTTTCACTCCCGGTAAAGCCGGTTGCTATATCGTTTCAACGTACATAGATTTTCGCGACCCTAGTACTGATACTTTAGGTTTCGTCTACCTGTTTAAAAATGGAGGAGTGCATATGCTAATTGCAAGCGGAGGGGGTGAGTATATCAATGCATCTGGTAGTAGCATAGTTTTTCTAACCGAAACCGATTACCTCGAGATATTCGTTTATTCAACCACCGCTACAAACATAGTAGGTAGAGACTTTTCAACTGCATTCTTACGGCCTTAGCGATCGAGAAGAATATAAATAATCTTATATATAAAATGCCTGTCGATAAATTTGGACACACCGATATTAGAGGAACTACGACAAGAGTAATTGCTGGAGGTGTTACTCTTAGTCAAGTAAACAGTACTTTTCTAAGGTTAGATGGAGCAAACCCGGCTACTGGAGATCTAAATATGAATGGCAACTGCATTAAAGGTCTGCCAATAACGAATAATCCGGATGCAGGAATGGATGAGGCTCTAAGTTGGGGACAAGCCATAGATTTGATAACGAATCACGCTGACATTCCGTCTAACGATAATCATTTAACTAACAAGAAATACGTCGATCAGAGCGTTGCTGGTAGGTTTATCGACCAATTCTTTGGCCCGGTGTTTAGTGTCTACTCCCTCGCTGTTCAGGCTATCCCCACTAACGCTGTGACGCAGGTAAATTTTCCGAGAGTAAGATTCGATCCGGATAATTGTCTCGTTAATTCGAATCGTTTCTTTCCTAAGAAAGCCGGATGTTATATGGTTACGGTGTTTGTGGAATTTCACGCCAATAGTGATAGAACTTACGGTAATGTTTCCTTGTTCAAAAATGGAACATCGTACATGAAGATGCCCGGTGGCGGAGGTGACTTTGGAGGCGGGGGTACGGCTGGAGCGAATAATAATGTATCGGGTACTTGCCTAGTTCGATTAACTAATACCGACTACCTCGAGATAATGGTTGGGGCAGACGCTGTCTCGTACATTATAGCCCATGACTTTTCAGCTGCGTACTTACGACCTTAGCGATCGAGAAGAATATAAATAATCTTATATATAAAATGCCCGTCGATAAATTTGGACACACCGATATTGGAGGAACTGCGACAAGAGTAATTGCTGGGGGTGTTACTCTTAGTCAAGTAAATGCTAGTTTCCTTCGAATGGATGGAGCAAACCCAGCTACTGGAGATCTAAATATGAATGGTCGCGTAATAAAAGGTCTTCCAATAACGAATAATCGAGATGAGGCTCTAAGTTTGGGACAAGCTATAGATTTGATAACGAATCATGATAACATTCCGTCTAATGATAATCATTTAACTAACAAGAAATACGTCGATCAGAGCGTTGCTGGTAGGTCTATCGCCGCTAGAGATTACGTTTCGGGTATGAGGATATCTCCGGGTAGTCTAGTGAGAAATACGACGAGCGGCATTACATATAGGTTTGAAGGAACGGCTGGAGCTATAACAGCAGCACCAGCATTATCCCCCAATTGGAGACCTACAACCGGAGCGGTTATTTGCATGTTAAGAGAGTCGGCATTGTCGGACATGACAATTAAGCCTGCTCCTATTTTCGAAGTAATGCTCAAGCAATTAACGACCGCCTCTTTAAATACGGATTCAGCGTATACGTGGACAGATGGGAAAATAACTATTCCTCGTACAGGAGTATATCGACTTGGTGGATACGCGACTTTCGCCGTAGGAAACCCGCGGAGTGGTTGCACGATTAAAGTAAGGATAATGTATACCATAGCCGGGTTAAATCCTAACGATCTTAATAATTACAAAGCGGGTGAAACTGCGACGCGTACTGACACAATATTCCTCGTTTTACCAAGCGTCTACGCGTCCTTATTTGAAGGTGACCAGCTCGGTATGAGGGTAAATTGCTCTGAACACGGCGATAATGCTGGTAGGCCTCTTTTTGGCGTAGACGCATGCAATTTGCAGGTCGAGTTTTTGTACTAGCGAGTAAGACTTTTAACTGGTTTATAGCTACTACAGAAACCACTAAGAATTTTACCTGGTTTATATAGCGCCATGTGTCAGAGGGTAAATTAAAAAGAGCCAAACAACTAAGAATTTAACAGGTTTCTATAGCACCATTTAGGGAATATAAATGATTTATAGCTTCTAAGAAATTAAACTGTAGGTTTATAACTGCTATAGCGCCGTGGCCCAATCGAGTAGACTTTTAATAGATTTGTAGCTCCTATAAAAAAATAATCTATAAGATTTTAACTCCTATAGCGCCTGGCCCAGCTTATCCAAAACACTAAGAATTTTTAACTGGTTTCTATAGCGCCATTAACTGATTTATAGCTTGTATAGAAAATGCGTCAGTGTTAGGAGACTCCCTGCTGATCATGGGAAGAATAGCTTCTATAACGCCATGTCCTAGATGTCTATAATGCACTAATTACTCCTAAAGGGCTTTGGCCCAGCTTATCAATTTCACTACTACTACTAATAATAATAATAATAATATTGTAATAATAATAATAATAATAATATAATAATACATGCGACCCTCGTCCCATGGGCCAGAGGAAAATATATCGCCTGGGACTTCACAGCCATCCACACTTGTACGGTCTCATATTATACATCTTTCATCAACGGTACCTGGAGGAGCTGCGGAACATGCGGCAGATCGGAAATGCAACAAATACTCCACTCTTCCTGTATCCCATGAGTTTGTGCCCATTGCTGTTGAATCGTTGGGCCCCATCAATCGCGCTGGTCGAGAGTTTTTGTTAGAGTTAGGCCGCCGTTGTGCCACTGTTTCCGGCGATCCAAGAGAGATTGTCTACCTCTTCCAGAGGATTTCAATATGCACACAGCGATTCAACGCCGTCGCTTTTAGAGGAACATTTTCACCACACCCCGGGGACGAGAACTATGCACTCTACGCTTGAACACATTTCTGTTTTTGGATTTTTGTTTTAAGCTTGAGTGATGTTTCAATAAAGGTTGAAGTTATAAAAAAATAATAATAATAATAATAATAATAATAATGATAATAATAATAATAATAGGCCTAATAATAATAATAACAATTATAATATTAATAATAATAATAATAATAATAATAATAATAAAAAAAAAAAATAAAAAATAAAAAAAAAAAATAATAATAATAATAATAATAATAATAATAATAATAATAAGACGATTTATACAGCGCCATAGCTCAGCCGAGGCCGAAGGAAAGGGCGCTGTACACGTAGAAGATAACAACTCTCTAGCACAGGAGCACAGACTTTATTCTTTACAAAAATCGAGTTTAAGCGTTATTGAGAATTAAATATTTATTTATAGGGCGCTATTATATTATATTTCATTGTCATAGTCATGCGATACAATATCAGATTTTCTTATTATAAGAAAGTCTGATAATATTATTGTATCGGAGTAGGCCTAAGTTAATGACAATATTATAATCAACGCGCGTTCGGCCAATCGAGTTGATGTTCCTTTTTATAATACTACTAGCTGGGGCACCCGGCGTTGCCCGGGAAATTTAGAATTCGACCCGCTCCGGCCACAACCCCACCACACCACACCACTCCGACCTCCACCGATACGACACCCGAGAAAATTTGGTTTTCGGGTGGAAAAATCCCCCCCAAATTTTCCCCTCCCCTTTCATCCTCTACAACACGCCACCACTAACTCCGACCTCCACCGGCACGCCACCCATGAAATTTTGGTCTTCGGGGAAAATTGCCCCCCCCAAATTCCCCCCACCCCACAACACGCCACCACTAACTCCGACCTCCACCGGTACGCCACCCGTGAAATTTTGGTTTTCGGGGAAAAAAATTCTCCCCAAATTTTCTCCAACCCCTCCACCACCCTCAACAACACGCCACCACTAACTCCGACATCCACCGGTACGCAACCCGTGAAATGTTTGTCGGGAAAAAATTCCCCTCCCAATTTTCCACATTCCCACAACACGCCACCACTAACTCCGACCCTCACCGGTACGCCACTCATGAAATTTTGATTTTCGGGGAAAAATTTCCCTCCCAAAATTTCCCCCACCCCCACAATACGCCACCACTAACTCCGACCTCCACCGGTACGCCACCCGTGAAATTTTGTTTTTGGGGAAAACATTTCCCCCCCCCAAAAATGCCCCCTCCCCCCCCTCACAACGCGCCCCCGCAAACTCCGACCTCCACCGGTACGCCACTCGTGAAATTTGGGTTTACAGAAAATTTCCTCGTCCCAGCCCCTCCACCCCCTCAACTCTCTTATCCCTCCGCCTCCTCTCACTCCCACCCCCACCCCCACCCCTCCACCCCCACCCCCACCCCTGTCCTCCAACGGTACGCGACCCGTAAGCGCTGGCCTTAAAACGCCTCTAAAACGGTTGTCAACGGCTGCTTTTATAGTATACGCACATGTATGGGACCAGAAAGAAAAGTGCTATGGTAAGCTTGAAAGGGCAAAGGCCAACAGGAAAAATGAGTGTTTTTGCTTCCCCCTCCCCCACTCTGGCCCCATGGTGGCAGAGATTCGCGAACCCCAGAGACGGACACAGTAGTGAAGGTTTGGAGTGAAAAGCTCAGAAATGTGGAAATGCATTCCGGTTAAACAGACAGACAGACAGAATCTTCTCTTTATTATATAGATATCTTGTACAAATTCATTGCGATGTTCTTTCCAGGCTGATTCACGTTTCTTCAAGCATTTGGCGCTAAAATGAACGCCACTGCGCAACTGGCAAACCATTGACCAAACACTTCGTCGCAACGGATACAAGCAACTTAACGGAAACAGACGATATCATATTAATCCGGAAGACAAACTTCCCCTTTGAATAAAATGAAAAATGATGATATAATTTTATTATGTTCATCATGAACGTATCAATAATAAATTCAGTATATAAGTATTATTCAAGTCTGCAATAAAATTGTTATTACCGTATTAGACAACTTAAATTAGATAAATTTCACTTTGGTATTAAACAGGTTAAATGTTGAAATTTTGTTAGCACAAACCACGGGCAGCTTTTGAACCCTAAGGCATGCAGAAAGAAGACATAAAGAGTTTAAACTGCACGACGATTTGAATTCGCCCCCTCCCCCGATCACCGTAGTGCAGCGTGGGTTAGCGCGCGCGGGTTTAGCGCCGAGTCGCTCAGTGCATCTTACCACGGGAGGTAACACCGTTTCCCATTCTGTCCTCTTCTAGACTCCGGAGTTGAGGCAACCAGGATGGTTGTATTAGCTGCCATGATAACCAAACAAGTGATGGTGGTTGTCAATTAAATGTTCATGACGCGCCCGGATTAGTTGGGGGTCAAAGGGGGACCATCGACAATTCGACATACATGATACATCCGATGTTAGATCGTTATGTGCAGGCGTTTCATTAAAGAAAATATCAATATTATTGTTGCTATTATTATATTTTTTTATAAAACGTTGTTTTACCTCCAAAAAATAAGAAAAATTCGGAAGAACGACAAACAACGGAATGTGATTATGTGAAAAGTATAGGCCTACTTAATAGACGTGTGTAGCCTATTTAAAAGTTTCACTTAGGCTAAAATAAGAACGTGATATAAAATAGTTTTCATAGCATTTATGAAAATTTTACAAATTATTTAATTTCACTTATTGAACTGCGCAATATTATTTAGGGTGACGTTGATACGGTTAGATAGTGACGTAAGCTAAATTGACTGAATCCGTGAAGGCAGGGGGACAATGTCAACCAATCAATCAGTCAATAGGCCTATACTTTATTGATCACCGTATACACATAGCATAGTACAAGCAAATAGTTCACATGTAGGCCTAATTGGTGTCAAAGGGTAAACCCAAAGAAGCGTAAGGTTTCGCTTACAGGGTTGCCCTAATTGCATGAAGGATCTATCAAACATTCACTCTCTGTACAATATCTCTACAGGGTGGGCAATAAAAAACCTAATTGTTTTTGACAATGTCTTGGCAAGTCAAAGTATGAGAATGATAATTATTATAGTATAATATAGTATGACGTTATATAGTATAGTATGACATAGAATGATGTCGTATGACATAGTAAAATATGGCAGATATAGTATGCTGCAGTATGACATAATATGACATAATGTGAAATAGAATTATATAGTATGGCATTATATCAATTCAATTAAAATTTATTCGGCAACACATAACAGAGCAATAAGCCTAATGCAAGCTAGGTGAGAGAAAATGAAAGGACATGGCTACACATGGATTCCGCTATCCATAGAGTAGACCAAGTGTGTGAGACAACGGCGTACCGAAGCAATGCAAGTATGCAAAATTAACGCTAACGAATAACTTAACTTAACTTAGGACTCTGCGGAACAACTGAGCAGAAACCGAGTCCTTTTTATCGGCAAATAAAGGTGGAGTATGTTTAACTAATCTAGCGTTTGGTTGGTGTTGAAAATTCGCAGAAAATGAGTTCAAAAACGGTGGGAACCAGTACACTGTAGCCTAAATAGGTTGGACGAGTGTCAATGTGCGCGTGTAGAGGGTCGTAAACAGTAAGTTTTCCTGTAGGATAGGAATGGCGATCACACGCAAGGCTTAGAATATAAAAAAACTCAACTGTGTAGTAGGCCTAGTAATAATAAAGAAATCATTTAATACATGTGGTAAAAGGTCGTGGTCATAACGGTACATAATACATAATAAGGTATGATTTAGTATGATATGATTATATGACATGCATGGTATTATATAGAAGCGACACAGTATGATATAGTACATAATTCCACGGGAAATGGACATAAAAGTCCCAAAAAAATTTGGGAATTTTTTTAATATAAAGGTATCATTTTAAAGCTAAAAGACCCTAGTGTTCAAAATAATAATTAGAATCAATAATCTTTGGTGAGATGACCGTCAGCCAGCTTACATTTGATGTCGACATGGTCTGCGCAATTCTGTTACAGAAATATTAAAAGGTTTGTTTTTTAAGTAATGGCAACAATTGGTTGATTTTATCAAACAAGCTACATCAGTTGGATGGAAGTTCCACTTGGTAAGTATTTTCAAGTAAAACTTTGAACAATTAATAACAGTTCATTTTTTTACTTCAGAAGTTTGGGGTGTACTTTTCAATGTTACGTCAGTGACAACAAATTAAGACTTTTTAGAATATAACCAAAAGTAGCAAAGCAAAAATTCTGAAAATTTTTAAACTTCTGATGCAACATATTAGCAATACAACTAAATAGTTGAAATTTTGTTTTAATTTAAGAAAATGTTTAAACTGTGTCACTGACGTAACATTCATGTTGTCCCTCACGTAACAATAAATGTCAGTGATAGCAAGAAACTTGTTTAAATTCGGTATATACTAGTAAAAATGCACTTATAAATCCAGTAATTGACATCCTAGCTTTGATTTGAAGTAAGCCCTCATTATAATCATCATCATCATCATCATCCTCCCCCTCCTCCTCCTCATCATCATTATCATCATCATCATCATCATCAATTTTTCATCATCACAGTAAACCAAACTAGTGATTTGCTTTTGCACACAGGGTGGGACACGTCACAAAAAGCTGGGGCTGAGCTAACCTGAATGAGTCGCATGAAGAAGTAGCTAAAGTAAGGTGGCCATCATGCAGAAGAATGCTGAGTAGCAACAATAATGGCAACTAGTGGGACAAAAACAGAAAGAAATCTACCAAATGTACAATGCACAGCCTTCGTCAAAATTACGGTTAAAATATCGTCACCCCAACTGAATCAGATCATGCAGCAACTTCAAGAGTTTCTTATCTGCTCAGTAATATACAGGAAAAGCAGTTATTCGACAAAAGAAAATCTTTTAAAAGTACTCCAAAGAAAGTTGCTCTCATGAACTTCTTAACAACAAACTTTGGCATAGCATTGCAGATAAAAAGTACATAAAGATGTATAGATTAATGGACAGAAAGTGATATTGTTTCACATGAGCTGCTGGGAAAGAAGAACTATGCAATATTTGTAAAGATGAACGGCACATGTGATAGTGTATAAAATAAAACATTGATGATGACACTAATGGAGGCATACGTTCGAGATCAAAATTCTGAAGTCAATGATTGGAACATGAAAATTTGCTTCATTGAGTCCGAAACATGTTGTTTCAGTGAGTGTAAAAGATCATAATGTATGTTGCTTCAAGCGTCGGGTTGATTTGAAAAAGTTGTCTTCTACACTACCAGACAGCAATCGAGCTATCGATTCAGTCAGTCCATGAGCTGCTATCTTGGAGTGCCAACTTATGGAAATGCAAAGGCATTTGTGAATCTGAAGTCAATAATGGTAAACAGAAGGGATTCTTCACTCTCAGTGAACACATTGCAGTATCCAACAACATTGGATAATTTTTAAAGCATTCCTACATTCTTGTGAACCATGACTACTAAATTTAATGCAATTAATGTTTGTCTTTTCAGAAGCGTTACGTCAGTGACATTTCAATGTTACGTCAGTGACATTTAGGCACCATTGAAATAAATACATAAATGACAGCTGGATAAAAAATTTAACTTTCTTTGTATGCCACAACCTGTACTAATAATTTTAAAAACACTAATAAAATTTTTGCAGTCATATTTCAGAAGATTATGATGCGAACATGAGTTACAATAATTTTGATGTCAGAATGTGTTACGTCAGTGACGATGCACAAAAACTGTTTTTAAAAATACCCATAAATATTTCCTGCCAAGTCTTTTTTGGCTTTTAAGAAGGATTATATAGTCAAATAATTTGGCATAAATTTTTGGGCAAAGCAGTGATATCATAGTGTGCTAGAATTAAAAACGTTGCCAAATTTCTCTCTGAATGTTACGTCAGTGACGGTGGAATTGCCCTATGATATAGTATGATATCATAATAATGATGCAGCAATGAAACTATAATGATAGGCCTAATTACGATAATATAATATAATGACTTGCACAGCGCAGTCATTATAAATGCCGAAACATCATACAGCGGGATCCTTCCTTACAAAACTTAAAACTGTTCTTTTTGCGCTTGAGTCGGGAGCGCCTCTGAGTACTTTTTTCTGAAGGGGCGCTATATAAATTTCAGAACAAATTAATTAAAGAGAAGACGGGCATTAGAAGCTTGGAAAGAGACTCATGGCGACGTTGGACATTCGAATCGACCTATATGAGGCGGAGAACTATGGATAAACTAAAGCCGTTATTAGGGAGCGCTTTGGGTGTTTGAACACCCCAGAAATGAAATGCTGTAACAGTTAAATGCATTCAGGCCTACTAACACATGATGCAAGAGCTAAAGTGGGATTTAATTTTGAAGTTCTTATTTCTGTGTCTGATTTAACAATGGATTAGATCACGATGATGATCTAATCATGATGATGATCTAATCATGATGATGATCTAATCATGACCATAATCTAATCGTGGTGATGTTGTGGAAGCTGAGTCAGTTGATTCGGTTTCTTGTCGGCTTGGTCAAGATCCAGTAAATATAGGCCTTCCCCGAAACAAAATCCTGGCTACGGCCTTGTGATAAACTATAGTTTCAGAAATTAAGGCTTACTCAATAAAATTCTGCTAGCGTTGTCGCCCGTAGACTATTTCAAGAGGCCGTCAGAATGATTGACCTGCGCACCTTAATATATATATATATATACATATATAACATATTTAAAAGGCCACTATCTCCAAAGATGAAACATTACAATAAGGATAAGTAGGCTACTGCTATTTCAACCAGTTCATAAACGGTTAGTTCGAGGCTAGAGCTAATCAAATCTTGTGTGGAAGAACATTGTAAAAATTTCGTCGACGATGACTTGATATTTAGCTGTGTTGCAGTATTCTCGCTAAGAAACTTCGTCACTACCGAAAATACGGGCCCATGACAGTGCGTGCGAGTCTCTCAAAACTGCGGGACCGGATGCTGCAGCATCCTTAGCACCCATCTTAATATGCGGACCTGCTTGAACCAATATCCATGGAAGCATTGGACTTGGCAAATGATCGACGACAGTGGAGAACATTTATTCTTACCTATAGCCGTCAATAATTGGGCGACGAGTGACGACAGTGGCCGATTGCGACGATGATGATTACACGCGTCGCAGACTCGACTTATTTGTCTACTTCAGCATTCGACCAAACTTTTTTTAAACGTAAACGTTACTGTGAGTTCCAATAGATAAACATAATTCTTTTTATATGACGCACCAGAAACAGAACCAATAGCCTACGTTGCTAAACAATGTTAATATTTTGTTAGCACAAAGCAGTTGTGCCGTGTAACATTAGATATTTCAAGTGAAAAACTGTTATAATGTCAAGTGAATAAACGCCATTACGAACTGTAGCATATCTAGAATAATTATTCATCATTGTTCCCTATAGAAAAATACATATCGAGGAAACCCTAGTATTAATGCTTGCCCCAAGATCTAAGTTGATGATGGGTTTCCGTTCTTGTTCCGTCTATTAGCCTACTTTAAATCATTGTTCCGTACCAGATAAGTGATAACACAATATACCACTGTATTGACTACTGAACATGGTCTTCAAAATAAGACGTTGACGTGACCTTGACGATCCAGGTATAGGCTATGTTGTTTGCTACAATTCAACTTTAATCATAGAACGCAAGAAGACAATCGTGAAATATAGCCTAGGCTACTTATCGTTTCGAAAACAATAGATAAACAAAGCATTGGTTTCTTTTTTACTGTCCATGTGATAGTTACATCTGTTCAGCAG
>OX457041.1:46663103-46685603 GCA_949752735.1 Lumbricus terrestris
CTCTGCCTCTTTCCGCAAGCGCTTAAGAACCATTCTGTTTGCAATTATTGTATTTACGACAATTTATATAGCGTCGCAATGTAAATGTAAATGCAAATAAGACAACGTCTATAGCATCTTCAGTTGCAAGATATATTAGGCGTACTTCTTGTATGCATTGCACACATTCTGTCAACTGTCAAAGTAAATGCTAAGAACTTGGTCGTGGTTTCATTGTGTTAAGGTCTGGATCGCCTCTGATGAGTCACTCTTGAAGTGGCGCTATATAAATTATAATTTCGATCACAAACACTCCGGGCTCTTATGATAATATCAAAGAGTATTATCATAAATAAAGTCAATAAGCAGAATTATCATCATATACAAGCACATGTGTCCCTGCCCGATAAAAGCACTGAACAGATAAGATTACAAAAGGTTATATAATGCGAGGAGCTGACGATCGTTGCATCAGTCGTATATCACTCCAACTGTTTTTGTTCACACAGCGACTTCCATATTAGCTTTGACCTGCGATCATCATGTGGAGCTGTTTAGCAACGGTTCTCTGTGTTGTGGCCACGACTTTCGCCAGACCGTCAAGTCAAAGTTATAGTGCTGAGACAGACGCGGTAAAACAACCTAGACTTTAGGCCTACTTCAGTAAAAATTTATATGGCGCTAGCTAGGATAGTGAAAATCACATAGCAATCAGACGAGGTTAATGGTAGCCACGCGTGATGATGATAGTCTGAAAAGAATTGGTTGGGAAAGAACTGTCTTCAATTAAGCTACATTTAAAGGAAGAAGGTTGCTGTGTAAAGACTACTGATGTCGTTTCTTGTATGCTTATTTTCGAGTGATCTATTTTTGACGACTTTGTATGTATTTGGAAAGACTTGATTAATTTGATAACGTTTCATGTGACCTTCGTAATTGATACTTTTGAATGTCCATTCAATGATATTTTCGTGTTCATCCTGGTTAATTTTCAGTACCCAATTTTGAGAAATTTATAAGAATAAGATTCTTTATTTTCTATGGCCCTTGCGGACTACTTCTTACAATGTCTCTAATGATGTACGACTAAGGTGTATAGCCTACCTTATAACTTGTCTCGATGTTTTTCTGTTCCTGATTTCCTTAAATGTTCTTCTCAACCTGATCGCTGTCGTCATCTCACAACTTATTCCTTCCGAATAATTCATTTATTCTACGCCATCATAATTATGATGTTTTCGGAGTCAGGAAATGACTATGGAACTGTCGAAATTCTGTCAACTGTCAACGTAAATGCTAATGGAGCCTGAGAACCAAAGTGTCGTGTAGCATAGGCTATATGTGCCTAAAAGTATTGTGTTTGCGGGAACAATTCAAAAGAGCTGACTAAGTCTTCCTAATTCAATCGTTGTCAAAGTCCTATTCTCTATACAATCCTTAAGAATGGCATTAACACTTGCTTTTCAGTAGAAAGATTAAATGTAAACTTCATGACCATGCCTTATAAGACCAGCGTGATGAAAGGAGCGTAAAATCTAAAAGACGACATTAAAGCACTCCATTACTCCGTACTTTACGTCTGAAAATACATATAATAATAGCTTAATATTTACATATATCATGCTCGTGAGTGATGCACAATTTGTTTACCTTTCAGTTGGCAAAGTTGTACGCCAAGTTGCATCCGAATACTGGTAAGACTTTTAGAATATCAGCCGATCGTTTTGTTACTCACGGTTCATCACCAATAACCCAGACACCAAAATCACCACCTTCATTGTGAATTGATTATCTATCATTTATTATCATTATTACTACCAATATCATCAGCATGAATCTCCTTGACACTGTGATCATCATCTTAGTCGTTTACTGTCATCATTGCAGGCAGCATACTACAAATTCTGAATTTAATTATTATGAAAACGAGAGGTGGAAAATCATATAAAAGAAACGAAATATAGACCAACACATAAAACTGCAAATAGTATAGAAACATGCATAATTGTTATAAATGTCATATGCAAGTAGGCCTACGACTTGAATAAATATATTAATAGGAATTTTATTTTAATTTGAATCTCCAGTTTCATATGTTTGTTACAGTATGAGTCGTGTTTTGCTGCTTTTATATTAATTTTTCTCACGCTAATTATTTAAATTGCATGGTTATATTGATATGCATGCATTAGGCCTACTATTGAGGTTTATAAATAAAGGCAGGCCTAGAATTTCATTTTGTATTTTTTCGTCCTCGTTTTCTGTCTGTGTCTTTAACTTGCTTGGACAAAGCACTGAAAATGTGTGTTATTCGTGTGTGTGTATATATACACACATATATAGACATGCTAAGTTTTTATTTCTTTGTTTGTCACTGATTTTGTAGTAGTTTTTTGGAGAAATTTCAAGAAAAATGTGCATCAATTATGCAGAAAAGAGCCTATAACGGCAATAAAAAATTTGGAGGCAAACATGAATACAAATGAGCCCTTGTGGCCACAAAAAATATTAATAACCATAAGAAAACCCTTGGGCAATTATGGCAATATTGCAATTATAGCAATATAGCATATAGTAAACGCCATTCAGAGACTCTGTGTACTAAATGATTCCTTGAATAAACTCAGCATAAAATCAAATAAACTGAGAAAGGAGACTACTCCTGACAACCAGAAATGGGATTGTCAGTTTTTTGTCACATGTGCACATAATCCAACAGATCGTTATCGATGTAAAAACAATAGAACAGCAGGATAGCGAAGCTCCGTTTGGCATCATCGCATCCAAAAATTTGCCAGACATACATCTTTCGTTGAATGAAAGAAAAAAAATCGATTAAAGAAATTGAAATTCAATTATTATCTGTAAAGACGTCAACAGCTAGTGTAGTCATAAGATGTCGTTAAACTTTTGATTTAATAATAATAATGGTCTAACAGTTTGAGTATTTTCTATTTCAGGACTCGAAAGAAACCCGGAGTATGGCGGTACGTAGTGATGATATAATTATTTGCTTTAGCGATAGTCTAATAGTCTAAAATCTGTTGACGCCGTCAGCTTTATTAGGCCTAATCATTGATCTACACCGCCTTTATTAGTTTTATTGATTATAAGAGCCTCTTTGCCTTCAGTGATATAGTTAACTGAATTGGTACTTTGCATTTATTTAAAAAAAATTAATTTAAGCTTCTATTATATCCAATGCATAGGCCTAGGCTATGCTCGTAAAATACATCTGTAGGCCCTACACTACAGTTTATCCTGGCTTCTAAAAGGCAGACAAGCAATATTCCTTCATATGCTGATCTAATTGTTATTTAGATTTAGTCCACAATCGACTGATGTCATCTTCTGTATTTCAAACCGGCGCTTGAAGAGTTTCTAATTAATAACAATGGAATCATGCTCTTCGAAAAAATGAATATTTTATGCATCTTCGTTACCGCTGTCTCAGATTGTTTTTAGTAATTAACTTACAACTTCGAGCAATTATAGGCCTAATTCCTCTCGCTCAGTAGTATAAATTATTGGCGCAAGACTCATCGGTCACCCATAAAGAGGCGTGCCCCGTGCCTGTAGTCTTAAGTGCAAAAGACTATTTTTCAAAGGTGCATTTTATTTTTACATCGATTTCCAATTTGTACCGTCAGGCTTTCTGGTCGAGAAAATTGGTGTGAAACTCTTAAACTTGTGTTCTTACATTTCGTAGAGTATCTGGAAGGCGACATTCTAGTGCGAGACAACGCAGAACATCACGACGAGGTACGAGACAATCGCTCGCATATCATATGAATCGTTCCCTTTCTAGAACTCCTTCTCAATATAGGCAGTCCGCTCTTTCTCTCCCATCTTAAGACAGTTTTATTTGACCGCGCTATAAGGGATGAAAGCGACCCTGCGTGGGCTAATCCCTGAAGTGGCGCTATAGAAATTCCCCTAGGGAATGAATGACTGTATTTATGTGGTAGGCCTACATATTTAAATTGAACCTTTAAACTATGAGAAAATTCGTTTAAAACATTGAAGTGATTTTAGAGCGGTATTACATAATATTTATATACCAGGTACGATTTATTTATTATGCAAATATGGTTTTAAAGAACTTTATTTCACAATTTCACAATACGTATACGCATTCTATGAAAACATTCATGATTATTAATTGGAAGAGGTGTCAGAATAGTATAAGCTATTAGCTTTTGCTGGCACCTAATTGCATTGTTCTGTACTAAATCACTCATGATTATGTAACCTGAGTTGAACGTGCAATAAAGTATCTAACTTAATTCCTTAATGTTCAAATTTAGCAACTTTTCTGGCTCTAGTCCGGGTTCCTAAAGTCGCCAGACCTTAGACATTTGCCTCTGCCCTTTCGGCGAGCCTTTATGTAACGAGTGTATAAGCAGACTTATGTTGTCTTTAGAGCAACCCTCTGAATGCTATAACGGGCGCAGACTACATCTGGCCAAATGGAATCCTCTACTACACAATCCTGACGGACGGCTACAGTAAGCCAACATTCAACCTCTTTAGAACATGACGACTTCGTTATCTCCATTGTTGTAACGGAGATGACGATGACGACTATGATGGTGATTGTTGACTTTGTTGCTGAATGTGTTGGCTATTGTTGAATGATTTAGCCTAGCGCATTTGTGGATTGCCTCAACTGTTAGGCCCTACATGGGTTTTAATAGGCAGCATACACACAAGCATCGAGTTTTATTTTAAACTATTTATGACGATGGCTTCGAAAATAGTGATTAGGCTACAATAACGATAATTAATACAAGATGATGATGATAATCATGGTGATGCTTCGCGGTGTTCGTTGATGGAGATTGCAGTGATTACGATGACGACGATGATGATGAATAAAATAAAATGATGGTGGTGGCGGCCTAAATCAAGATAGAAGAATTTGAGTTGACGCAACGACATCGATCATGATAATAGGCCATAGCCATCCAAATAATGTTTTCACATAAATTATATGTACCTGGTAGGTCTACAATGCTACATAGCCTACAGCAATTTGCAGGACTAGCCTAATAGTCAATAACCTTGCGAGCCTTAAACCTGCAAAAGCCTACTGCATTCCTAAATTTGAATAGGCCCTACTAACTAATGCTGTTGGCGATATTATTAATTAGGATTTACATCGTTCCACCGTGTAGCATATCTTAATAATCGACTCATCAAGCTCCTGTTTAAACATTTTAAATTTAGCTTCGGATCAAATCGCGAGTATTGAGAGCGCAACTGCTGAGCTGGTAGAGTTGACGAAAGTGAACGGGCAGACCTGCGTTCAGATCCTTCCTCGGCAATCGCAAGCTGATTACGTCTACGTGGAAAACTATTCCGGGTCAGTCGTTTGCTCTCTAAATGAACACGAATGAAGTTTGTTGGTATTTAAAGTCGTCGCATGTCAAATGCAAAAAAGTTGAGAACCTGGTTTGCTGCATTAAGTTTGGGTTGTGTCAGTCACTGTAAACCATTTCTCCCAGAGTCTATGGTATGGAGGCTATCAGCCCTATGGATTACCGACAGTGGCCTGACCTCCTAAGAGTAGCCTTACAGCTCTGCATTAACCTACAATCCCCTATATGTTCATTTTCCAAATTTGCCATGCATAAAAATATTGAAAGTCTGTTGGCTATTCCGAAGAAAGCGTTTTTTGCGGAGATGTCGTTCTTATAACAGTCAGATTGCTATGTACTTTTTATTTTCATGCACCTACAATTTTTTATTAAGCTGCATGCGAGTCTTATTGTTGCATTTCATAGATGGCAATGGCATAGATCTGTATCATTTGTGACAGTGCCACCAATGTTTGACGAGTTAGCATTGATATAGCCTATTCACTGTGTCCGTAGTACGCATTAGTTCACCTTAACTTGCTTTTTAGTATTCAGTCTTGCATTGCATTGTATTGTATTGTATTGTATTGCATTGCATTGTATTGTATTGTATCTGACAATTTATAAAGGGCTTCTCGTAGCAAGAGCCTTTTTCAAGCGCTCCCGGTGCGTGCAGCCCCGAGAGAAAAGGAAGGTTTTGCACTGCCTTTTAGTCTTGCCTTGCATTATATTATGGTCAATACAACACATTGCGTTGTCTTAATTTGCGTAACTTTGCAATGTCTTATGGTTCAGATGTTCGTCGTATGTCGGTCGCATAGAGGGCTCTCAGCGCCTTTCGCTCGTGAATGGCTGCTTCTCTCAAGGCACGATCATGCATGAGTTCCTTCATGCCTTCGGATTCTTTCACGAGCAGACAAGATATGATCGAGACGACTGGGTGACGATCAACTGGTCCAACATCGAACCAGGTTCAGGCTATCGTTATAATCTTCAGATAACTAGCACATTCTAATAGCAGAATCTACTGAGGGTATATAAGTATACCTATTAATGCTCTGAAAGTGACAATTCAGCAATTTATAAACAATGTTCTTAGAATGCATCACTTTCTAGCAGGGGCGGATACAGGGGGGCCAATCCGGCCATGCCCCCCCCCATTTAGAAATTTCTTTATTTTTGACCAGCTATTTTGCTCGGAAAGTAGACGTGGCCCCCCCTATGAGTAGTTCCGTAGGACTTTGGCCCCCCCTTCGAAAATTTCTGTATCCGCCCTTGCTTTCTAGCACGTTGAAGTCATTAGCAATCCGACATTACTTACGCAAATACGAAAAACTCTATATTTTTGCCCACCCCCCATTTTTTGGGGTGACCCCGTGGTCGGAATTTGGCGGAATTTGGATATGTTATTCAGCAAAAGATTCTGAGCAGAAAATCGTTTAAAAAAGTTCTGAAGCAAGGATTATGCGATTTAATACATAATGATTCAATCTGGTCCTTCAGGAAAAGAGGATAATTTCGAAATGAAAACTCCTGAACAGATCGACCTCCTTGGCACTCCCTACGACTACGGATCCGTGATGCACTACGGCGCCTACTCATTTGCCGTCGATGAGTCAATTCCGACGATCATTCCACATGATCCGAATGCGGAGATCGGACAGAGGGTCACGATGAGCGCGCTCGACATCGAGCGAGTCCAGATTCACTACGGTTGCCTCGCTGCGGTAAGTTTTCCTCACTTCTCTAGCGCTCTCAAACCTGCAGATGTTTGAAAACAGCTGCAGACTACGATGCATTCATGGATCTCATAGAAACGTAGAAGATAGCAATCAACTGCTTAAATCATTACAGTAAATCCGTTATCCTCTACGTCTACAGCGCTCGTGAATAAGCCTGTGCCCTGCGTTTGGCTTTCCAGTGGCGCTTTAGAAACTAGGAGATTACGATTACGATTACGAAGTTCGAGTTAAAACGTTATTGGGAATTAAACACTTGTTGCATATGCCGCTATTATTATACACCATTGTCATTAGCACCTTCCGATACAATAGGGGCCTATCGAATTTTCTTATAGACCTAGCCCGTGGCGTGCACATACATTTCACCATACTGGTTAAAATTCCTTTTAAGAATTCGATAAGCTCTACAGATTCATAGCGTTGTTTCTTTCCAGGCTGATTCGCGCTTCTTCAAGCATTTGGCGCCAAAGTGAACTCAAGACCGCAATGTTTTTGGCGAACGTTCTGCCAAACAATTCATCGCACGGGCTAAAAGAAACTCAGCCGAAGCAGATGATACTTATGAATCCTAAAGACAAACGTTGCCTCTGAATAATATCGTCATGGACGTATTAACAATTTAGCATAGGTCTATAAGCACTACTGTGCAAATTTGGAAATAAAATGAGTATGCATCTCATAAGACGTCTTAAATGAGATAAATTTCACTTTGGTCTTAAACAATGTCGAATTATGCTTAGCGAAAACCATGGCCTGCCTTTGAACCCTGACGCAGAAAGAAGAAACCCTCCCTTCAGTTTATTCTGAGAAAAGCAACAAACAAGCAAAGGACCAAGGCAGACAACAGAGGAAAAATGGCACCGGTACACATAAAAAATAATGTTCATAGGATACATTGATTATGATGATGATGGTTCTCTGCCCTTAGGCAGGTTAATTGGCTTTACGCCCCTTGGGATGAGTTGAGTGAGGTGGTTTCCCGTTGCCTTCCCCACAGACAATGTTGGGCAAGCAACTTGCCCAAGGTTGCTCCGCAGCAGCTTGCACCCCTGCGTCCCACACGTGCTAGCCCGAGATATCTAAATCTCTGAATGTCAACTCTCAGTCCGGGGCTTGAACCGCAGTCCGTTGCAACCAACAGACTATGCCGCTCTCGCTTACCGGTGTAGCTAACTAGGCTAGTACCTTGATTATATGCACAGTAAATTCTCAGAAAGGGTCATCCAGAAAGGGACAGGTCCCGCCAACGGTGAACCTGGCTAGCCCCGGAACGAAAATTGAAAATCAAGATGGTGATGCTAAAGATATAAACAGTAAAAAACACAGAAAATACATGTAAAGAAATGAATGTGGCATAAAATCACACATAGCTCAACAACCTTTGGCAACAGGCCAAAACAAAACAGAAAATAAGTCAATAATGGCAACCTGAGTCATTAAGCACATCTAATATAGTAGTAATCGAAACAAAAGGAACCAGAGGAAAAACACTATAAGCACCATGGTAACTATATACCAAATTTTAGTGAGCAGGCATTTATATAGCTAGTGGGGAGTGGTCATTGGTAGTATCAAGATGGTCAGGCTTATTTATTCATATAAGCAGAAATAGGATAACATTTTAAAAGACTATGTGAATGAATTCAAAAATCAAGTACAGGGAACACCATAATGAGGATAAGGGTAAATAGCAGATGGTGGTTAGGATAATGAGCACCGACATTAATTAAATGTAGCATCGAGCAGAATGGCGACGTTGGACATTCGAATCGGCCTATATGAGGAAGAGTGCTATGGATAAACTAAAGCCGTATTTAGGGAGTGCTTTGAGTGTTTGAACACCCACGAAATGAAATACTGTAGCAGTTAAATGCATTTCGGCCTACTAACACACTATGCAAGAACTATAGGGGGATTTAATTTTGAAGTTCTTATTTCTATGTCAAGTTTAACAATGGATTGGATCGCGACGATGATCAAATCGTGTTGATGATGTGGAGGCTGCTTTAGTCAGTTGATTCGGTTTCTTGTCGGCTTACTCTCAAGATCCAGTAAATATAGGACTAACCCGAAACAAAATTCTGGCTACGGCCTTGTGATAAACTATGGTTTCAGAAATTAAGGATTAATCAATAAAATTCTTCTAACGTTCTCGCTCGTACATGGGCGCCCGCAGAAATTTTTGCAGGGGGGGGGGCAAACTTTTTAAGGTGGTCACGGTTAAATTTCTTAGTCGCAAGAGCTCAAAAATTGCAAAGCTGGAAAGTGAGAACACGGGTATTTTTCAAAGAGGTTTCTTAATGCATATTTCTCAGTTTCATTTTGTGTAGGCCTATCATTTTCAATATGAATAGTTTTCTTAGTGCGAAGAAATTTAATAAATATCAAAAGTAGAATGTTAAAAAGTAGGGTTTTGAAGGACGCTATATAATGAATGAATGAATGAATAGATGAACGAAAAATAGGTATCAGTTTTAAAGTGGCAAGTGCTCTATCAAGTAACTTCTATATATTATAATCGTAATTTCTAAACTTCTAAAGTGCCACTCCAAAGTCAATTGTAGGGCACCAGCTTATTCAGAAGCGCTGCATCGAGTCGGCAGGCTGTTCAAAGGGTAGTCAAAAAAGAGGTCCGAGTCCGGTAGCCAGAGGGTCAGATGTTAGGCTAATGCAGGTGTCGTTTAGGAAGGTGGAGGATCCCGAGGATCAGAAGAATGGGGTATCAATTCTTTTGAACAGAGTTTTGGTTTTGGGAGAAAATCTCGAGGCGTGATAACCAGAGCCAATTATCCAAGTTTCTCTACAGCTTGAACTACCTAAATTCTGTACTGGCAGCATGCAAACTGGACAAAATGCAGCCTGACTTAAACCAGACTTGATTCCATATATAACGCTGGTGAATATGTAGATCTCTTTGGCTTAATTTCAATGTGCTGTTGATAAATTTCACATTTTTGCATTAGTGTAATTTATTGATAATTAATTTTTGTGCAGATGTGAAAAATTGCATTAGCCTACAGCGAGATTCCAGACGAGTAGGCCATAATCAATAGGAATACTATTTACCGTTTTCAGCAAGAGCTTAAAAAAATGCAAGGCAGAAAATCAAGAGCTTCATTCTTTCTACAGAAATTTCTATATTTCAGTTTCTGACTTTCACTGAAGTTTATCATTCGTAACATTAGTATTTTAATGGGAAGAAATGTCATAAACTCCAAAAGTAGTAGTTAGAAAAATAGGTTTCAATTTTCCAGGGGGGCAAGTGCCCCCCCTTGCCCCTATGTGCGGGCGCCCATGCGCTCGTAGACTATTTCAAGAGGCCGTCAGAATTATTGACCTGCGTAGCTTAGGCTACTATACACCGTGGTTCAATAAAAAGTAAGCCAAGCTATTTTTCATATATCTCCAACGCCTGATGATTGATCTTATTAAAATTTTACAAATATTTGGAGAATTGAACCAAGAATGTGATTTCAAAATATCATGTCATAAGTTTGAACGGATAGAAAAATATGAATCTTTCAACTCCATCTGCCGAAATTTCAGTTTACTAGCAAATTTCTTTTGGGTTTTGTAACAAGGTACTTAAAACATGAAAAAGTCTTTTTAATATTGCTTGAAGAAACTTTAGTTAATTGATAGTTGATTATTTACATAAAGAAGATGTTATATAAAGAAGATATTATAGAGGGACAGGATTTAAATCTGAACAGTTGGGAGGTCATAATGTGGGAGAAATTAAGTATATAGTGTATCACTTGTTAGCATTTTTATGGTTTATCTGGCTCTGTGGACTGGCACTGTTCTGTTTAAAAAAAGAAAATAGGCTTCTGGGGCTATAGATTTCTGACAACAGGTGGAAGATGTTGTGACAGCAGAACGTTGCGATAATAGACTCCGCTAATTTTTACTCCAGGATCAGTGAAGACCAAAATTGGGAACTATAATTATATCAAGCGTCGAAACCGCAAAGAACACCATTACAGACTTGCTGCAAACTTACATTTTGGGAGATGAAGTTGAAAGATTAATATCTTTCTATCTGTTAATGTTAATCATCATTTTTGCGAATACAATGCAATTGTGCCGTGTAACATTAGAGATTTGATGCGAAATAGTGTTAAATCAAGTGAATGAGCGCCATTGCGAGCTGTAGCATATAGAATTCATCACTGGTTCCCTACAGAAAAATGAAAATCAAGAAAAAGTGGAAAATCTAGTATTAATGCTTGCCCCAATATCTAAGTTGATGATGGGTTTCCGTTCTCGTTCCGTCCATTACTTTAAATTAATTGTTCCGTACCAGATAACATAATATGTCACTGTATTGACTGCTGAACATGGTCTTCAAAATAGGACGCTGACGTGACCTTGACGATCCAGGCAAATGTTGTTTGCTACAATTCAACTTTAATTATAGAACGCAAAAAGACAAAAGGGAAATATAGCCTAGGCTACTTATCGTTTCGAAAACAATAGATAAACAGAGCATTGGTTTCTTTTTAACTGTCCATGTGATAGTTAGCCTACATCTGTTCAACAGGGATGTCGCCGATTGCCCTGGTACAGATAAACACGGAAACATACACAGACACGCACATACATACATGCTCTAAGCTTATGCTACATGCATAACATTGCATACACAAATATTTACTGAATAGTCTAAGTTGCAAGTTTGAAAAGTTTAAGACCGGTGGAGGGAAATTTGCGGTAGAGAAGTGATCGAAACACGAAATTTCTTATGAAGTATTTGTCTGCCCTTATTCTTTGGTACGGAGTTTATGATTTCTGGAAGAGGGGGGAAAGAATAATATTAATTTATCTCGGATAGGAAGAGCTTGTTTAAAGTGAGTCCAATGAAAAAACCAGAGGCATAAATGTACGGAGACCAGAATCTGTCGGCAAGAGTGAGCAGAAATGATGTTTTTCGGGAGTTTTCAGACTCTACAGACAGCGTTTCTTAAGTGGGAACGACGAAATAGTAGTCTGAGTGCAGCTCTCACCCGTATTTTGGTAGCAAATGAATTCGTCTATTTTGGAGGATATGGTTTATTGCGACTGAATGGTGTGTGCGGTCCTGTTGCTATCTGCCTGGGAAGACCATAAAGCAGGGCCATAAATTAGGGTTCCATCACATTATTTTATTAGGACGCATAGGTCTATAAGTGGCTTTTCATTGACCTTACTCATTAACGATTGGGTTAAACCTGCGTTGTTTCATTGCGTTCATAAGACAAAACTGATCTTATCTTATCTTGATCGCGTTGTCGCAACAACTATAGGCCACGGACGATGGTCATTCGATGCAATTGATATTTAATCTAAGAGGCCGATTAAAGGCAATTAGGCCTATTGTTAAAACCACTCAACGTTTCGAAAGCAATTACGGGGAATTTGAACTAAGGTTTCTTATTAACGTCCGTGCGAAACTCACATCTGTTCGGCAGAGATGTCACAGATCGCGCTAAAAATGCAAAGATGACGGACTATTTTATTAGGACGCATATAATTGCAACTGTTTTCGTCATGGGATTGCCCATGAATGATGTCACGTCAAGTCCACACTGCTTGAGTCAGAATTTGTGCGAAAACAAGTAATCATAGGCCTAATAACGCAATATTATCATTCATTGTCTACAAGCACACGTGTTCGATTCCGATAAGAATACAGAATAGATAAGAATACAATATATAAACATGCTAGGGCTGCATGACGATCGTCGGAAAATCATTCCAACTGTTTTCGTTCAGGCGGCAACTTCCTGAGCAACCTTGTCCTACGTACGATCACCATGTGGAGCTGCTTAGCACTCTGCGTTGCGATGTTTGTGGCTGCGACATTCGCCAAGCCGTCCACTGAAAGTAGCAGTGCTGAGATAGACGCGGTAAAGCAACCCAAACTACTTTTCAGTGACTAGGCTACTTTCATAGCACCAGACTTATGATATCAGGTTATAATTATTTATTCTGCGCCCCATATCTTTTGTTTTCAAATACAAGACAATCATGGCTGTGACACTGCCGAAACGATGAAGAGCAAGTATCTTTGTTAGAAAATCGGAGGCTAGTTTATTAATGACGGTAGATTCCGCTCCAAACTATACAAACCACACTTTGTAGATGAACTTAAAAGTTGGGGTTAAAATAACTGTTTTCCTACCGCTATCGACATAGCAATTTTGAGCATGGGCGCAGACGTGGGCGGAGACTTGGGGGGGGGGGGGGCGGAAAGACGCGAGATTTTTGACGGACGAATGGCTGAGTGTCGCCGAAAAATTTTCATCTTTTGCCTGCCAAAATTTCTGACGACCTTTTTTTAGTCATCCGGCGAAATCTCGACGAAATTTTCTATTTTCGCCGCCAAAAAAGTTGATGACCTTTTTATTTTTTAGTCGTGACGCTCAATGATTGGGGGGGGGGGCAAATGCATGGGCCGTCCACCCCCCCCCCCCCCCCAACACTTCCATTGGGGGACCGTCCCCCCGTCCCAACCTAGGTCTCCGCCCATGATTTTGAGAAGATTGACCTTCGGAAAATTGAAACATCTGCAGAAATTTCATTGCGACTAATTTAAAATGGCTTTATCTCGCGTCTTCAAATGTTTCACATAATAAAAATTGGGTCTAAGTAAATAACTCTTTTACGCTTATATGCAAGTCATTTAGTCATTAATGATAAAATATATTATATGCCCAATCTCAAATATTTACATTCATCGTGAGCACAATTAATAATTATTATATGTAATGCACAATTCTATTGTCTTTCAGATGGCGAGGTTGTATGCCAAGACGCATCCGAATACGGGTAAGACTTTTAGGATAACCTCCGACTGCTTTTGTTACGCAGAGGTTGCTCTTGGTACTTACCAAAAATTAACGTCACCATCGTCGTCGTCGTCTTAGTTCTCTTAACAATGACTATCACCGCCATGTGACACAATCACCACCAGCACTACAACTACAACCGCAACCATCAACGTGCACTCATTCTTATGTTTGTATGTGCACCTATTATAGCGCCTCTTCAAGCTCCCTACTCAGAGGCGCTCCCGAATACAGAGCGGACACTGCATCGGAATTTCACGCCGAACCACTGAGCAATTGCGAGTGAAGGACTTGTCCAAGGTCCCTATACGCGACGACTTGAGGTGGATTCGAACCTACAACCCTTCGGCTGCAAGGCGACGAACAATCGAACATACCCACTACACCACCGCGCCCCACAATAAATTATGGCTATTACTGCCTTAACCATCGTGTCCCCACCGTCGCTAGCATCATTAGGGAAATGATCTTCAGCTAATTTCAAACTGACACACCGCAGAATGATTACCGTTAAAAGTATGATGCATGATATCAAGTTATTACAGGCGTTGAATACTCAGTAACTGTCGGCAGTCAACAGGCCGCTTATTACGTCCTACTACTCATCTTTTCAACGCCGACTGCTGATTGGAAGGTTGAGACCGATGAGTGAACCTTTGAAAGGGTAGCGTGGTAGCGTGAAGCAGTCCCGCGTCCGTGCGCTCTTCCTGCTAGAGTGTTAGTCTTTACCCTAAACCCCAAATCATCGTCGTCACTTTAGCTCTCATCATAACCACTTATCAGTGGTCTATCACTACCATGCACCAACAACACCCACGCCACTCTCGCTATCGTTTCCTCTATTGTCATTTCGACTATTGCTACTATTGTAATATTGTAATACCGTCATCATAACTTTGAATCATTCTGACACAATGAACAAATCCTCGTCATCGTCATCATTATTTTGAATCGCAATATTAGTATTTATTCATTCATTCAAGTATTTATACAGCGCCTCTTCAAGGAAACTACTCAGAGGCGCTCCCGACTCCAGCAAACAGAACTGTTTTAAGTGCTTATAGAATGTGTCAGAGAGTGATCTAGGGATATAGTATATTTTGAAGCAATTTATATTCTTTTTACTAAGTTAAGAAACGCAGATAAAATAATACAAAATCTTTCACAAGGCGCAATTTATTAAAACTTTGAGAGCTTTTTTTCATTTCAGAACGCGAAAAAAATCCAGAGTATGGCGGTACGTATGCAGTGATTGTCGCTTAGCGATAGTTTAATGGAAAACGAGTTGACACTTTATTGAGATTTAGGCTACTTCGACGTGTTTGATTTTTTCCTGCTAGGAACCTCTTTAGCTCTATTTACTGAATTGATGTCTAGCATTTAAGAATATATTATTTAAATTTTGTAGTAAGTTCAGTGGTCGTCAAGTGCATCTGTGATGTTTCTACAAAAATAGTCAGATCATTTTTCTTTTAGATGATGACGATACGATTGCAGATTGCATTTTGATGCGCCAGAGGTTGAACCATCAATGCCTTCGTTATTGTACAGTGTACACGGTGCTGTGGAAGCTGCTACTTAATAGCAATGAAGCTACAGTCGCCGATTACATAAATACTTGATAAATACCAGATGCTGGAACAGTCTTCCACCGGACATTAGACTGGCCGCCTCAGTGGACTCTTTTAAAACAAAGCTTAAAACTTATCTCTTTGCCAAGGCGTATCCCGCAGTCGGCCGTTTGTGAGGCGCCCTTGTAGCGGTATGGCCGCGTTACGGCGCCATATAAATTGTCATTATTATTATTATTATTATTATTATTATTATTATTATTATTATTATTATTATTATTATTATTATTATTATTATTATGTGTATACCTTCAGAGTATTTGGCTGATTGTCATCTTTTGTCGTTTCAACATTTCTGCGCATTCATTCAGACTTCGCCATTTAACCTAATATAAAGCCTACCATCGATTAGCAACATGAGTGATTTTAGCACAACCATTTGCCCCAAACCGAGGTGTGTTCCCCATCCCTAAATTCTTAAATGAAAAGGATACAGTTCGTACATGTAGATGCGCATAGGCCTAATAAATTAGCAATTTCCAAATCTTATCTTTTCTGGTTCAGAAATTATGTGGAAGTCTAACAGTCGTGTTCTTGCGTTCGTAGAGTATTTCGAAGGCGACATTCTATTGAGAGAAAACGAAGAGCCGGATTTCGAAGTATGAGATCATCTTTATCTGCCATATAGTACATATAAATGCATACATAAAGTAGCATAATATATGTAGTTAAGCTCTCATCAAATTCTAGCAGTGATCGCATTATTATACATAGGCCTATTATAATCATGTACAAGGCGCATCTCTCAGCAGGTGCCTTTCAGAAAAGCTTGCAGTGCGATCGACTCCGAGCGAAGTGACAGGGTTTAAGGTGAGAGTTTAAGGTGAGAGTTTAAGGTGAGAGTTTAAGGTGAGAGACAGATGAGAAAAGATACCAGAGAGGATGGCGAAGCAAGCAAACTGATGGGGAAAGTTCATAAAGAAGGAACTATGCCAACAGTATTACCGTAATTAAAGTTCATTCGGAAGGTATATAGCGATATCATAGATACCTTCAATTGACGGGATCCATCATACCCTAAGGGTCCATCTCGCCCCTAGTTCCTCTAATTGGTCCATCAGCACCTGAAACAAGATCATTTGAATGTTTGTGTTCACAGCGAGTTCAATTGTTGAGTGTTTGTTGACTCTTGGAATGCTTACTAAGGTCTTATGAAATAATTCGGGGAAAGCAAGTGCTGCATACAGAAAAGATTGCAATTTGAAGTGTAACCTATACCGTATATAAGAAGACATCATGCAATAGTGCATAGGCCTAATCATAGCCTGTATGTATGTCTAAATGCTTTTCTGGATGTTTATTTGTATGTTTGTTTGTTTGTATGTATGTGCACTTGTTATAGCGCCCCTTCAAGCTCTCTCTACTCAGACACTGCATTGGAGTTTCACGCCGAAGCGCTGAGCAATTGTGAGTGAAGGACTTGCCCAAGGTCCTTACGCGGCGAGGTGGATTCGAACCTTGAACCTTCCGGCTTCAAGGCGATGACGCCCCCACTACGCCACCGCGCCCCACATCTGAATGATTGTGAAATCCGCAGCCATGCGAATGAAGATGACAATAAAATCATGTGTATTGTCCTTAGAGCAACCCTCTGAATGCTGTGGCTAACCCAGATCGAAGATGGCCAAATGGAATAATGCACTACACAATTGTTCCAGCCGGCTACAGTAGGTTACTATACTACAATTTTATCAATAAACATAATTCTCTTTTGAGCCTAATGATAATGACAACGACAAAGACGACAATGACGACTATGATGTCGAGTTTGTTGCTGAATTTGCCAACTATTGGCTTTTTTGAATGATGAGGCGCCTTTGCTAGGTTGAAAAAAATTATGATAAAGAATTGCAATTGTTTGGTGATCACGTCGATAATAACGACGACGACGCTGACAATGACGATGATGACGACGACGATAGCGTCAGCGACGGCGATGACACTGTGAACGATGAAGAAGAAAAGGATAGAATTTTAGAGTGAAAATCAACGCAGACTCAATTAATTGACGACGACCACGATAATGCCTTAACTCAATAGAGTCAATACTTAGAATTATCCATTTCCAGTGTCCAGAATACTTTAGAACATATTTTCAAGACCAACAGTTACTTCACGAACCGTTAAATCATACATTGTCAAGGTGACTTCATTCCTTAATTTGTATGCCTACAGGCACAATGTTTCACAGATAATTATGTATAGCCCAGAAGTTGATTTATGATTTAGCATCGGAAGACATCGCGAAGATTGAGGCGGGAATAGCGGATCTGGTGGAGCTGACGAAAGTGAACGGGCAATTATGCATTCAAATCCTTCCGCGGCAGTCGGAACCTGATTACGTCATCGTGGAAGATGGCTCCGGGTGAGTTGACTTGATGTTTCTGCGTAGGTGCCGCTGTCACTTCTTGTCCTTCTGCATGGTTGTCTGTCTCCTTCTTTTGATCGATCGTAATCGTAATCGTATCGTAATCGTAATCTCCTAATTTCTAAAGCGCCACTGGAAAGCCAAGCGCGGGGCACCGGCTTATTCACGAGCGCTGCGTTGAGTTAGGAGGGTTGTCCGTGAGAGTAGTCCGTGGTGGTCCGGGTCGAGTTACCATATATGATCAGGATCAAATGCGTTGAATCAAAAGGGTTGTCCGTAAGAGTAGTCCATGGTGGTCCGGGTCGATGTGTGTGTATCTGTCCACCTGTCTCTCTTTTTCACCGAAATCGCTGCTCTGTTTGTCCGTATACCGGTACTGACTTTGAATGCGAATGATGGCATGGCAACTTCACTTGCGCTTCCAGACTTTTCTGCCATCTTCGACACAGCCGAGCATAATAATTATCGTGGCTTGATCGTTGCTTTGAACACTTGGATCTACTTGCGTGAGGTAAGACGCGATTGGAACCAGTTGAGGTCAGCAAGAAGAATGGAGAATCCCACGGATTCCCACGCAGAGTGGAGAATATAATAGGATATCATAGGATATAATAGGATATAATGTAATAGGGCATTCCTTAAGGAGGGCTTAATGATGACAACGGTTCGGGCTTGAGCAACTGTGGTCCTTGCTCGCGAGAAAAGCTATAAACCGGTATAGAGATCGGAGAGGTCGAAGAGAAGATTCAGATAGAGGAGACCGAATGAGATCACTGGATATTTTGGCGCAAGAAACAATTAGAACCTGATGACCAGATGACTTTTATGTATTGGATGCGCGCAGATAGAGAAAGCCAGTGCAGTTGTTTGACCATTGTTTGTTTGTATGTGCAATTGTTATAGCACCCCTTCAAGCTCTCTCACTACTCAGAGGCGCTCCCGAATGCAGAGCGGACACTGCATCGGAGTTTCACGCCGAAGCGCTGAGCAATTGTGAGTGAAGGACTTGCCCAAGGTCCTTACGCGGCGAGGTGGATTCGAACCCCGAACCTTCCGGCTTCAAGGCGATGACGCCACCACTACACCACCGCGCCCCACGACCATGCTTTTCCTGAAGTTGCAATTCCTTTTTTATTGTCTCGCATCGTCCTATAGTCTGCGTTTCGTCGCATTGCTTTGTCTTGCCTTGCATTGTTTGTGGATCAGGTGTTCGGCGTACGTTGGTTACTATTCCGGGCCTCAGTACATTAGGATGGAACCTGCCTGCCTCAATGCACACGGCACGATCATACACGAGTTCCTTCACGCATTCGGATTCTATCACGAACAGACGAGATATGACCGAGACGATTGGGTCACGATCAACTGGTCCAACATCGAACCAGGTGACGACGCTCATCGTCCCATCTTTACATACATGTAGCTAGCAGTTTAATTATTATCGATTGTAATGTTGGCGTCATGTACGGTGTCCGGACAATTCGTCGCCGGACAATTCGGACCGGACAATTCGGACCGGACAATTCGGTCCGGACAATTCGGAGATGGACAATTTGTAGCGGACAATTCGGAGCGGACAATTCGGACCCGGACAATCTGGAGCGGACAATTCGGAGCGGACAATTTGGAGTGGACAATTCGGAGACGGACAATTCGGACCGAACAATTCGGAGACGGACAATTCGGACCAAGACAATTCGGAGTGCATATAAAAATCATGAACTTCTAAAAGGCATGATTTGTAGGGTTTCAGATTATTAGTTAAAGCGTTATTATATTTTACTGCTACTTAAATTCGCAGGCCCAGTTTTGAGAAATTTTTCAGCTATAAGTGATCTCTGACTTTGTATGCCTGTCAATCTGGTTTCACATTATTAGTTATGTTACTTTCAATAAAAAATGTAATCATTCGCTGATTGTCTTCGGTGATCTAGCAGTACCTGGTAGTGATAGGGCTCCTGCTTTAAGCTAGATTTACACCGCTCCAATTAATAGACAGATTTTTACCGGTCCCAATAATATTACGAGATCAGGTTAACACTAATTTATTTATGAGAACAGATCATGTCGATTCATATAAATATTATGAGAACAGATATAACCTATAGTATTGCATTGAAGCCATTTTGGACTTACTGTCATAAATATGAAAGATTTAAAAGGTTAAAACGCAGCATCCTATGGCTTCCAAAACAAGTTCAATGTAAGTGGGCTGACGTAGATCACAAATGGATTGGCAGACATACGTATTGACACAGACAGACAAGCGGGCAAAGAGACGTACGAATACACAGACATAAGCTTACACGCAGACTGATAAACAGTTGGGTGCTAAGTTGATCTAGTATTTATTTTGATGTCCAGTAGCCTATCCGGTCAACCTATGTAGGTCTATTTGGGTGATGGAGATGAGTACGAAAATCTGAGTTCCATCACTGATTTTGACTGCTAAAAAAGCATTGCCCTCTCCGAATTGTCCGGTCCGAATTGTCCGGTCCGAATTGTCCGGTCCGAATTGTCCGATCCGAATGGTCCGGTTCCGAATTGTCCGCTTCGAATTGTCCGCTCCGAATTGCCCGCTCCAAATTGTCTGGGTCCGAATAGTTTTCACCAAAATTTTCTCCAAATTGTCCGGATTCGAATTGTCCTCTCCGAATTGTCCGCTCCGAATTGTCCAGATCCGAATTGTCCTCTCCGAATTGTCCGGTCCGAATTGTCCTCTCCGAATTGTCCTCTCCGAATTGTCCTCTCCGAATTGTCCGCTCCGAATTGTCCAGATCCGAATTGTCCTCTCCGAATTGTCCGGTCCGAATTGTCCTCTCCGAATTGTCCAGCGACGAATTGTCCGGGAGCCGTCATGTACATCGTATAAACGTTGAACCAACGTCAGATCTCTTTAACAGTAGCAGTAAATGTGTTGTTTAACTTAATTCCGCTATCTGCATAATATCTAGGGGTGCCAGGGACAAAGAATTTTGCATGTGTTGACATTTAAGCAATGATGGGCCAACGTTAGGCCTACACCTCATTCAGAAATCCTACATTGTACCAACGTTGATTCAATGTCGAAATATCACTGGCGTTGGCCCCCCACTGTTGTCTCAATGTCGATTGTAAGGTTCGCGTTAGGCACATCGAACAAATGTTGGCCAGCGTCAGAAATAAAACGTTAGAATTATTCTTCATTCCGTTATAATTAAGGAATTTTCACATTAGTGGACTATAGACCTTTGGCCATGTATTTACACATTAGCAGTGTTCATTATAGCGCGTTAGATAATAGATTACCGTCTAGTTTATAATAGGATGCGAGTTTGAGACGCGAGAATGTCTAGTCTCATTCTGCAGGATATGAAGATAACTTCGAGATGAAAACTCCTGATGAGATCAACCTTCTTGGCACTCCCTACGACTACGGATCGGTCTTGCACTACGGTGAATACTCGTTCGCCGTCGATCCAGATGTCCCGACGATCATTCCGCATGATCCGAACGCGGACATTGGACAGAGGGTCACGATGAGCGCCCTGGACATCGAGCGAGTCCAGATTTTCTACGAATGCCTCGCGGCGGTCAGTTCACCTGTCCTCTAACCTCTTAAAGTCGATGTTTAAAAAAATTGCATAGGCTACAACGATGTATTCGTATGGAACTCGTAAGTGGCGTAGCCAGAAATTTATTATGGGGGCGGGGGGATTATGGCCTGGCCGGATGCCCTTCCTGACACCAACCCAGCAGTATTACAGTAAATAAAAAAGGAATAAAGTAAAAAAGGGAATAAAGTAAGAAAAACAATTGTTGCTACAAACAATTGTTCTGTTTTTCTTATTTAAGTGGATAAATAACCTGTTAAAAAACTTTTTCAAAGAAAATGGGGGGTTTAACCCCCAAAACCCCCCTTGTCTACGCCACTGGAACTCGTAGAAGATTGCAACTGTCAGACCCTAATTAGGTGGCTCAATTATCCTTTTATAAGTCCGAATTCATAGGCCACTTCTCAAGAATTAAATACTTATTGTATAGGCCTACCGTTATCGGTAGGCAATTTTCGCTATGACCATTAGGCTTCTCTTTCTTTTTAATTCGTCGCAAAGGACCTAAGCAAATCAGTCGAAACAGACGAAAACAAAATAATCTGGAAGCCAACATCACTTTTTAATAATATCATGACGTATGATAACTATCAGCTGTTCAGCAAAAACCAACATAGGCCTACCTCATGTTGCTTGATGCTCCTTTTAAGAAATCGATATCTTCTACAAATTCATAACAACGTTTCTTTCCAGGCGGATTCGCGCTACTTCAAGCATTTGGCGCCAAAATGAACTCCACTGCGGACTGGTAAACCGTTGACCAAACAATTCATCGCAATGGAAAAAAGCAACTTAACGGCAACTGATGAAAACATTTTAATCCGGAAGACAAACATCACCTTTGGATAACATCGTCATGAACGTATCAACAATTCAGCATAGGCCCTAAGCATTGTGCGAATTTACAATAAAATTATTATGTATCTAAAAAAGACATCTCAAATGGATAAATTTCACTTTGGTATTAAACGGGTCAAATGTTGAATTTTGGTTAGAG
>OX457041.1:46690603-46840603 GCA_949752735.1 Lumbricus terrestris
CGCAGACTAGCGGCCAAATGCGCGAACGCATATGCGACCACAAGAGTGGCATCGTATTTGACCCCAAGGCAGGTGGGAGTGGGAGAGGCGGGTGGTTGTGAGGCGGCGGCGCATGCCGCAAGGCGTTTCTTGGAGAATATGGACGATGAATCTATTCTCGTAAAATTAGACTTCTCAAACGCCTTTAATAGCCTCTACAGAGATCAGATGCTGCTCTCTGTCTTCACAATAATCCCTGAACTGGGACCTTTTTGCTCACTGGCCTACTCGGAACCTTCAAACCTCAAATATGGCACTTTTTCTCTGAGCTCTCAGGTTGGTCCTCAACAAGGTGACCCACTTGGTCCACTGCTCTTCTGTCTCCCCCTGCAACCTATCCTAGCTGAGATGACGTCATCGCTCGTGCTAGGATATTTGGACGACATCTCCTTGGGTGGGAGAGTGCAGACTGTGGCCGAGGATGTGACGCTTCTAGAACTCAAATGCAAATCCCTGGGTCTACAACTCAATCTATCCAAATGCGAGGTCATCTCGCACGTTCAGGATCTGACTGCAGATCACCATCTCTTGGGTCGTTTCACGCAAACCTGTCCCCAGAAGGCATCGCTGTTGGGTGCACCTCTCTCTACCCTAGAAGCACTAGAGGAGGCAATTGAGGCACACACGGCAGACCTCGGCAAAGCACTCGAGAAAATGGGGGACATTGCCAGGCATGATGCCTTAACCATCCTCAGGTATTCACTCGGCGCCACAAAGCTGCTCCACACCCTGCGATGCTGCCCCTGTGCGGACCACCCGGGGCTTGCACGTTACGACATGGTTCTGCGCTCGGGCTTATGCAGAATTCTGAATCTGGCTCTAACAGAGGAGGCATGGCTCCAAGCTACGCTCCCCATCAAGATGGGCGGACTGGGGATTCGTTCGGTGTCACAGCTGGCACTTCCCGCTTTTTTAGCTTCGGCCGCGGGCACCGATCGCCTCCAATCCACCATGCTGAACAACATGACCTCCTCTGATTCACATTGGGACGCGGCACGTGACCAGTGGCTGAAGATCAGCTCGGTTCAATGCCCAGAAAAGGACATCACCCACAGACAGTCGGCCTGGGACAAGCCCTTGCTCGACAAAATTATATCTGCTCTTCAGGCCAACTTCCCTGATCCGGAACACAGGGCGCGCCTCGGGGCCACTGCAGCCCCGCATGCTGGCGATTGGTTACTGGCTTTGCCAATTGCCAACTGTGGTCTTAGGTTGGATGACGAGGCAGTCAGAGTGGCAGTCGGTCTTCGGCTGGGCGTCCGTCTATGCGAACCACACAAGTGCCCTTGCGGTGCCCCGGTGGCCGCTGATGGACTGCATGGACTCTCCTGCGCCCTGGGACCTGGCAGACTCCCCAGACATGCATCCCTGAATGACTTGGTCCATCGAGGTTTGATCCGGGCGGGCTTTCCGTCAAATAAGGAGCCAGCGGGTTTGCTGAGATCTGACGGCAAAAGACCCGACGGCCATACCCTGGTTCCATGGCGGGTAGGCAGATGCCTAGTCTGGGACGCAACGGTGACCGACACCATGGCCACGTCTTATTTGTCAGACACCTCTCAGACAGTCGGAGCAGCGGCCGAAAGAGCAGCGGCCCGCAAGCATGAGAAATACCATCAGCTCTCCACAACGCACTACTTTGTGCCCCTTGCCTTCGAGACCATGGGTCCGATTAATAGTGAAGGCCATGTCTTTTTATCTGACCTAGGACAAAAACTCAGCATGGTTACGGGGGACCCACGAGAGACCTCTTTCCTCTACCAACGTATTTCTTTAACGATACAACGTTTTAACGCGATCGCATTCCGAGGCACTTTCGACGATCAAGACAACGAAGAGTAGGGTCATTCTGGACTAGTTTTTAACCAATAGTTAGTAATGAAGTCCCTGAGGAATCCTAAATACCTCGGGGCATAAAAAAAAAAAAAAAAATAATAATAATAATAATAATAATAATAATAATAATAATAATAATAATAATAATAATAGCTAGGGCCATTCCGGACTGGTTTTATAGCAGTAGTTAGGAGCGAAGTCCCCGAAGGATCCTAAATACCTCGGAGCAATTTTTTTTATAATAATAATACCAATAATAGTAATGAAACTTAATGAGAACTGCTGCATGCCCATGACGGTCAGTCACTGCTTGAGAAAATGGACGACCAAAAAAATGAGCGGAGGTTTAGGACCAGTAAGTCGTGATCTCCATTCTGAGCAAGGAGGAGTGTGGTGATGCTCGTATCGACGAGAAGCTCGAGATTCGCAGGATCGCCCAGCCCAGTAGTTCAGAGCCCCTCTGGAGTAGTGTAGCAGGCAGAAGGTGTTGGATGGACCACTGATATATAGAGGCGATATAGCAGCGGTATGGGGCGCCTACAGCGGTCGATCAACGGCTATTTGCGGTAACCTACCCTCATGCGGGGGAGCAGGCTACCAACTTTCCCTGCTTCCGTCTGCGGCTTGTGTCTGAGCAACGAGGCAATCCGGGTGACCGCTGGACTCCGTCTAGACTAGTTTGATCCGTGTACTCCGCACCTGTGTCAGCGCGGAGAGACCGCCGACGCACCGCGGTTTGGTCTGCAGACGATCATCTAGCTGGGGAAAAACTGACACTTTGCAGTCAACGACTTGGTGTGGATTGTACTAGAGCGAAGGCAGATATCCCCAGTTCGAAGGAGCCGCCGAGTCTGATCAGAAAGGATGGCAAAAGACTCTCGTCCCAATGTATGGGCCAGAGGCAATTACATCGCATGTGGCTTCACAGCCATCCATACTTACGCGGACTCCGATATTATGATTATTATCCATCTGTCATCAGGGCTTTTTTAGCGTGCAGTTATACACAAAATGTGCAGTTCTAAATGGATTTGTGCAGTTGTATAAGCACTTCCGTCACAGTTCCGTGCAGTTGAAACTAGCAAAAACAGGTCATTGTCCTCCGATCGGGAGTAATTTACCATGGAGGATGGGAAAGAATTAAAGGAAGGGATTGTGCAGTTCTGAAACCTCCTTAAAAACAGCCCTGTCTGTCATCGTAGGTACCAGGAGGAGCTGTGGAACGTGTTGCGGTTCGCAAGTGCAGCCGCAGGTACGCCACGCTCCCTGCTTCCCACGAGTTCGTGCCGATTGCAGTAGAAACATTGGGCCAAATCATTTGAGTGGAAAGCAAGGTTTCATGAGCTGAGCCGCCGTGGTGCCGCCGTTTTCGGTGATACAATGGCAACAGATTACCTCTTTCAGATGCTTCCATTTGCACCCAGCGTCTTAATGCAGTTGCGTTGAGGTGCACATCTACACCGCTGCCATGGGACGCGGACCTTGTGCTCCAAGCCTGAAAACGCCTTATATTAAAGCAACCTTTGTCCATCTTGCGCAGGGTTCGAACTGTGGACAAGTGTTCTGAATCTCTTGACCACTTTCTCGTTGACTCTGACTTTCTACGACATCATGCAGAACTTCCAGCAGTCTTCGTATGCGACCTCTTTGGTAATAACATGATCAACATTAGGCTACTGCTTATTCATATAATAAGGTGTTCATATTTATTTATAAAACATTAATCTCAGATAAATGATTCTCCTTGACATATTATAGGCTATCAGAGCAGTAACTTTCCATAACTCGCCCTCAGTAAGAAATGAAGTGTATTCTAACGTAGTCACGAAAATTACAAAATGAAAATTATATGCACCTTATATTACAGTTACAATTGGCTGACATTAACAGTTTCTGTTGCTTTCACATTACTTCCGTCTCAGAACGTTCTTTAGCTAAATTATGCGTTGTCAGATTTCAATTACCAGTGAACAAATTAAAACTAAATGAGAAATTTCTACGACGATTAGGTGCCGTTCCAGGTGTTTTTATTCTGTTCTAAATTAATATTTAAGTCCCTGGGGGATCCTAAATACCTCGGGGCATTTAAATTTTTTTTTAAATAAATAAATTTCTCTCGTAACGATTACATATTTTATAAACACAAATCTGGAGCACAAAGACAAAAGGAAAAGGCTAATAAGTTTGAAAAGACAAAAGGTGGTCAGCTTACAGTCATGGCCATAAGTTTGAACTCAGTAAGATTTTTCGTGTTTTTTTGTGTAAAGTGTAATTATTTGAGGAATATAATACATCCATAGAGTGTTATCCATTGTCTGAAGATTACACACAGCCGCATTAGGGGGGCGCGGACAAACCCCCGGACAAACCCCCGGACAATTCCCCCCGGACAATTCCCCCTGATTTAGCCTAGGACATTAACCCCCCGGACAATTCCCCCTTTACGTCCATTTAAGTAAAGATTATTTTGCATCAATCCGGCTTCTATTTAGCAAGAAATCTTTTCATCAATCCAACTTAGGACACTTAGGACCGCCGTTTTATAGTAATACCACTTACACGCAATATGTTCGACAGGGGGGGAATTGTCCTACCCTGGGGGGGAATTGTCCGGGGGTTTTGTCCGGGGAGTTTGTCCGGGGGGTTTTGTCCAGGGGGAAATGTCCTACACTCGCATTAGGTCTATATTAATAGCGCACAAATACCCCAATCGTGCCGTAATTAACGACAACGTGAATATTTAGGTCAAAATCTTACTGAGTTCAAACTTATGGCCATGACTGTATGTATTCCTCGGTACAGTCACACAATATCTCAATTCAGAAACTGAAAAGAATGCAATCAGAGACCTGCAGTAGGGTATAGTTAGGCTTACTCCTACATCGGTTGATTCTAGTGAATTAAACGTGCCTGCACGATGATCGTATAGCATATACTGAATGGATGAAAATGAAGTTTGTGGTGTTAATATCTTAATTTCAAATGAAGACATTATAAATAAGAATTATGAAAATGCTGAAATTATGGAAACTGTATATAAAAAAAGCAGTTTTGATGCTGGCACTCTGCCGCCAGAGCCCGCATTTAGGCCTATACACAAACGATTGAGACGATGACTGTGGGCTGCTGTAAAGCTTATAATAAACGGTCCTCCAAGACATTCGGACAATTTTCCAGGCGATGAAACAAAGAGCATTTCTAAAATGCATTTTTTAGGTTCGCAGACAAGATGGAGAACTGCCAGTTTATTATAAGAGAAAGGTCAATTGCTTGTTGACTACCATATTATTTGAAAATTAAATTCTTAACATTAAGACCTGATTAAAATCATAAATGCAAGCATCAGCGTACAATCATACCCCACTAGGCCTATTGTTATTTTTATTTGTTTTGTGTAAAATCACTCAATAAGTCTAAAGATAGTTTGGGGCCCGTAATTGCTCAGCCCAGGGGCCCGGAATTTCTGTCGGCGGGCCTGGCCAGGCCCGCCGAGAGGGGGGGGGCAGGGGGGCAAATGCCCAGGGGCCCGGCGACTTTTAGGGGCCCGGAGGGGCCCGGGCAACAGTGATTATAATATGTTTCATTATGTTGATTACTGGCGCGGGCCCTACATATAATCACTTATATTACTTAGCCTATTGTTTGCGATTTATGTAGGCTATGACTGTTACATAACTACAACAGTTTAAGTTTCAAGCAACTGTCCATTAGCCTAACTTGTGGCCTACTTATCAGTATTTTGACAAAGAACACGCTCACATCTGTCTCAGAACGCTCTTCTGCTAAATTATGAGTTGTCAGATTTCAATCATAAGTGAACAACAGTCTCTAAAATAATGAAAAATTTCTCTCGCAACGATGGCATATTTTATAAACACAATCTGGAGCACAAAAACAAAAAGAAAAAGCTAATAAGTTTGAAAAGGCAAAAGTTGGTAAGCTTACTATTTTCAATTCAGAATCTCAGAAGAAGGCAATCACAATCCGTAATTACATGTAGGCCTAGGCCTACTCATACATCGGTTGATTCTAGTGAATTAAACGCGCATGCATGATGATCGCATAACTGAATGGATGAAAATGAAGTTTGTGGTGCTAGTATCTATAGTATCTTAATTCCAAAAGAAGACTTTATAAATAAGAATTATGAAAATGCCAAAATTCTAGAAACTGTCAAAAGGCTTTGTTTTTATGTTGGCACTCTGGCGCCAGGGCCTGCGTTTAGGCTTATACAAACGATTGAGACGATATAGGCTGCTATTAATAATAATTAAGCTTATAAGAAACGGTCCTCCAAGACATTCGGATAATTTTCCAGGCGATGAAGAAAGAGCATTTCCGAAGTGCATTTCTTAGGTTCGCAGACAAGTTTCAAGCAACTGTCTATATTAGCCTACCTACTTAAACTACATAAATCTGACATAAACTACCTGCAGGATATTTTAAACGACTTTGCTGCAGAGAGGTTGCTTGCTGATTCCCATATCATTTGAAAATTAAATTCTTACCATTTAAATCATAAATGTAGCCTAAGCATTAGCTTTCATACTCACATTATTGTTATTTTTGTGCAAATTTGCTCAAAAAGAATAAAGACAGTTTGGGGCCCGGGACGGCTCAGCCCAGGGGCCCGGAATTTCTGTCGGCGGGCCTGGATATTTTTTAATCCATTGGATTACTTCTATTACAGACTGTATAGCGTATAGACCTATCATTTATTCATTCAGAAGGTATTAATTAAGGTAAGTATTAGGCAATTACGCTAATTACAGTGTAGGTCCTTTATTATTATACATATTTTTATATTCTACAATGTTATCCATAAAGTTAGCAAGTAATTGTAGGGCTTTGTAGGCCTACTGCTACAAAAAAGTAGGCTCATAATCGATGTTCTACATTTTATTTCAGACCGACTCCAGAGTTCAAAAAGGTTTCGACAAAGAACTGACAGCACAGCCCATATTGTGAACAAAAGGATTATTTGGCATGGAACAGCCCACTTGCAAAATAAATGTGGACGATTATTATAGGCCTACATTATCTGGGAACTTTATGGTCCAACCATAGTTTCAACGAACACTGCTATTTATCTGGTGTTACGAATAAATTGGAATCAAGCGCATTTTAATTGCGAATTTTTCATATTCTCAAAGATTCCTGTAATTTTATGCTCCAGTTTTATACGATTACAAGGTATGCAGTAAGTGTATTATACATGAGCAAACATAATACACATACACTTGTATGTGAATAACCATGCACATAATTATATATACACACATATACATTGTGTACATATAAATCCTGAAAGTGCAGTATAATACTTGCAATAGTCACTTCCGTCCACAACACTATTGGCCTTGTTCACCATATATAAAATTGAAGCCGTATTTATTACAGAAATATCTGTAATTGTATTTTAATACAACGTTGATTAGATTGATATAACTCGATGATATCATGAACCTTTTTCAAGAAAAACTGTACCATGCCAATCAAAACATAAACTACACTGGTAAAAGTTGATCTATTAAAAGCACAGTGCCACAGAAACCTTGCATACTTGACGCATTGACACCATTTGATTTGCAACACAGGAAAGTTTTCAGACAAACAAGAACAAACCTAATAATTATTATTATTAGTCTTGCTGCAAACTTAACAGTTTGGATAATAAACGACCATTATAAAAGCTATTTGCATTGCATGGGAAACACACAAGCTGTGACCTTAACAAACTTACAAAACTCAACCTCTCAAAGCTCATGGCATGTAGTTCATGCCTTCAATGAATGGAGGAATGGATCTTGCAACCGTGAACATGGGACATGGTTAAGCCATGTAAAGCATGGCTAACCAAGTGACCAAGCCAAGAGCAAAACTAAGTCAAACCAAAAAATCCAAATAGTTGAAGACAAAGAAGCGAAGAAACTTGCATTATCAAATAAGCACCCTTACTAATATTATTAGTAAGGGTGCTTATTTGATAATGCAAGTTTCTTCACTTCTTATATAAACTATATATATATTATATATAAAATATATAAACATACATTCTTTTTCCATGGCAGGGCTAGAAGTACTCCTCAGTATGTTTTTTAAAGGGCTATGTAAGTCCATAGAATGAATGAATGAATGTATAATTATAGATACATTCATGCACAGCATACACAACTCATAGCTTATGAATCTCTAAATTTTAACATATTAAGACAGTTGAGGATTTAAATGATCCAGCAGTTAGGATTTACACATTTAGAAAACAGGTGCTAAACTTGAAGACAGTTTGGATAAGTTTAAAATACATTAGATCAGCGGTTCTCAACATGTGGGTCATGACCCCACGGGCAATATGCCAGGGGTCACCTGAACCCTTCAGAAATGTTCAAACTATATACACACGTCACGTAATAGCAATTTCATCGCTATCTAGGAGTCCACTACAATTTAGCAACTGAAAATAATTTGTTTAGGCTACTTGTAGGCCAATTTTTTATATACTTCATTTCTTAGCTTGTGGCAGCTAATTTAATTTTTGCTATTTTAGTTTTCAAATGCAAATTCCACTTTTACCATTCTTTTAAAAATTAAACAATATCCTCACTGCTCGATATCAATTTTGTTGCTGGGGGCCGTCACGACTTTCGAAATGCTACCAAGGCAAGGGTCACCGCACTAAAAAGTTTGAGAACCGCTGCATTAGATGATAAAAATTTAACTTGAAGAGGCACTAGTCTATAACTTGAGTGTTCATACATACATACAATAAAAATTTAATGTCTTTAAAAGGGTAATGATTCAGTCAGATCTACAGACCCAGTGTATAAATAGCTTAATTCAGGCTGAACGCAAAATACAAGTCTTAACTAAGAGTTCTGTCAGTTCAAAATCTATCATATTTGCAGCTTGCTGCATTCATTGAGGTTCTCATCTCTTAAATTGTAACAAAGGTTTGACCCAATTTAATCCACTACAGGTTACTTTTTCCAAATCTCATTCAACTTCACTGCTTCTCCGAATGTCCTTATTTTCCATAGGCCTATTCGTATTGCATCCGCAAGCATGTACTGCTATACATCACAATTAATCAGACTCAGTCTAAAAACCATGATTCAACCAGTAGAAGACAAGAGAATAAAGAAAAAAATATACAATAGTAAATGAAGATTATAGAGCCAGAAAACTCTTGTATAAATAAGGTACCGGTAATCTGTGTTGGACCCATTAGCTTGAATCACCTTTAACGAGATTCACAGCTCAAGTACGCCCGGTTTTTTTTGCAAGCGCCTGAAGTCTGTATTATTTGACAGTGATTGAACTGATTCAGGTTGCGAGCATCACTGATGAGTTTAACATAAGTGGTATTTTAGAAATCTCAGGTTACATTAATTTTACCAACTACCTTGGAATATGATGCATTAAGGTATAAGTTGCCTCAGCCTGACTTGCTAGACAGCTGAGGTCATCCAATAGGGGAGAGGTGATGGAGCAGAAATGGTGTGAAACATTTTAGGTGTGAAATATTTTTAGGACGCAAATAACTAGGAGCATGACTGCAAATTTATAAAGCTAAAATTCGGGAAAATATCATAATCAATATACACTAAACAAAGTTTAAAAGCCCACAGCAGAAATTACTTGGGTAACTAAATGCAAAATGACACAGAAATAGCATTATAAGACTAAAATTTATATTTCAGCAGAGAGGAGCAAAACAAGCAACAATCTCTTGTCTCTCCCTCCTAACATTTGACCCATTAACTCTGTTTGGCATTGACTGGATTAACTCGAACATCCTCTGGATGCCTTTCAGACCATTCATCCCAGCTGCCACGATAGTTGCCAACACTTGAAATGAAAACATCACAAAAGCTCAGTGCACAGGTACAAAATTGTGATAAATATCCACCTATATTCAGCTTTCAATATTTTCATATTATTATTTGATGCAGTGAAACACGGAGTTCAGAAAGGCAATCAAAGACAATAACGTGAGAGAAAGACTCGGACACGAGAATGAAAGAAATGGAGCCATCTTGTAAAAACCTCATCGTTTGCTCTCATTTGACAGAATGTTAAAGTGATTATAAGAACTCATGCAGGTAATAATAGTTCACAGTATCACAACAGCATGAATTTCTTCGTAACACATTTAAAAATTTAAAGTCTATTCAACCATCATTATCTCATAAACAGAAGTTTAAGTAAAGCAAATATTGCTATAATACCACGGGGTACTACAACTTCAAAACTTTAAAATCTCTGATCATATTAAAATTATTTATGACGCAATGATAAAATTCTGCAATAACGATGACTCTGTAAAAGAAATCCTTACCATTTTTCAATAGGATTTAAGTAATTCATTATATAGAGAAATATATAGCACCACATCAAAGTCACTATTCAGAGGCGCTCCCGATCCAACCTCGGCTGAAAAGGACGGTTTTAAGGCTGCGATAAAACGCATCCGAGTGAACTCGAGACATCAGTCATAAAGACACTGCGAGCCTATACCATGGGACCAACAACAGTGAAAGCATGGTGTTGTATAAGAGCAATTCATGCTCGGCAATGAGAGGTTTCCCCCAAGGGGAGGAACCGAGAGAACAATGCCTATGCACACTCATAGTAGAGCGACAAAGCTCTTTCAACTATGCAGGAGCAGCACCACTTCATTAACTTTGACCTACTTATAATTTGAATTGACCTACTTGTGACTCAATGTGACCTACTTGTAATAGCTGAAATGGCGAAATATTGCACACGCTTTTCCAGCACGGACTCCCGACTTGCAGTAAAACACGATTGTAGGTCCAGTTGGTGATGGTTTTGGAAACCTGTACTTTTTCTCAAAGGCCTCATCATTTAACTGGAGTGCTGTTTCAAGCTCATTAACTACAATATAGAGTGACAGAAGTCACACAAATAAATCATTTAGAAGACAAAGTAAACAATATAAAAAAGTATGGCTCAAGGGTTTGTAGTATGCTTCATACAACGCCAAAACATTGTTTCCATATGAAAACATATACTATAAGGATACCTGGACTGTTTGTTCTGTAGGAGGTACTCTTTTAACACATGCAATACAATAATAACTTCAACAAATACACCACAGTGAATCTCAAATTGCAACATAACATGTACATAATTTGTGAACATAAAAAAAGTATTCAAAGCTGCTTGCTTTTAATATATTCATAAAAATATACATATAATATATATACACACACAACATATATTTATTAGTCATATTAAATAGCATAACTGGTACCTGGGATGTTATGCGCAGTGGGAATATATCCAAGTGCCTCGATTTCCGCCGGTTTTCTGACGTCAATCAGAGTGATGGCGCGCTTCTTCACTCCATCAAGCACCGTGTCATGACAGACGTGCCAGTTTTCTACAACAGCAAAAAACTCGCATGTCAATAAAAATTACCATCATCACCTTGATCGTGTGTTTTCTGATTAGGAATGTCCCTGAGGATATTTTAAAGTAATCATCATCTCCATCAGCATCATTGTCGACACATCCACAATAATTGTCATCATCATCATTGTCTGTATAATTATCATCATCGTCATTATAATCATCAATATCCTCATCGCTGAACCATCAAGTTACTATTGATTGGAGTGTGAGCAAGATTGCACAACTCATTGTACCAAACTAAAAGTCATCAAAATCATCTCATTGTCATCCATTTCTGGCCAAAGATTCCATTACTCCGCTCAGAATGTGCCCTGCTCTCTCTCTCTCCAACTTTCACAGGACAGTATGGAAGTCAGGCTGTGATTAGTCCATCCTTTTGTAAACAAGGTGCCAAGTGTCAATCTTCCTGAATGGTTTTCTTTGCCACTCTTCAGTAGGTCTAATTCTTAAAGAAAACACTGTCCGCCTTTGTATTTTGTTTTACTACACTAGGATTGCCTTCTTAAAATCCTTGAAGAGGTGTACAAATACGCAATTACAATTCCAAAATTTTATAAAGTGATGTTCATGTTTAAGGCCAGAATAGATGATTCCACAGAAATGACTGAAAACAAACCTGTAGTTTTTTCATCAGTCTGTTTTGCGAGTTTTATCGAGGTTACAGATGTGTGCAACCATTTGCTGAGGTGGTTGCGGTTGGTTTGATTACAAGAATATTTATTCAGACATATGGAAGCAACTCTCTGTATATTCCGGGTGACATAGAACACCTGAAATCCTCTTGTCATCACACATCGAAGTGACATCGCTGATCTTCCAAACGAAAATATTGAAAGTTTCACGTTTCTAATGTACACGTCTTTCCTCCCTATAAAATCAATACGATCCATTTTATCCTAGCAAAATAAGTACCATAAAGTAATGAATGGAAGGACGGTAAAGTTGTTCAGTTACTAAATGTACATGCCTTCCACCAATGTTAGTTTTTGTTAGTTTGGGAAGACATGGTACTGGGGTTGAAGCGCATTTAAAAACCAAATTTTAAAAACATTAAGTTTTCTTAATCTGCGTATGGGCTATAATGCCAGAGACGGATCACTGATGAAACCGAGTGGATGAATGAATGAAAGGAAGAAAACAAAAGAAATGGATACGTCCGTAGTAAGCATAAGCTTACTACGTAACCTAGTTAAAACAATAGTAAATAGAAACGCGACTTGAAACTACATTACTACATATCTCCAGAGGCTCTAAAATCAGAATTCCTTACTTTACTAGAATTACCTTCACGCGATTAAACATTACAAACTGTTATAACTTACAGTTCTATAGCAGCCTGAGTCTTTTGGTAAGAGAACAATAGAAATATTGCAGCCTTATGCCACCTGGAAAATTCCCATTCACTAGTACTCCTATTATCGTCGACCGCCCGGCCACATGCTCATGATGCTCTCGACGTCGTTTTAAAAGCAATACGAATTATTAAGCATCGCCTGTGTAAAAACTTTTCTGATGCTAAATTGGCTCCGTAACCACATGCAACCGATCGGAAACATTTTCTGTTTCACACAGCTGACATTCTAAGAATAGGTAAGTTAGAGTTTACAGCAAAGACACAAAAAATTAATAGAAATTCCAAGCCACCTCAGGTTTCACCTAAATTCAATAATCTAGCTGACAGCAGCTGTCGTTCAGCAATTTTGTAAAGAACAGAAATACTCCATCTGGTCGAAATTTCTCGGCGAATACTTTGACCTGCCACTTAGGTTTTCTGTTCCCCGCCGATAAGCCAATGTACCGTCACAGTATAGATAACAAATAATTTATAGGCCTAGGCCTACTGTGGTACCATCTAGAGATCGACGATTGACAGCACAATGGTGCATACGCTGTAGTCTGTATGCCTACTTTGTTTGTGCTTGTACCAAAGATCATTACCTATACTTTATTCAGAGGCGGATCCAGAGAACAAATCCGGCCATGCCATTGGGAAACGCGCCCATAGAACGTGCTCCCTTTAGGTTTCAACAAGCTTTCAACAGTAGGTTTCAGTGGTAACCTAGACCTATATTTTATATTCCAGACAATTATTCGGCTACGTGACTAAAAATTAAGGGTCATCAGTTTTTTGGGCAGGGAAAATGGTATAGGGCCTAGGCCTACTTCGAAGGCATGTTGGCCCAATTAAACGACTAAAAAAAGGTCATCAGTTTTTTCGGGCGAAAGATCAACAAATTTCCCCTGAATTTCTGGCACCCCCGCTTCGAAAATTTCTGTATCCGCCCCTGACCTTAGCTTATCTTAGATTATAATCTATGTAGGCCTATCCATGCATTGCATTGAACCAAGGAATCTAGCCTATAGACTATATTATAAGGCCTATTTCAGAGCCATTTTTAAGGTTCTGTGAACCTCGGTTGGTGCAGAAAGCTACCACATTAAGGTCCGTACGTGCGGCCGTTTCTCTGGCCTTGATGACCTTTTGAAGTACATGTATTTTCAGTGCATGTCTACTATAATCTTACATCAATTTCAAGTGAGACTGAGATTAATTTTTTAATTGTGACCGACATTTTAGCTAGACTAAATGGCAACAATTAATTGAAGCACGTCTCAGGACTGATCACGCAGGGGCATTCGGTGCACTGCACCGAGGCGGGGTATTCGGTGCACCGCACCGAGGGGCATTCGGTGCACCGCACCGAATGAACCTATATGATTAAACGCAGAGCCATTACAGTAATAGAAGCTCTGGTTAAACGTCCCTGTCTTAGCCTACTTTAGGCCTATTTTGCCACTGCAGAGTAGGCCTAATGTGTGCCTGTGCGGTTAATAATCCGCGTTTATAAACGGAATGAGTTAAATGTAGTTTATAAACGGAATGAGTCAAATGTGGTTTGTGAACGGAAAGAGTTAAAATGTGGTTTGATCTAGACATACTTTTTAGGGCCAGTAGCGGCGCTAGGGGGGGGGTTAGGGGGCTGAGCCCCCTAAAAAGGACATCGATCGGATCCATTTTTTCCATGTAAAAATGAAATATCTGCACGATTAACCCCTTTTAGCCCCCCAAATTTAAACGTAGACCTACACAGGTACGCGCGAGGTTTGCCAGACAGTTTGGCGGATATGAAAAGGACCGTTTTCCAAGATTTCGACTAATAATTAAATGACTAAAAAAGTCAGAAATTTTGACGGCTGAAATGGAAACTTTTCCTGGCTGTCTGGGTTGTTGGCTGATTTCTGGTGGTGCCCATGCATATAGGCGGGCCTCGCATGGCCATTGATTACTGGTGGTGCTGCCCCAGCTAACACGCACTCACGGGACCCTTACCGTTTTCTCCCGGGTATCCGGTGCGGTTTTCTGACGGGTGTTGTCCGCGGTGTCCGGCCGGGAACCTTCTGGTGCACCCCGCGAGCTTGTCGCCGTCTACCGACTCTACCGGTATAATAGCCGCATTTGGTTTATTCCGACGCCATTTTGTGTGCCGATTCGAATGCACGAGTTTTTGGAGATCGGGATTTCTTTATGTTGAAGGTAAGATTACGTTTTATTTATTGCGCCAAAATATACTTGTCAATATCAACACTTTAGGTAAATGCTGCGTCTAATTTTGGTCGGAATACGACTAGGCGTGACGGAGATTGGGTTAGGGTTATGGACACCACGCACGTGGGTTAGAGTAAAACAGGTTCGGCCTCGATTGGTTTATGCATTGCTGCGTGTCCATGTGTGTTTAAGTTCACCTTTTATAGGTGGAACTGCTATATTTGTTAATCATATCGGCCCTATACTCTGCCCGGTGTGCACTGAATGCTTTTGCCGGGAATCTCGAAGACTGCGTGCCTCACGGTGCCTGTATACAAAACAATATGATTGCCAACGACTTAACTAAAATAGAGCGCTACGACCTATGAGCCGTATCCCATGATACAATGCGCTCAGTAAGTAAGTAATCAATGCGAGATCTAAGCAACTACGGTCAGGTTAATAAAATTAAAAATAAGGGAAAATTTGCAGAAATAGGAGTACATAAAAAAATGAGGCTAATACCGCAGCGCTCTATTTGGATTTCTTGTGTGGCCATAGCTGTTTACATGTACTGGCACACGCAATCCTTGGGATTACATTTTTATCATCTACAATGCTAGTCCCTTTAAAATTCGTGGTAAACGTGTATTTTAAGGTCGTAATTCATTGACCATTGCATGGGTTTCAGCGTTGCTTGAATACAAGTCGAATTGAGGTGGAACAACAGTGTTCTTACAGACACGGGGCCAGTCCATCAATGCACCCCTCCTAGCAGATGCTCAGACCTTGTAGGCAATCCGCATTGGGAATTATATCCAATGCAAGCCATCCTGCATATGATATGAGACATGACCAGTAATTTATCCTTTGAGCCTGTTTCATGTGTTGAAATTATTATTATGTGAGACATTTACTATTTAAATTGGTTTTCAAGGCTTTAACTTTTTAAAAGGTACAGCAAATTTTTAAAACTAATTTCAAATTGCAATGTCTGTGAATTTTACTGTTACTTGTTAAATAAAACTTGTCTGATATGTTTAAAAATTCAGGTGTGGTGACGCAAAATATTCCTTTAACAGCACGAGGAAATTGTCGAGGACAGTTTTCCTGTTTGGTTTGAAAATGTCATGGATTGTCGCACTGAAATCAGCCGTTGAAATCTGCGCCTTTCACAGAGACTGAACATTATTCAATATTATCAATATTTTTAATGTTGAATTAATAAAGTTGATAAATAATGTTGAGTAAGCTGAGGTGTCATTCACAACTATTGTTGATTATTTATTGCTTTAACGATGTTTGGTAGACCAGGCAGAAATCAAGATTATGTTGGATACCACCCAGACTAATTTATGAAAACATAAGTTCGTGTTTTTAATTTTTTCAGGAATTTCTTATAAAAATGTGTTTAAAATACTCCTGGCTTCATTTCATTAGCACAATTTTAAAATCTATTTTGATGCGCCTATTTCATTTTAAATTAGTTAGTGTACTGTAAAATTTGCTATGCATGATTCCAAAACCAGCATGCATTAATGTGATTTTTGTAACATATTGAGTTATATGTATGTTTTTAAAAGTTTTGCATCAAAATTCAAAATGGAAGAAAATAATTGCTCCAGCTTTATTCCAACTCAAGATATAAAGCAAATCATTACCTCTTGCCTTTTGCTTGAGTTTGAATAAGGATGTAGCAATTTTATTTGGTCATTTTTAAGTTTGTTGCAAGACTTTTGAAATTATGTATGAAACTCAATACATGCTGCAAATATGACTAAAATGGTTGTTTTGGTGTGTCGAGCCATGTAAAACACAGTTTAGAGTACAATTTGCATTCTGGGTATACATTATCAGTCATCTGGGTATGAACTGGGTTGTCCGGCGCTGCTCGCGGGCTAACCCGTATGGTTCCCGTCGGGAAACTTCGGTCATAACCCGCCGGGTTCCCGCCGGGTTGCCCGTACGGGGCCCGTATGGCAGCCCGTATGGGACCCGTAAGGTTCCCGAATTGGCTGGTTAGCTGGGGCAGCACTCACGGGCCTCGCGCAGAGTCGGCGCCCATGCAGTAATAATAATATAAGTTTATATTATAGGCTACCGTAGGCCTACGTTAATTAAGCTCACAGGCCTAGGTCTACATGAAGAAATATTTAATTTTGATGGCTCTCATTACATCAATATTATATATAGGGCGGCCTATAATATTATATCCTACACTACAGGCAGGTCTGTCGATATCTTTAGAACGGTGTATATAGGCGTAGTTCCTTTTCCGCTTCGTTTGTCTTAATTGTTACTGTGCTACAATTATTTTATAAATAATATATTAAGGCCTGACCTATATATATAGGCCTATGTATATATATGTGTGTATATATATATAATTATATAACAGTAGGCCGTATTATTTTTTATTTATTTATTTTTTTCCTCAACCAAAACAACAAACATGATACAATTATGGCATTGAATAATACATCAACATTATTTGGTGAAGAATGGGGAGACCCAAAAGGGATAGAAAATCCCGCTGATAGGGCCACCCATAATTCATGTAAAATATAACAGAAAAATATGACAGAACATTCAATTGTAGGAATAAAAAAATGATGAGGGAGAGAGAAAAAAAATATTTAGCAATCGAAATTTTTGTATATAACGAGAAAAAAACCCAACTCTTAACTAATGACTTAACTAAAGACTTAACTAAGGGCTTGGCGAAACCACTGAGCAGAAACCATAACCGTTAAATATCAGGAAGTGTGTAAAGTAGATAAAGGCGAAGTTTATGCTTAAATAATCTTGTGTTAGGTAGGGAGTGAAGATATGTAGGGAGAGAGTTCCAATATTGGGAGCCAGTATATTGTATAGAGAATCGACGAGTGTTAGTATGTGCGTAGGGAAGGTCATAAACAGTTAATTTTCTAGTTGAATAAGAGTGGCGATGAGAGGTAAGGTTAAAGAAATCATTAAATACAAGTGGTAATAGGCCATGGTTATAGCGGTACATAAACTCTCCTATTTGCAAGTGCCTAATTTGATCGATCTTTAATAATCCAAATTCCTTGAAATACAGAGCGGTGTGGGCCCGGCGAGGAATATTAGCTATAAAACGGATTGCATATTTTTGAAGGGTGACTAGTCTGATAAAATTAGATTTGTAAGTAGACGTCCAAATTAAATTACAGTAGGTTAGATAAGGATAAATAAGAGAATAGTATAGCATAGACCGGATAGAGACAGGAATCAGTTTAGATGAGCGAAATAGCACACCAACAGTCTTAGCAATTTTGCTAGAGATATTATTGATGTGTTCCTTCCAATTTAGATGCTGGTCAATGTATACACCCAAAAATTTTGTGGAAGTCACTTGGGTGATAGGAGTCCCTTCAATAAGTAGAATAGGAAGTTCATTGGGATATTTTTTCTTATGGGATCTGAAGAGGATGTAGCTGGTTTTATCCAAATTTAGAGTAAGTTTATTAGATCGAAACCAATCAACGACTCGGTGAAGCTCAGAATTTACAGTGTTGAAAAGGGTATCAATAGATTTATCAGAATGAAATAAGTTAGAATCATCAGCAAATAGCACAAAATACATAGAAGGCGATACATTTGGTAAATCATTAATATAGATTAAAAATAAAAGAGGTCCAAGATTAGATCCTTGAGGGACACCGTGAGAAATGAGTTGTAGATCAGAGTTACAATTATTAACAGAAACCAGTTGAAAACGATTTTCCAGATAGCTAACAAACCATTGTAATTGTGTCCCTCTAATTCCATAGTTATAAAGTTTTTTGATCAAAATATGATGATTTACAGAATCAAAGGCTTTAGCTACATCAAGGAAGATACCAAGGGAGTATTCGTTATTTTCAATTGCATTAGAGATTTTGTCTTGTATGCTTAGAAGGGGCATGTAGGTAGAATGACCCTGTTGGAACCCATGCTGAGACTGAAATAGTACTTTCTCTTTTGATAAAAAACTATCTAAACGTGCGTACATTAATTTTTCAAATATTTTAGCGAAGAATGGGAGTACAGAAATCGGTCTGTAGTTAGAAACATTGTCCCTCGGGCCCTTTTTATGAATGGGTATGACCTTGGCAGTTTTCAATGCAGAGGGGAATACTCCAGTGGTAAATGAGCAGTTGACAATCTCTGATATGTGTGTATATATATATAATTATATAACAGTAGGCCGTATATATATATATATATATATATATATATATATATATATATATATATATATATATAAGGCCTACTATTTCAATGCTGAACAATAATAATAAATAAACTGTTGCAAATGCATCATCAAATCCAATCGACTGCAAAGATCATGCGTGCAAACGTACTCGATCGGATCTAACTTTGTGTAAGAAGAAAACGCAGCTCTGTAAATTTTGCAACCAATCAGAATTCAAGGTTTTCTAATGGCGGTTGCTATGAACGACGTTGTTGGTAGAATTTTTACGCTTTGGTGGGAAAATTGATGAAAAAATTCTTTTGCAGAAATGGAATTTAATGTTTGCATCCCGAGTACTTTTAAAAAGCCGGTTAGTATTGACCTTGGTAATACGTCCCAAATTACTTGCTTATTATATTGTTTATGAACTTAATAATAATGTTCGTTTATTTTTTCAAGCTGACACAGCGAGTATGCATTCATTCAGGGTGAGAATTGCCGGGGGGTTGGGGGGTTTCGACCCCCCCAGTCTTTCTTAGAGCCCCATGTTAAAGTATGATTTTTACACCCCAATTCCAAGTGGGTAATGGTCCAACCCCCCCAGTTATTTTTCCACAATTCTCACACTGCATTCATTAGATGCATTTATATATCGCCTCTTCAGGGGAGCTACTCAGAGGCGCTCCCAGCCTCAGCGCGGCAAAATATATGATTCATTACACTGTCTTAATTAGCACCAATCTTAACTACTAAAAGAACAGACAGCCTGCAATACAACGTCTATACAGAGCGCGGCGTCTCTCCTCCGGCTGCTTCGGGAATCGAACTCGAGTCCGCTGGTCTCCATTATATAGACTCCATACCATGCAGTGTGTTATCCAATGCGTTATTGTTAACTTTTAACTTAAAAGAATTATTGAACTTTATCCCAAGAATGTTATTTGAAAACGTGTACTAACAAACTCAACCATAAGTACTTGAGTAGCCTTACTGTCAATTATTTAGCTTACATTACCAATTGGGGTGGTGCATTACTTACTTATTTGTACGACGCTATCATTGCTTCACCAAAAATAGATAGTCGTCTGTATATACCAGAATGTCAGTTCAGGTTTAGCATCGTTAGGGTTGGGTAGGGTTAGTGTTAGGATTAGTGTCCTCATTAAAAACTCTGGTGAATTGATGGAAATAATTTCTGGTGAAGTTGGATTGATGAAAATAATATATTGGATTTCACAATTTTCCGGAAATGGAATGGCTTTTATAATATCTATAGTGATTGTGGTCAATGTCTCAACGCCACTTGAGCTGGCAAAGGGCACTATATTTCCCCTCCCCATAGTAGATATTATATACTGGGGCCTGTACAGTATACAATAATATACATAAGACTTTAAAGTAGGTGTACATTGCAATTTAGGTGATAGGAAATTTGTGAAATTACACGCTCAGACCTCCAAAAATCCTAAAAGGTTTTATATTAGGGTATGCGAATTGCAAGCAGGATAAAAGCAATCCTAAGATGTTCAACACAATTTTTGCTTTTGTACAGATTGTCGACGACGAGTGTTTCTGCTTTGTAGTCGAGTGGTATGACCCACCAGCTGCTCTTGTGCGAAGGTACGAGCTGTACTTCTTCACGAAAGACAACGCCATTGAAATGGTAAGTATTCGAACTCTTCATGCCTTCTTACCTTCTTGGAATCAGGCTGCTATACTGCTTGCTTGTACTGTTGAACTTGACTGTGGTAAAAATATATTTTCAGACTATCTTAAGAAGTGCGTATTTAGATATTCTGGATAGTCGAGTGAGGTGCCTTGTGATGTCCCACGGTGAAAACTGACAGAATTTGTATCTGCGACTCATAAAACAGTTCCTTTGTTGTTCCTGGTTGTGTTTTGAAAACTTGTTACTTAATAAACAAATATATGTATATATAATTACTAGTTATTTACTTTTACTGTACTGCAATTATATGAGTCTGGATAGCTAGACACTTGCATGGATAATACTTGTTGCTTGCTTGTAATTATTTCAGTTTAATTGTTTGTTACCCTACAAGGTTTTTGCTGACTAGCACCGATATAAAGCATCTGTATTCGGTTAAAACTGTTACGGTATATTTGTGTGATGAATGCATGCACAACTGGGACCATTGTAATCATAATCTCCAAATTTCCAAAGTTGTGCATTGTGTCCTCGCCTGTCTTCCCATCCACACACTCAATTTTTTAAATTGACCTTTTCTGCATTGCCCACATGTCCACATATTTATCTTTATCATGCAATTGACAATTTACTCTAAAACTATTTATTTGCAAATTACAATTTCTTCATGTTTTTCTTAAAAGCATGTTTTTCTTAAAAGCTGCTTTCATGGACTCCACTGGGCAAACTTGAAGTATCTGCCTGGCCTGTTATTGGCCATGCACTTTTCATGGAACTAATGTCTGAATAATTTAAATTTTATTGAAATGAATTCACTAGATTTGTTTGTTAACAGTATGATCCAAAGAACAAGCGGTTGTTTCTGAAACGCTATCGAGTCGACAACGTTCACTTCTGCGATCTCTACATCGGAAACACGATCAACGTCTTTTCACGTCAGCTCAAGATCGTTGATTACGGTGACGAAAGCACTCTCAAGCGACTAGGAACAAATCAAGAAAGGTTTCTAGATCTATTGTCTATGTGTCTTCACTTTTGTGTTTCATTAGTTGCAAGGCATGATTTTAGAAGGGTATGGTGAAATGTCCTTACTGGTTCATAATGTCTGTTGGATATGTTTTACCACATTTTAAGCCAAAAATTGTAAAATTTCAAAGCCAACTTGCCTATTATTATGTTGCTAAGATAAGGACGATTTAGTGTGAAAGATATTCGTTCATAGTTTAACTGCCCTGGCTGAATTCTTTTTTTATCAGGCTTATTCCATTTTCAATGAGTTTATAAAATATATTAAAATGAATATTTAGCAACTAATTTTTGTATTGTATATGTATGGTCTTTGATATTTTTTACCAAATGGTTTACATTATGTGTTTAAATAATTTAAAAAGTGAATTGAAATATATGTGAAACAATGCAAGCCCTGGCATGTGATTTGGAATCAATGATTTATTGATAAGACAACATTATGAGTCTCACAACCGTGTAGTGCAGCAACAAGGAAATCGCTTGAAATCCAGTACATTCATTAACTCTTTAACACAGGTCTACAGGGGCGGATCCAGGGGCCAATCCGGCCATGGCCCCCATTTAAAAAATGCATGGACGTGCCCCCCATTTGATTTCAACAAGCCATGAAGCCAGAAAAGCAGGATACCGGAGAGGCCATTACTCCGACTCACTCCGACTGGATGACTGATGATTAAAAAAAGAAAAAAAGGTCATCAGATTTTTCAGCGACACAAGACGAAAAAATTTTCAAGGCCCAAGAAATATCCTAAATTTTGAACCCCCCCCAAATTGAAATTTTCTGTATCCGCCCTTGAACACCTAGCTCTGCATTGTTTTCCCAATCACTTTAAGTACAGTAGTACACGCATCATTAGAGTGTTAAGTTAATAGTATGCATTTAATCATTCTGTTGTCTATTGATCAGAACACTGGGCATGATAAAGCCAGATGCCTTCTGCAAGATCGGCTACATTCTGGACGATATCTGGAAAAGCGGGCTGAGAATAACAAACATGAAATCATTCCGGCTGACGCATGAACAGGCCGGAGATTTCTACGATGAACTGAAATATGCGGGCAACTTCAGGTATTTCAATAGCACAGAGTTCTGATTGTGATCCGTGCTTAGGTTTGTTTAGATGGCGTTGGTAGTTGACATAGTGTTGGTACTAGTGTTGGAAGAGAGCTCTGAGTAGTTTCGTTGAAAAGATGCTACTCTTTTGGCTGTGGCTGGGCTGGGAGAGCCTCTGGGTAGGTGTCTTGAAGAGGCGCTATATAAATTCTTGGAGTGGATGAATGAATGATATATTTGATGTTATCATCCCAGTAGTTTCAACTGGTGTTATTTGATAAATTATCTGAAACAGTTTAGGACAGGATGACTCTATTATTTAAGCAGGGAAGAGAACTCTGTAGTTTCCTTGAAAAGGTGCTACATGAATACTGGAATGAATGAATGAGCTATTATTGGGAATGGAAAATAACTATTACTGAAGGTGGGAAGATAACTTCAGTCATTAATATTATCAAATTTCTTGATTAACGATGATCCTCATTTGTTGTTTGTGATTAGCTCCTTGGGTCTTTGACATGAATCAATGTCATAATTTCATGTTCATACATCGGTTGACTGAGTTGTGAATTTTATATGATGCACCTAGGTATGAACCCAACATGCAGATGTGTTAGGTTAACTAAATGTAATTACAGTATATCTGTATTGCCATTGCTACACTGCACTAAGTATAAGTGGGTAATCTGGTTTGATAAATATTTATACTTATTTATATTTATTTATACTGATATATATTTTACTGTGCTAGTTAAGATTCTCACTTTTGTGTGCATGCTTTGTGGGCATTACAAATGTTCCTAAAAAGATGAAATTCAAGTACTGAAACTGGTTCCTCTTTAGCTTTGAAACAGTTCTGCAAGTCATCTCTTAACCAGATCACTACTGAGGTCATAACAAGAAAAACTAATTAAAATCCTAATCTGTTAAAGTTCAGTAGAATCCAGTATTCCACATGACATCTAATATAGCTCTAATTCTTCTTCTTCTTTTCCTTCTGGCTAGGATTAATCCCTCGCTGTGGAGGGGTCAGCCACTCGGATCCTCTGTCTTCATGTTGTTCTGTCTCCAGCGTCCTCCTTTCTCAGACCTAGAAATTCCATGTCCTGTTGGATCATGTCCATCCACCTCTTCTTCTGTCGCCCACGGCTGCGGCGTCCCTGTACTTCTGCACACATGTGTACTTCTGCACTAATATAGCTCTAATAAGCTACCTTATTTCACCGTACAGTGACTTTTGTTGTCTGCCAGTGAACTAATGAAATTCATGACAAGTGGAGCTATTCTGGCGATCGAGATGCTTGGTGATGATGCTGTGGAGCGATGGCGCAAGATGGTCGGCCCAACAGATCCCGTGCGAGCAAGAAAGTGTGAGCCGCACTCGATTCGAGCAAGGTTTGGCACTGGTTAGCAGGCACTTCATTTCACAACTATAAACTTGGAATTGATTTTATCATATAAGCAGTGGTTAGAGTGGTTTTGGTGAGGTGTGGGAAAGCTGAAAGAAGAGTTTTAATGGCATGTGCATGTTTCCAGGGTTCCATGCATGGTGAGCAGTGGGAACGCAGGTCAAGAATTCCGGGAGAAGTGGGAACACCGTTCCCACACGTTCCCACCCACTATAAACCTTGGTATAAGTTTCGTTGTCCCCCTCCAAGAAGCAATGTCATGGAACAGTTTGATGTTTTCATGACCATTTTATTTGACTGTGTTTTTTTGCTGGCTGAGGTTTTGTGGTGTTTTATAACTTGTAATTTTGTATAACATTACATAGAATTACAACTTGTAAAATCTTGGCAAACAAGACGTGCAACGATTGCAACCAATGTTTAGAACATTTTGAAACTTGTGTCATGACATCACTAACAGCTGCAACAATAAAAGTAATAATAATAAAGAGTGTTATTATTTTCAACGTCTGGTTTATTTCGTATAACAAGGTTTTAATACTATATTTGGTATATAATTTGTGTGGAGAGGAACTAGAAAGTAGTTGTTGTTGTTGTTCCAGGTGTAGTGGTAATGGCAAAGGAAATTACAAATTTATATAGCACCAGCTACATTACTGCACAAGAGTGACTCATCAGACTTGCTTCAACCAAACAACCTTACCAAGTTGAGCAAAACTTAATGGTCTTCAAGCGTTTGTGGAAAACAGGAAACTTCTTAATGTTTGGAAGATTTCTTAAACCCCAAATAGTGACTATGAGCCACCTCTGTATTTAGCATGAGCAGAAACAGATTACAGCGTTAGATGTGTTAGGAACCGCTTTGAAAAATACTTCAATTTTTTATGTTTCTTGTGTTAAGTTTGATTGAATTTAATAAATGTTGTGATATTTTTCTCAAGACTGCACGAAGAATGCGGCCCATGCAGCTGCATCGCCTGAAGAAGCCCTGCATGAAATCGATTTCTTCTTCCCATCAGATAGCTCGAGAAGACTTCGGAACACTGCTTGCTTTGCTGACTCAACATGTGGCATCATCAAGCCGCACATTGTACTTGATGGTACGATACAAACCACATCTTAGTAATGAAGTGTAATAAACTAGAGATCAAATTTCAGTCAGTGTTTTTTTCGCTGGCACCATACCATATCAAGTCTGTAATTTCCCGTTGCTTGTCCGTTCCGGTGCCAGTTCAGAATCCGGGAGGTCAAGCCGACGAGACAGAATAGTGCTATGGTGGCAATCCGTGAACTACTGTAATGTAATGGATGGATGTAATGGATGGTGTTCTTCTTTACTGTTCTGCCTGTATTTTGTGAGTGTGACAAAGCGAAGTTCTTTAAGCGTTGCTTTATAAACACTATGTTGCACTTTGTTTTATTTTGTTTCATTAACAGGAACTGCAGGAGAGATTATCATTCGAATTCTCGACTGCGGATTCGAGATTTCGGCGATTGCGTTGCACAGCCTGGAGCGCCCGAATGCCGAGGAATTCTTTGAGATTTACCGAAACGTTGTCCAGGAGTACGCTGGCATGGTGACGGAGATCAGCTCTGGGCCATGCGTTGCCATGGAGATCCGGACTGTAGACGCCCCACGGGCTTTCAGGGAGTTCGTCGGACCTGCTGATCCTGTGAGTTCAGATCAGAATCAGATTACATTACATACATTGATTATTATTGATTATTGAATGATTTGCACAGTTAATTAACTGAAAACTCTTTGTCATCCTGGCATGAAATCTTTATTGCAAGGTGAAGATGCGATTCCAAATAACAGGCCCCTTTAAAACTCTCGACCTACCTGATTTTAACTAAATTGCCTTGAAGCATGGCTTTCTTGATGAGGAGGTCCTAGTCAGTATTCTTAAAACTAGAACGAAGATATTTGTACATGAGCAATTGAGCATTACTAGAAATTCTGTGTAGCCTACATGTACATCAGAGTTGGATCCAGGTTTGCAGTTTATGGAGAAGCAGTGGAGTCTTGGTTGTTATGATTATTTGTAAAACAGAATGTAGATTTTCCAAGATCATAAGTATTCAAGTGCAGTTTTTCATTCATTCATTCATTCATTTCGAGAAATTATATAGCGCCTCTTCAAGAAACCTACTCAGAGTTGCTCCCAGCCCAGCCAGAGGTTGATCACTCCTTCAGTCGATCGGTTGCTTTCACAAAACTTGAAAAATGTACATGTAACATAATAATTATAATTATCTGCTTAGAATGTTTGAATTTTTTTATCCTTCACAGGCCAGCTTGCTACACTGATTAAAATGTATATCCCTTAAGCCATTGTGTATATCGATCCTGATTCAGTTTTGAATTTTGGGCTTGCATGGCCCTTAAAAGACGTGGTACCCATTGAAAATGAGCAGTGGTATTAAGGACCTCATCTGATCAATTCACTGAAGAATGAGCATGGACAAGGCCTTACAGTCGTTGTATAAAGAACTTTTATGATAAACTACAGATTTATGTAAATGATTTATGATTGTTTTGCATTAACTCGGATAGCTGGTTACTTTTCACGTACTTTATTTAAGGAAATTGCTCGTCACCTGCGGCCACAGAGTTTGCGTTCGCTGTTTGGAAAGACAAAAGTACAAAATGCTGTCCACTGCACTGATCTTCCGGAAGATGGCCTTCTCGAGGTCGAGTACTTCTTTAAAGTACTTGATATATAAAGTACTTTCAACACTATGCACTGGTCAGTCTCTAGAGATTAAATATTTCTTTAAAATTTTCGATACATGAAAGTACTTTCAAAACTGAATAACATCTGGCTAATGTTTTAACTGCAAAAACTCTTACTTGAAATATTCAAATTGTAACGACTCGCATGTGAGTAGTTTCTCTGTCACTGAGGAGCTAGATATGAAGGATATGCGTGCATGACTAAACACTGATTATGTTTAAGTGCTTTTATTATTATTATTACATAAATTTTTTACTTGCGCATGGTCACACCAAAATGTGAATCTGAGGCGAGTTATTCTATGTTAATAGGAATGGATGACTAAACCTTCTCCTTGACCCTCTAATTTTCTTTCCCTGGCACTGTGGCGAAATGCAAAGATGTTACTTTCTCACAATAGTCGCGAGATGGCGCGGGCATTATACATTGCCGTTCTCAATTAGAAAATGAAAGGATGGTTCCTACATGTAAGGAACCATCCATATACAGGGTGGCTCAAAAAAGTACCACCGGATAAAATGCAATATCTTCGCAACCGATTGAATTTTTTCTGCGAAAATTTCCCAATTGGCAGGGGAATGAATTTCCAACAATCCCTGTAAGTTTCACTTGAGACTTTTCATGTTTGCAAAAGTTACAGCTGTTTAAACTTTCAATTTCGTTTTTTCAAATTTCCGTGGAAAAATGAACGTCACTTGTAGATTTCCATGTCAAATGATATCACTTTTCACTACGACCTCAGAATTAATTCCGTTAATTTTGAGAATATAAAGTGGGGGCATTTTATGACGTCACTTCGATTATGATACAATTCTACAATTAAATAAGAAAATGAAAATAGGCCTATTGTGACGTCACTTCGATCGATACAGATCTACTATATCATAATTTCATTAATTTTGAGAGTACAAAACTAGGCCTATGCTTATTGTAGCATCACTCTGATTATGATACAATTCTACTATTATGTTATTAGTTCACTTAGATAATTAACAAAACTGGGCCTATTGTGACGTCACTTCGATTATGATGCAAATGTACTAGGCCTATCATAGAAGTGCATTTTGAGAATACAAACAATTGAGGCCTATTGAGGTCACTTCGATTATGATTCAAATTCGATCGAGTCGATCGTCTGCCCAGCCAAGTCGATTGAATCGTCGCGCGAGGCAAGTCGATCGTAGCCTACAACTCGATCGATTTCGGGGTATAATTCGGACCCTTGCAGAAGTTATAACAGCAGAACTGTGGTAAAATGGAATTCTAAAGAGAATGAAAATGCATGGATTTGAAAAGTTGTTTGGGAACTCTCGCAAGTCAAAAATTTTAAATATAATATGTAGGCTATATAATATAGGAGGTTTTTGCCTAGAGGTCGGCACGGAGTATGGAAAACTCTTCTACCGATGTTTCTGCCAAAACAACTGGCCGAAAAAATACCTGGGTAGGCCTACCCGCTAACCACGAAAGCTAGCGGATGAATGGATCAGGTATTCGTGACATAGGCCTACAGGAAATGCCGTTACATGATGAGAGAGAATTATGTAACGTCTGCCGCTGATGGCGATGTTGTTTGCTTAGTCAGCCTATAGGCCTACTCCCTATGGGCTACGTAATGCAATATGATGCAACACACTGGAATATGTCATAAAATGTGAAGCTATTGCCCTGAAATGTGAACCTGTGCAGAGTGCAAGTGCAACTGTCCTTGCTGTTGAGCTCAACCTGAACTGTGCTTCTGACACGGTATCCATGCACGGGCAACACGGCAGGTCATTGGCCGCCGCAGTTGCACGAGCAAATGAGACGTATTTGGGTCAGATTCGGTGCCAGGCCAAGGTACGACACAGAGACCACGCAACAGGACTAGCAGTAAATCTCGTGCATAGCTATCGCATTTTTTCTTCTTCTTGAAGTCCAGCATTGATCAGGAGTAGTCTGATGAGTAGCCTAAGTAATGTCAAGGCTTGATTTAAGACCGGAATATTAGCCTACCTGGCGTTCGTAGCCTATATTCAGGCTTAAATACAGCCGCTCGGCCAATTCTATGCGTATGCTATACGGATTGGAACTGGAGCAAGTGGAGATGGAATAGAGCGGGCCAGTCCAGAAAGCTAGGTGACATCGGAAGTGCGATACCCCAACCTGAAGTTCTATATAAGCGCTAATTTTCTCGTTACAACTCATGCGCAGGGCTGAAAGTGCATGCTTGAAAAGGAGCCGGGGTGGAGTTCGGGCGGACGGCCTCCGCTGAGCGCAATATCCCAACATCGTCTTGTAAACTAAACCAAATTTAAGGTCGCAAAATTTTGGGAGCTGAACAAAGAAAAGTCATGAGATATCTGTGAACAGTGTCATCAGAAGTCTTTAAGAATTCGATCGATCTCGTAATCGTAAACACAGGACCTGCAGCGCCCGCAAAATTTGGACCGTCGCGGGAACCAGTTTATTCGCAGGCGCCTATACTCAAGGTCGAATGGGACCCGGTTCAATATCCGGAGAGTCAGACAGGCAGATATGCTAGCTTAATTTATATATATAGTTAGACGGCTTGGGTGGATGATGTTTAGAGTTGGAACGGCGAGGGAGGTGGGGAAGTAAGGGGACTTTAAGATATAAGCAGACATTAAAATCTTGAGAGTTTACTTGGGCCATCCGAAACGAAAGCGGAGAAACAGCACAAGGTTAAAAAGACGGAATTTATCGCGCTTATACTAAGCCATCAACTATATAGTCTGGGTATATTCGACAAAGTTACAAGCACGACCTTGCAAAACTTGTCTTGCCCAATCAGAGAGCGTCTGCATTATTCGCCATATATATATAGACGTCTATATAGTCGTCTGCCGGACTTTTGGCTTCTGTCGTTATTGTATAGGGACATTAACGAAATTAGATCTATAAAAGCTGTCGGCAGGAGGTTGCGAATTTCCACAGACTGGTTTATGTGTCCTTGAGCTAATTTTTTCCAAGCGGCTTAATAAAAAAAATTATAGCGATATATTCTATATAGACGGAGGATAGTATCACGTTAGTAGCCTATAGGGACGATTCTACGGTTTCAACCTATATATACACACTTTCACAAGTTGTATAGCATACAACATCATTGTTTAATCTAGAGCCCCTGCTTTGGGAGCGGAAGAATTCATGTTTCTGGGGGAGGGGGCAAACGGCCATTCGGACGGCGACCACTGAGGTGGACAGCGGCGACACCCTCTTGTAGTTTTTCTGATGATCTTTTGTTTAGAACCGTTAACAGCTGTAGCCTATAGTATTATGCCAAGCTAATCTTTGTCGACGGCAACGACCTCTGTTGTCATAACGCAGTGGTTCCCAACCTTTTTTGACTGCCGGGTCACTTTCTAAGTTAGAGGACATTAGGCAGTGTTTAATCTAGACGTCTCTGGGGGGGGAAAGTTCCCCCCCCAGGATTGACATTTCCCCCCCCAGAAAAATTTGACGAGATGATATTGGTTTTTAGCTACTGTTTTCATCATTGTTTTACATTAAGTGTTATAATATACCGTGATATTATTTATTATTATATGATTATAATGACATTATTTACTACAATAATATATGATACCATCATGTTAAGATGACACCTTAAAATGCTGTCATTGCAAAGTGAAATGTCAAAAATTTTCTATTGAGTCACTGAAAAGTACAGCTATTTTGTTAAGATGACCCCTTAAAATGCTGCCATTGCAATGTGAACATTCAGAAAGTTTCTAAAGGGTCACTGAAAAAGTACAGCTATTTTGTTAAGACGACACCTTAAAATGCTGCCATTACAATGTGGAAATTCAAAAAGTTTCTAATGGGCCACTGAAAAAGTACAGCTATTTTGTTAAGACGACACCTAAAAATGCTGCCATTGCAATGTGGAAATTCAAAAATTTTCTAATGGGTCACTGAAAAAGTACAGCTATTTTGTTAAATGACCCCTTAAATTGCTGCCATTGCAATGTGGAAATTCAAAAATTTTCTAATGGGTCATTGAAAATGTACAGCTATTTTATTAAGACAACACTTTAAAATGCTGCCATTGCAATGTGGAAATTCAAAAATTTTCTAATGGGTCATTGAAAATGTACAGCTATTTTATTAAGACAACACTTTAAAATGCTGCCATTGCAATGTGGAAATTCAAAAATTTTCTAATCGGTTACTGAAAAAGTACAGCTATTTTGTTAAGACGACACCTAAAAATGCTGCCATTGCAATGTGGAAATTCTAAAAGTTTCTAAAGGGGAGGGTACATCCCCTACCCATACCTCTTCCCTCCCAGTCTCGGTGCTACGCGCATCACGAGCGTCCTTCGGACGCTCAATTGTCTCCCCCCCAGAAACCTCAATTCCCCCCCCAGAGGACGGGGACTAGATTAAACACTGACATTAGGGGGCCACAATACTAAAATTTAATTAACTAAAGGCATATAAAATGCTTATAATTGAATCAAAAAAGAATGTTTGATACAGTTCAAAGATAATCTTTTCAACAATCACATGTCTGTCATTGATTTGCTGAACTCATGCACAGCGCCCTTTCAGCTGCTCCGCACATCGTTTTACAATCTTTTTTGTTTTTTTGTTTTTTATTATTATTTTTTTATTATAGGCTTACGACCATTTACGGTGCGCCAGAGGCCCTCCTGCTTTACTAGAGGCTTACGGGGTTTTAATCCACGCCATTGGCCCAGCAGGGAAGCATTTAATTATCATTTCACTTTGATCTTAGCCAGAAGGCCGAGAAGCGGTATTGGCTCATACGTTGCTGGGGTTTATATAGGGTCGGTCGAAGCGTTAAAAAGTATCTAACGAGATTTTCAAATTTTACCATTGTTTAGCTAAACTTGACGTCTGCCAAAGACTAACGTATAGGAATGCCTGTAAAATTAGTATTGTCTCATTTTCTAGGGCAAATGAATCTGCGAGAAATTAGCCATGCACGACTGACACGTATACGGCCTCTGAACGACCCTTAAACACTTAGAGCGGTCCTCTCTGTTAAATGAAAGTGCCAATGCTTAAGCTAGAGTCTATATATAACTGGATCGCATCTATTATCGCCCTTGACCGAGTTAATGGTAGTGGCATTGCGCTAATGTAAATCTCTACAATATCTTTTAGAATGCGACGCTATTCAAAGCAAAAAAATTAAACTGTATATGCTATACCAAAGATGACTTTTTCATAGGTTTGGAATTAATTTCAATGGGCTTCTATGTATTTGTGAGTATTTGTTATAGAGCCCCATTCAGTATTTCTACTCAGAGGTGCTCCCGATCACAATGCGTAGTTGCGGACACTGAATCGGAGTTTCACGTCGAAGCGCAAGAGCAATTGCGAGTGAAGGACTTGCGCATGGTCCCTTCGCGGCGGCTTGAGGTTGATTCGAACCCGCAACCTTCCGGCTCCAAGGCACCGAATGTTTACCCCCACACCATCGTACACCACAAGAATCAGAGGCCACCAAAATGAAGATCAACGGAATTCACACGGTTGTCTTCCACATCGCTGAACTTCAGAAATTCAAAATACCTCAGCGTTGAAGTTGAGGTGCAAATAAAGGCTAACCCTACCTGCAGTGTTTTAGTTTTGGATTCAGCATCCTATAGCTCTTCTACTAGCCCACCCCCCAGCTAAATAACTTTGAAAATGTTCGGGGTTGAGGCAACTGAAATTTGCCACGAATTGTCAGTTGTTTCTTGTGCCAGGTGTACTAAAAAGCATTAGATTTCGACCTGCTTTCGTGCACTTTGGTATAATTTGTAAAATATCCGTTCACCAAGCTTGTTTTATACAATGTAAACACTGCGTGCTTACGGGCCTACACGTGGTTCATCTTAATAACATCTGGAATTCGAGATGAACATATAATTATCTAGGTCTACCGTCCTTTTTTTCTTAGACTCGGCATATAAGGACTTTTGGCTACAGGCTCAAGAATGCCCCCACTTTATCAAACATGCATTTGCGGCTGAGGTTCAGATCCACACCCGATATACCAAAACGCTGACAACGCTTAATTCCATGGTTGATAACTGGAACTTTGTCCCAGACCTTATTGTATACTGTGGCTATTGAGACCAGTGCTACTGTTTTTTCGCGGTCCTGCCTGCATGCATAGGCTATTAGGCTTATGTCTACATTTATATCTTTTTGCAAAGTATAGAAATGTATGAGGACGTATATATATAATATATATATACTATAAATATATATATATATGCATATACAATATATATATATATATATATTAAATCGCAGTGAAGATGTATGGAGGCAGACAAACAAAATAGGCTGCCAAGGACTCTGACCGTTGGGTGACCTTAAGGGCGTTACTTTTGCTAAGGCATAGACAGGCGCGTGCAAGCCTATAGTTAACATCATAAAAAAGAAAACACCCGCACGCACACACATACATTTACACACGCACAAACACACAAACACACACATATATATATATATACAAACAATATATACATACATTTTATACATATACATTATACATGCTTGCATATGTTGCTAAAAAATCCGATTTCGAAAGTGAGAGAACTTTAATATTTACTGAACTATTCGAAAGTAGGCCCATCATGCATGTGAATTTGTGAATGCTATAGATGCCTTAGCCTAATATATAGCTGCACATTACATAAATACTTTAAAGGCTTAAGATGCTTAAATAGGCTAGATCTTAATCGACTACAGGTCTAGATAAAATAGGGCTGCTTATAGTCTGTAATTGTGTATATGAAGTATAGTAGGCCTACACAGCGTTCAGAGGCATGCAGATTAGTAGGTGAATTTCAGGTCTAGTTTTTTCTAACGTGGATGCGAAGTTCGCTTTTTGTACACAATGAATAAATTAAATGAAAATTAAATATAAAGAAGCTAAGTAAAATTTTCAAAATAATTGCCAAAGAGCGATGTGATTGTTTCAAAGGTTAGTATCAAGGTCTAAGATAGGTATAGGCCTTTTAGATGCTAGTTTTTTCGCTGAAAAATAAAAACCCGCGAAGTCCAAAAATTCATTGCAGAAATTAAATATAGAAAATCATAATTCTTACGTTATTTCTTTGGGAAAAAACGTAGGCTAATCAAATTTTATAAACATCACGGCGAGAGGCTCTAGCGCTGTGTAAGCTGACTATAGTGGGGTTTACTGTCCTACACAATGCAAGCCGTTCCACTATAGCCTATAGCCAGACTTGCGTGATTTTTGTGTGTGGCCTTAGCTCTGTTTAATTTTTTTCAAATAAAAAAAACTAAAAATCTATTGTTTCAGAAAGTTGGTTTGTTGCTATGTGCAGTATACATAACTATGCGTGTGTGCACGTGGAGACTTATATAGCGCACGGTTTGAACTTGTCGGCAGCGCCTCTGTTTTGTGTCTCAACTGTTATGTTTTTGCGTGTGTGTTAAAATCATGGAATGCTGAGCTATAAATTAATGCGGTCGAAAGTTCTAGAGACCATGACTCCCCGTCTCCCCCTTGCCGAATATAAAGACGGGCGGTTCCCAGGCCTGTGGGCCATCCTTAAATAGGCCTAGGTTGTAGGTCTTAGGCTTAGCGCCGTGTTTAACGACGTTATAGGCGCATGCCTGGTTTTTCGGGACTGTTGAGCAGCGCATATGCTGCCTAGTAATCGTCGTTTAATGGTTTCTCGCCAGATGAGTCCATATGGCTCTGCTGCTGTCCTTTATGCTAACTGGGCCTTGGAGCTGGCGTTACCTGGTCCACTTTAGTTGGACTTGGAGCAGGGCACGTGTGGATATAGGTGCAGAGTGGGATTTATAGGGGGAAAGCATCATTTCAGCTGTGGTTGGAAAACGTGGGTTTTGGGAGAGGCTTAGGCCTACATTGTGGTTAGGGGAAAGAGCAAATATCTCCGTTAGCGGGTTGTCATCAGCTAGGGAAATGGTGTAAACGATGGCGTTATATAGACTTACACGCATGAGAGAAAGTACTTGGGCCTCCACGTTCTACCTCTTGAATAGTGATGTGAAATGATTTTTTTACAGGTAAACAATAAGCATTAGGCTATAGGCTACGTTACCATGGTGATATTGCCAAACGGGTAACAAAAATCATTAAGCTTCAAAATGCTTCAAACTGTAACCATTCATTGCCAGCTAATTAGAAACTAATAAACTTTGTATATAGGTAATTCCAATTATTTAATAGCCAAAAGATTATTTCTAATTTCAATTAAAGTCAGTGTTTAATCTAGTCCCCCTCCTCTGGGGGGGGAATTGGGGTTTCTGGGGGGGGGAAACATTTGAACGTCCGAAGGACGCTCGTGATGCGCGTAGCACCGAGACTGGGAGGGGAGGGGTATGGGGAGGGGGATGCGTCCCTCCCCATCAGAAACTTTTTGAATTTCCACATTGCAATGGCAGCATTTTAAGGTGTCGTCTTAACAAAATAGCTGTACTTTTTCAGTGACCCTTTAGAAAATTTTTGGATTTCCACATTGCAATGGCAGCATTTTAAGGTGTCGTCTTAACAAAATAGCTGTACTTTTTCAGTGACCCATTTGAAAATTTTTGGATTTCCACATTGCAATGGCAACATTTTAAGGGGTCATCTTAAAAAAATAGCTGTACTGTTTCAGTGGCCCATTAGAAACTTTTTGAATTTCCACATTGCAATGGCAGCATTTTAAGGGGTCATCTTAACAAAATAGCTGTACTTTTTCAGTGGCCCATTAGAAAAATTTTGGATTTCCACATTGCAATGGCAACATTTTAAGGGGTCATCTTAACAAAATAGCTGTACTGTTTCAGTGGCCCATTAGAAACTTTTTGAATTTCCACATTACAATGGCAGCATCTTCAGGTGTCATCTTAAAAAAATAGGTGTACTTTTTCAGTGGCCCATTAGAAAATTTTTGGATTTCCACATTGCAATGGCAGCATTTTAAGGGGTCATCTTAACAAAATAGCTGTACTTTTTCAGTGGCCTATTATAAAATTTTTGGATTTCCACATTGCCATGGCAGCATTTTAAGGTGACGTCTTGACAAAATAGCTGTACTTTTTCAGTGGCCCATCAGAAAATTTTTGGATTTCCACATTGCAATGGCAGCATTTTAAGGTGTCGTCTTGACAAAATAGCTGTACTTTTCAGTGACTTCTTAGAAAGTTTTTGAATTTCCACATTGCAATGGCTGCATTTTAAGGGGTCTTTTTTAACAAAATAGCTGTACTGTTTCAGTGACCCATTATAAAGTTTTTGAATTTCCACATTGCAATGGCAGCATTTTAACTTAAGGTGACGTCTTGACAAAATAGCTATACTTTTCAGTGACTTCTTAGAAACTTTTTGAATTTCCACATTGCAATGGCAGCATTTTAAGGTGTCATCTTAACATGATAGTATCATATATTATAGTAATAAAATGATGCCATTATAATCATATAATAATAAATAATATCACGATATATTATAACACTTCATGTAAAACAATGATGACACAGTAACTAGAAACCAATATCATTTCGTCAAATTTTTCTGGGGGGGGAAATGTCAATCCTGGGGGGGGGGAACTTTCCCCCCCAGAGACGTCTAGATTAAACACTGAATTAAAGTTCTATAATTCTAGTTATAAATTGTAGTCTATGATTTCATTTTTCTGCCTGTAATTTGCTTACTGTAGTTGTGACATTTCTCTCTGCAAATTTCAATACATAGGCCTATCCTAAACGAGCCCAAAGTAAAGTAAAATTAACTTGAAAGTGGCTTAATTCTTTGAAAAAATAGACATTCATCGGACTTTCCAAATGCGCGTGAAACATGGTGCAAAACGTTTTTAATCAGAATGAGTTGGGCGTATACGCTACTAAATACTAATTATTAACTTTTAGACTGCTATCCTTTATGTGTGTGCTACATGTAAGCATTAAGGGTATCCGGACGTTTCATCCCCGGACGATTCATCCCCGGACGGTTCATCCCGGACGATTCATCCAGTGGACGTTTCATCCCAGGACGTTTCATCCCAGGACGTTTCATCCAGTGGACGTTTCATCCCAGGACGTTTCATCCAGTGGTCGGTTCATCCCCGGACGGTTCATCCCCGGAACGTTTCATCCACGGACGGAAATTTAAGGAATTAAAGAACACCTAATCCTATAAAATATGCAATCTAATAGATATAAAAAGTCAAAAATACTTGGAATAAAATAGATATGATATAAGAACACATGAGCCTATTAAACATGCAATTAAATATCATAAAAGAACACATAAGCCTACAAAACATGCAATTAAATAGATATAAAAAGTCCGAAATACTGTGAGTAGGCTAAATTAGATGTCATAATTATAAGAACACATTAGCCTATATAACATGCAATTAAATATCATAGAATAACACATAAGCCTATAAAAACCGTCGACACTTGAATAGGTGATTTACAGAACAATAGAATAGGCGAATCTTCGCCTGGACGTTGTATTGCCCTGCCGACATGGGCGGAGTTTTGTTTCCGTTCTTGGGGGAGGGGTGCTAATGCCTTCTTTGGGGGAGGGGCTAAGCCCGGAAAAAGATACCATATTCATGGTAACAAAGCTGAATCTGGACCTTCTTGGGGGCTTAGGCCCTGATAAACTGCGCTCATGCCTGCCCGACTAATGTACAAATCATATTATTCTCTATTAACTGCCAGTGGATGAACCGTCCGGGGATGAAACGTCCACTGGATCAAACGTCTTGGGATGAACCGTCCACTGGATGAACCGTCCGGGGATGAACCGTCCTCTGGATGAAACGTCCTGGGATGAACCGTCCACTGGATGAATCGTCCGGGGATGAATCGTCCGGGGATGAAACGTCCGGGGATGAAACGTCCTAGAATCGCATTAAGCACTAAGCAGGCTGATGTCTAAATGTTTATATCAATGGTTCCATCCGTGTCTTGGTGCCAATAAAGTATAGACCTATGCGTATTAACGTAGGCCTTCGGAGCAAAAACTTATTGATCTCTTTATTTGACAGTTCAGATCGCAACTCTTGGGCTACGTTTTGACGTGATTTGACGACCATGCACTTCAGAAATCTGGCAACCCAAGCAGCTTTCTTAGGGGCGCTACTGACGCTCACTGTAGTCACTAGGCTAAACGATGGTTAAAGTCCCATTCTTAAAGTCTGAAACACTGAAACACTGAAAGTCCGAATTCGGAACATCGGCCTAATAGAACCGACGAGGAGCCTATTGCGATGGCATTTATGACCGTAAAGTGTTGTCTGTTATTGACCAGGCTTTGCTTTAGATTCGAGTGAAATTTTGTCTTAAAAATAAAGCCAGGTTCAAATCGATTCACGTCAGCTTAACGCGGGTCAATGGCATCTGTGTACACCTAGGCCTATAGCAAAGTGATTGACACTGATTGGGCGGAGCTTTCGGTCTAGCCATTTATAGACAGCTGTTTTACGATGTAGGCCCCTATGTTATTTCTCATCTGTAAACAATACTCAAACAGAAGCGCATCTGTGTCTATATATATATATATATATATATATATATATATATATATATATATATATATATAAACATATATATCTTCGCAAGTCTTGGCCTTTGAGACAAGGCCATGTTTGACTCGTAAACGTGAAACGGAGTATCTTCATTTTGGGTCGACAGAAGGCTGACTTTCGCTTGGCATTTCGGTGGGAATGACGGCCATTTTTATGGGCGAAGACCTTCTCAAGTTCTCATGGGCGAAGGGCTAATTAAGTAAGCAAATCGCAAATCTTGACATGGAGACAGGATGGTATCATGGTATGAGGACGAGAAGGAGGCCATCGTGAGGAGGCCACATGCAAGGACAAACGACGGGCGTCACTTGGCAGACCAAAGTTCATGACTGATCAAGGCAACGATATGTTGCCCTTCAGCCTCGCCGCGCAGCGCTATATAAATATATGGTGTAGCCTACATTTCACCATAACAAGTTATGTTTTAGCCCCCCCCCCCAAGAACTGAAACCAAACTCCGCCTATGAGAGATAGAGACATCCATCTTATAAAAACACACGTGCATTCATAGTCAAAAGTCGAGGGGTACTTTGTGGGTTTGAATATTAATCCCTTAACTAATAACCCCTACACGGCTCTGTGTCAAAACCTGGCACACAATGTAGGCCTAGCTGGTCCTATACAGTGTTTAATCATTTACCCATTTGCCCCGAGAAAATCTGCACTGAAAACGGGCTAAACGGGAAAAATGAACGGGTAATCTAGGCATCTCCCGAGAGGTGTGGTGGAGGATCCCCTGGAATGACATTTCCCACCCCAAAAACTTTCAGAGCTGTTTTTACATCTAGATATTGCGTCACGTGATATGATGAAAGTGCTATCCACTAATAGACGTTAACAGAACAACGAAATAAACGATTCGACCAGCAAATAAAAGGTCATCAGATTTTCAAAGATCAGTCAAGTTCAGAATTTACTACCGATATTAATTTTGTATATTTACTAAACATAATAATTAGAATTTTTAAGGCAAAGACTAGAAAAAGGCCACCAGAAAAAATAAAAGGCGGCCACAATTTTTTTCGAGCAAAGGTTGTCGTCGGCTGTCCGTCCGTGACGGTCCGTCTCAACGGTTGCCCCCCCCCCCCGAACGGCCAAGTGTTCCCTCCCCGTTCCCCAGAAACCTGAATTCCCTCCCAAGGAGGGACTAAACACTGCAAGGTCCTACAACCTGGAATGGCCACCCTGCAATTACACTGCGCTTATTGCCTAGGGGCAGGGGCGCAACAGAACATTTTCCTGGGGGTGCTCAGAATTATTATTGTAAGCGCCGAAGGTGTGAAGCAGCGAGTGCCAAAGGCACGAAGTCAATGCCGACTAGGGGTCTGGGGAGTATCGTTTTAAGCTCTCCAGCGGGGTCTGGGGCGCAGCCCCAGAAACCAAAGTTATGACATCAGCTAGAACGCGTTTCAGGCTCTTGTTTGCCAACTGTATTTATGAGCGATTAAGTCATGAAAATTTCTGAAAAACATGGTTGATGTCCTCACCCATTTGTTTAGGTAGGACAAAGGTCCTGGGTCTTAGGCCTATACCTCGCGAGTGGCAGAATCAATATATAACAAGTGTTTAATCTAGCCCATCCCCAATAACCACTATTTTATCTAGTCCCTTTTCTGGGAATCAAGGTTTCTGGGGAAAGCATCCGATGGAAAATCTTCGAGGCCCGTGGCGCCGAGAGGGCAGGGGTTTTGGGAGGGGACAGGAATGTGCCCTCCACATCAGAAATTTTCTAATTTCCACACTGCAATGGCAGCATTTTAAGCTATCATCTAAAGCAAAATTGCTATACTATTTCAGTGCTGATAAGAGTATTCTAAACTTTAATGAATATGCTCACAATTAAAAAATATATTTTTCTGAGTTTCCATCTTTATTATGATACCATTTTAAGATGTCAACTTAGCAAAAATAACTCTATTATTTCAGTGCTGATAAAAAGAGTAATTTCATATTTTAACATAGGCTTAGCAGGAGAAGGGGTTTTGGCAGGGGGACGTCACGGATGTGCCTCGTCCCCAACATAGAATTTTTTATTTCCACACTGCAGTGGTATCATTTTAGGCTGTCAATAAATTTAAACGAAATTTATCATGATTTCATTGTTGAAAGACATGGTGTAAGACTTCAATAACCCTCACCATTGTTTATTTTTTTAATTTCAATACTGTAATGGTAGGCTTTTAAGCTATTATTTGAATAAAATTGCTCATTTCAGTGCCGATAGTCATGCATTTTAGTTAAAATTTCAGTGTTGTCTCTCAATTACTTAAAAAAATTTGATCTGCACAGTGCACGGCGACTTTTAAAGTTGTTTTTTTGCAAAATAACTCATGATTTTAGTGCTCAGCGACGTGATATAAGATTTCAGTAAATGCCCCTCCCATCGTTTAAGAATTGTTTAACATTTACACACACTGTAATGGCAGCATTTTAGGCTGTCATCTTAACAAAATTGTTCATTATGGATAAACAGTGGATAACACTGCATAGGCTACATTTATAATACTATTTATGAAATATGTATAACATATTGGGGGATATAATACTATTTATGAAATATGTATAACATATTGGGGGATATAAGCATCTCCGTTCCTTAATCACAAACTTTGGAGGTTTAAAACTTCAGACTGTTGCCTCACAATTACTTACGTCTCCCCTATCGTCCTAAATATCCGCCCATGACAGTAAGTTATGCATTATAATATCATATGATAGTATCATAATAATATTATAGCAATAAATAATAAAATTATAATTGTATAGTATAGGAAATAAGATCATGGTATAATATGGCAGTTTATGTAATACAATATAACAAATAGCAATTAAAAGCTATCATTTTGTCTAATTTTCTAGGGGGAAATTTTCATTTCTGGTCGCTTTCCCTGCTGAAAAATGTCTAGACCAAATAAAGTTAAAGACCGCATATTATTATAATAGTAATTTGATTGAAAACAAATCTTGACTAGGCCTCAATAATATAGCACACACGGTACTATGATCTATCAATTAAGTCGTAACATATTATAAATAAATTGGCGAGACACTGCATGTAACGTAAAGGCACAGGCATAGCCTATCGCTAGGCATATTCTCGAGACTCCTACAAACTCAGGCAGACCAACTAAGCACTGTAATCGAGTGCTTTATGAACCATATATACATTTGACTAAAATTATAATACAGATGAATGAAGGAACTTGCTTGATTGTGTAATCTGAAAGACCGAAAGACCCCTACCCCCCCCCCCCCCCACCTCTCCACACAAAAACTCATCGGATTTGGAAAAATTGCGTGGGTCACCCTTTTAGCCCTGGGGGGGTGCTCAAGCACCCCCCTGGTTGCGCCACTGCCTGGGGTTTGACTCCACTCTATTTCTTAAGAATAATTCTATTTAGCCGTTGTTGGGCTGGAAGCGCTTCCTATAGTAGCCCATCTTTAAGAGTCGCTATATAAGATACCCTAAAAAAATATATACATCTGTGGACGGTGTAAGAAATTGCGCTCATCCTATGGCCTGGGCCCGTCGCTATTTCAATAGCTGAACATGCATTCACTATATATAACTATATGACTGCCAACCATCCCAGATTCGACGGGACTGCCCCGCGGAATCGATCTTGTGCATCATCCTGTGCCACTGGTTGATCACAAATTGTCCCGGAATTACAATATATATATATAGGCCTACCTAATTGTGTGTTAATTAAATGATGATCTGCAGGTACCAGATGCACGCTTACTCACAGGCCTATAGGTTATCCTTCAACATAATTATAGCCTACAGTTTATTGCCACCAGAGTCATGCAGGCAGTGGGCGCTAGAGGAAACCAGCAGACTCACTTCTTTCACTACGATCTCTACCTCCTACAAGTTCCGTTCACAATATGACTTTTATTGCGTTTTAATAAGACCCGAATATTCAATTATAAACAGTGTTGATTGTTTAATAACTGGTCTAAACCATATTGTGACTAATCGCCGTAATTGTAGGCCTAAAGGATGTAGGACCATGCACTGCTTAATTAATTAGTTAATGGATGTAGGCCTATTATAGACCCATCTGTTTTATGGCTCCATAATTAAATATGAGTTATGCAACGAACGTATAGGCTACTCGTGTCTACAGGCTAAACAGGCTGCTACGCTGTCGATTTCCTCTCAACGAGGATATTTTACATGTGTATGCGGTATACGCCTGTGCTTGCAAAGAACAGCTGTCGAATTTTTCGGGGAGTGAATGTCACCGTGTATTGTATTGTATCTGACAATCTATAAAGCGCATCTCGTAGCAAGAGACTTTCAGAAGCGCTCCCAGTGCGTTCAACCCCTAGAGAATAGGCAGGTTTTTAGACGAGAGAAAGACAAGGAAAGACTACCAGAGAAGATGGCAGAGCGAACTGATAGGGGAATTACATTCCATGGGGACATGGGCGGAGTTTATCATGGGCTAGGGGGCTAAAGCCCCCAAGAAGCCCATAGTCAATTTTTTTAACCGTGTAAATGGTCTATTTTTCTGGCTTAACCCCCCCCCCCCGAAGGACTTCCAACTGACGACTAAAAAAGGTCATCAACTTATTCGGCCGGGAAATACATAGCAAGTTTCATGAGATTTGAACTTGACGACTAAAAAAAGGTCATCAACATTTATCCGGCCGAAACTAAAAAAATTCGGCCCCGCGCCTTCTGGACCAACTTTTTAGCCTCTCCAAAAACGGAAACCAAACTCCGCCCATGCATATAGGGAGGGACAAAGCATGCAGGCAAATGATCTGGATCTGGACTGAGCCATGGTGGTCCTGACTTGGGGGGGGGGGCAAAGAGGCCGAACCGATCATAGGACCTAAGAGGATGCAGCGAAGTGGCAGAAGGGGGCAAAATATAATATCACCCAGATACTTCGGAGCAAGACCCAATTGAGACTTGAGGACCAACATCAGGACTTTAACTTGTATACCGGTCGGGAGTGGAAGCCAGTGGAGTTGTTCAGTCATGAATGTAGAAATGTGGGAAAATCGAAGAAGGCGGGCAATGAGTCTAGCAGCAGCAGCATTGAGTACAGATTGCAGAGGAACTAACCGAACCTTATAGGGAGGCCAACAAAGGCAGAATTGCAGTAGTCAATCTTAGAACAGACACAAGCGTGACCAATTGAGGTAAAAGTCGCAGATGAGACAGATTTGCGAATAGCCTTGAGACGCCTTAGCTGGAAGTAGAAAGAGCGAGTTAGCTTGGCAATGTGCTCAGTGACGGTAAGAGAGCTATCTATAGGGCAACACTTGGGTCTCAAACACTAAAAGAGAAGTTGAAGTGAGGAAAAGTTTGAGAGAGTAGTGCATAGTCGAGTTTTTGAAGCTGCTTAGGAGTGCCAAGCCAAATCAACTGGGTTTTGGAAGAGTTCGAGGAAAGACGATTAGATGTCTTCCAAAGGTGACGATCTTGAGAAAGAACACTCTGGTGAACAAGTAGGCTATCAGCCTATCACATATAAAATTCACATAAATTGGCTGCTATTGGTAGCTCCCGAACAAGTAATGACCGTTTGCTTCGCTAGAGGAGCAACTCGTGAAGGACATGCCATGGTCGTGTCAGAAGACTCAGAACCGCAGGAAACAAACGGGTATCAGCATGCCGACACAGTTCATCAAATATGTTGGAATATGACACGGAAGATAACGCTGATGAATAAGACTATTCATCAGCGCTTGGAGCCTATACCCCTCTCCTGTTGTCCAGCATATCCCACCACACAGAAGCTGCATAGGCTAAAGCAAACGTGAGAGCGTAACGCTGAAAGATAATTATGTAAACATAACGCTGAAAGATATGAAATGCCTACAGACCTACTTGGGCCATTACAGCTGTAGGGACGACGAACTGAGTAATGGTAATCGTAAACTCTAAATTTCAAAAGCGATGACTTTAAAGCTACGTACGGTATGCGGAAAACAACCAGTTAACGCTTTAGCGTGTTACACCATCTCTGAATGAGCAACTTATAACCAGTAATTACACCTTTTAATGGTTTTCGAGGAGAAACGATGTATAAATTATAGTATAGCCTAACTGTTGTTTAATTGAGATTATTGGAATACAGCAGCATAGTGACATTGCATGTATGTCGGCCTAGAGTAGGCCTATGCAGCTATTTATGAAGCGCCCTTTTAGAACTCGCAACTTTGCTTAGCATGTCAATCAATCAATCAAATATTTTTATTTTGCAACTAAAGTATATATGACAGGTTTACACATCTTGCTCATTGGTTACAAAAAGGGAGGCCCTAAAGAGATAAAACAATCCCGCTGTCTAGGGATACCAACTAATATGTTGAGTTGACGATGTGAGGTGGCCATGACGAAATCTTTGCAAAATCAACATAGTGAATGACAAAATTGACAAAGCACTATCAAGCAACTTATGCTGGAAAAACGGAAGAGAAAACACAACAAAATAAATGGAAACTGAAAACTGAACGTTGCTGAGTCACAAGCAATTATGAAAAAATAGCAAAAAACTTAACTATCGAACAGAGACCTACTGCAGTCTGCAGTACATACATCAAACGAACAGTGCTCTACTCTTAATAGGTGCCTTTTATTAGAAAGGAGCTAAGTTTCGTCTTAAGAACCCAAATACTGGGGCTCAATCGTATTTCCCTTGGAATTTTTCCCAAGTGGTGATCCCATCAAATTTAATAGAAAACAGGCGTGTGTTAGTGCGAGTATATAGGTTCGGCGATACGAAGAAGAGTATCTTGTAAATGAGAATGAACCTGGGATGAGAGCTGAAAATAATTGTTGTATATAGGTGGCAGGAGACTTCGGTCAAACCGGCACGTAAATTCCCCTATTTGGAAAGTCCTAATCTGATCTAGTTTTAGAATTTTAAGGTAGATGAATATGCGGGCTGTATGAGAGCCATATGGAGCTCCCACCACAAGACGAACAGCTCTTTTTTGCAAAATATTTACTCTATGCAATCTTGAAGCATAAGTAGAGGCCCACACCATGTTACAATAAGAGAGATTTGGATGGACTAAAGACAAGTATAGTTTGATTCTAATGCTAGATGGTAAAATGTAAGCAGTTCGAGCCATTAATCCGATTTTTTTGCTATTTTTGAAGCGATATGAGCAATATGTTTATTCCATGTTAAATGGCTATCAACCATAGGCGCAATCACGTCCTAAATGTTGAGGGGGACCAACTGAATCACGTCCTAAAAGTTGGGGGGACCATAATGATAAAGTCAATGGGACCACTCAAAAGTTGGGGGGGGACGCGTCCCGTGGGTCCCATAGGGTGGTTGCGCCTATGCTATCAACGTAGACTCTATAAATTTAGTAGATTTTACAGAAGTGAGAGAGATGCCGTCAATTTGTAATTTAAATTCTCCCAGTGGGATTTTTTTCCTATGCGATTTAAACAGGATGTAGTTAGTGTTTTCCAAGTTTAAAGACAATCTGTTTGCTTTAAACCAATCGGCAACAAGTTCAAGCTCCACGCTTATGATTTGTAAAAGCGTATGCAAGCAAGAATATGAATAAAAAACGTTCGTATCATCTGCAAAGAGGATATTGTCATTCTAACATTAAAGAAATGTGTACGGTATCTTAAGACAGGTTGAGCTGTCTAGCACGAAATAGATAGGCCTGATGGTCTAGACAGTTCCAAGAGGATGGTCCGGTGCATGCGAAAGCACGATGGGACCGCATCGTCGCACGGAAGCGCGGCACCTGCAGGTCTCTATGGGGCGATGGTCAAGCTGGTCTTTTGAATTGGTGAGAAAATGGTGTTTTAGTACAGACGACAACTGTGTCCTGAGCGCCCGAGCCATACTAGTTTCTGATTCTGGTAGACATTCATTTTAAAGGTGTTCTTTTGGTATTTAGACCTAGTCACTCGCCAATCCGTAAATTAATTCTCTAGGCCCAAGTGTCAAAGGGTTTGTTCACGATAATGTAGGCTAGTCAATGGGATTTCTTAAATGTCTTAGATCTATGCGGTTTTTTAGGTCTTCAGCGCATTCATAGATATTCTAGTGCACTGATTTGGGAGAAAAGAATAATAATACGTACAGTGGCGGCGCTAGGGGGCTAAGCCCCTAAAAAAGGCCATCCGGAGGCTAAATCCCCTAAAGAATGAAATACAAATGCATGAGATTTCGACCAAATGACTAAAAATGGTCGTGAGAAATTTTGGCAGATGAAAATGTAAAATTTCCTCCTGGAGGATTCGGCCCCCATCCCAAAACTAAAATCCTGGCGCCGCCACTGAATACGTAATAGCGACATAGATAACTGGATGACATTAATTTCAAGTGTAATCTCTTCTGGATGTCCATTGTTTTAAGCGTATATTCCTGTGCCCACATTGTAAACTTGAAATTTATTGTGTCTTCCGAGGCATCCACACATAGGCCTACAATCAGTATCCAGCAAGATACGTTTAAAACAGTGGGGTAAAGGAAAGATACACATGAACGGGAAAGACATACAAATTATTACAAGCATTAGGCCCTACATACTTTTTGTCTACGCCATACCCTTTAAGATTGCCTGGAAAACTCCATTTCCCATGAAAATTTTAAGAATATGCACAAAGATATTTTGCAAATTCACACGAACATCAAAATATATAGGAACAAACACATAAACAGCCAGAAACCTAAGTCGAGTGAACCAGATCGTTTACAGTCTAGCTGAAATTATTAAGGGAAACATCGGATCGTGTTTGGAATTCTGCACTAGCTCAGTGCGTCCGATGTAAAGTAGGCAAATGTGAAGTAAACTCACTTTTAAGTTCAGCTGTGCCTGCTCGTGTTACTCTTGTTGTTGCGAGGCAGTGAACAAGCGCGCAACACGCGGAACTCAATTTAGATTCTTGTGGTTATAGCAAAACTTTGCCGGAAATCTCGAGAATGTTATTCTGCCCGTCTCCGATGGAAAGACGACCCGAGAATTCTGCGATGTTATGAGTAATTCATACTGCACGTAATGCGAAGCTGCATGCCATTCGACCGATCTGCACCGCGTGTGGACATAAAGTGGATTCCTTAAATAGCTTCCACATGCGGAGAAGCGAATGAACACCATGACAGAATCGGATATTCGTAATAATTGCACATTCATATCGGCTATACAGGAAAACGACTCAAAGTTACTACTGACCTGATAACACACATAGGCCTAATATAATCGAATATAGTATGGTCTTCACTCTTCTGTTCAGGTACGTCGGCCTTAACCTTAAAAATGCTCCAGCAAAGCAGGCAAAAGGCCCACATTTTGACAAGATTCGACTCCCACCTGATTACAATCATTTGTAATTTTACTTAGACCGCATAAAATCCATGGACCGACTTGATGATTTCGAAATCAAAATAAAATTAAATAATCGCTGGAAAGTGATTGGAAAACACGAAAACACATAGGCCTAATATAACAATATTTAGGCTATTATATTATAATTTATTTGATTTTGTTAAATGGCTCCCCTAAATTATGGTGCTCCAGGCAACTGCCTGCCCCGCCTTATAAAAGGATGTATTGTATATCCTACTTAAAGATTGTCCTGCTTCACTCACTCGTGAAATCAGAACTGTATTCTAAGGTGTAGGACAATAGGCCTACGCGGGTATTCAGCGTGTATTCACATCGCGACAACTTTGGCATCGTGTAGGGCCTGCGTAGTTCCGAAAACAAGAGTATACGCAGGTATAACTTATAAGCGTATACTTACCTCACAAAGACCAAAGTTTTAAAAAGGTTTTTAGAAATAATATGACGAGCAGAAAACAGGATAATATCGCGATTTTGAAAGAGAACATCCTGAACTTAGGTCGTTTTAAGGCGTAGAAAATGGTTTTAGGGCGAAAAATCGTAGAAAAAATCATGCGATGATTAAAAAAGTCGTCAGAAATTTCGATGACTAAAAAAGTCGTGAGAAAATTTGGGCGAAAAAGTCGATTTTTCGCCGGCAGTGTGTGTATACTCACCTCAAATGTACCAGTGCACCCTTAGGTGAAATGGATTCAAAGATAGGACAGTGGAATGATGTTGCAAGATGCATAGCAAGCAGTTCGAGAATAGAGGGCCAAAAATCGCACATTGCACTGCAGAGGTGCCTGCAGTACGGGACTAAAGAACAACTAGGTAGCATATATGTTGTATTTGCAGGCCTAGTTATGCCGCATTTGATTTTTATTGTGTTTGTCGATTTATATGGCACCTCGTTAGAACTAGCTCTACTTATAAGTTATAGGCCTATTGCTTTTCGATAATATCTTGAAAGCCACGCGTACGCCACGTGTCGTCTGGATATACGACCGAAATAAATAAATAGCGCAATCAACTCCAAACTAATCCAAACACATGCATCCTAACACTTGCAAACGTAATAATATCTTGTTTGCATAGTAGGCCTATAATTAAAATATCACATATATTATGTATAATGGCTTAGACACTTATATGTATGCATATATAATAATTCACACGCAAATGCACAAATTACGTGCAATTCTATAAACCAGCGTATCGCAAACTGTGTACCGAGGTCACTATAGGCATATAAGCTTAGCGTGCCGTGCAAGATTTCAAGTACGCCGCGAGATAAACCTAAAATTCGCTCTAAAGTTTCTATAATTAACTTTATAAGAAGTTATTTCATAAATGCAATCTTCGAATTTTAATGCTTTCACTTTTAGGAATAGTTTCTTATTCACATTTATTCCATGCAAAAGAAAAAAAACTCGAGTCATAACATCGATTTGTTTTATGTTATTTACGTGTTCACCCCTCCTTTCGATATCATTATAATGGAGATGTAGGCAAATATAGGCCTACCAGCACAACTGTATCTGAAGGTAGGCTTAGGTAGCACAGGCCTATATAATTATAACTATGTTCTCGAGCACGAAAGCAATAAGTGTTTGCTGCCGTGTGAATTTCGTATCTCTAGCCTACTTTCTGTTCTAATCGAAATTAAATCGAAGAAACCAAATTGACTGTAGGCCTACAAATAGTTGATAATGCAATGCGTATCTGCTTGTTGGCGATCGAACCACATCTTGAGTTACGTGCGCTATAAGGCCTATAATAAGCCCCTTTACCGCATTAGTGATGAGTAGGCGAGTCAATTAAATACCGGATTTAGGCTATTATTGAATGAAAATAGGCGAGTCAATTAAATACCGGATTTAGGCTATTATTGAATGAAAATAGGCGAGTCAATTAAATACCGGATTTAGGATATTATTGAATGAAAATAGGCGAGTCAATTAAATACCGGATTTAGGCTATTATTGGATGAAAATTACAAGCTCAAAATAATTATGACAAACTGAAATTGTTGCTGTTTATTTTGTAATTTTATTATAAGTTGAAGATAACTACGACAAACTGAAATTGTTACTGTTGATTTTGTAATTTAATTACAAGCTGAAAATAGCTATATGACAAACTGAAATTGTTGCTGTTGATTTTGTAATTTAGCCTAATTGCAAGCTTAAAATAATTACGACAAACTGAAATTGTTGCTGTTGATTTTGTAATTTAATTACAAGCTTCAGTGGCAGTGCGGCGGATCTGCCACTGCTTAAGGTGTGGGAAAAGATGTGCCTGGACGCCCCTTACCAATCGAGGCTGTGCTGGCCAATGAGTGGCAAGACGGCGTTTAGATTTTAAAATAAATGCATGGACGCCGTCCATGACCGTCCAGCCACACTTAAAAGCCCTAAGCTTAACGCAAATATATGAGATCAATAACGCAGAATGTAGGCCTATGTGCGCAATGTGTGTGCGTAGATATGCGTCTAAGCATAGCTATTATAGGCCTAGACGCTTTATACAGGCGCCCATGAACTAGGCCTAAGGTTCTCAAGGATTATTTTTATGCAAGCGGGCCGTTAATACTCTTGCATATGCATAAAGTAATTAAGGCAAGCAGGCTTATAGGAAATTTATGTAGATTTCTTGCATACCTAAGTCTCCGTTTCTGATTTATGTCCTTTCTAATGTCCTCGGCTGATATTATCTTGATGCAACCAAAGAGTTTGCAAAGACAATGCATTAATCAAATTTAACGACTTTACAATAGACTATATATGCAAATATATATAGGCTATATATATATAAATTATCCAGGTCTATATGTTAAGTATCGTATAGGCCTACATAAGCCTACCATATGTAAGCTGTGTGAGTGACGTCGTGTGGACAGTTAGGCCGATTGAATAACTATGGACGTGCGAATTGTGTGCGTGTTGGAGGGGAGTGCAGACTACCGAGGCACAAATAGTGGACCGCAGTTCTGTTTATGGCCTACAGCTGGCGGCCTATAAGGTACATATCGCACTTATATACGAACCTGAATAAATAAAGAGCTAAGTATAGGTAGATAGTAAAATATGACATTTATGAATATAAAGATAAAACATGATCTCTTCCTATAAATGTCTTGTACATAGACAGCGGATATGATTCTACTGTAGACATATCTTTGTGTGTGTGTGTGTGCGACTGTATATATATATATATATATATATATATATATATATATATATATATATATATATATTCACGTGCAATAAATAAATAAAATTATATATGTATGCACGCATAACTGGCCCCAGTCCAACTCCGCGAACGAGCACCTGCTGCCGCGCTGCTGGGCATGCAGTGCCCCGTTGAGGTCGCTCTTAGCGGACCGAGGTCCAGTCGGCGGCTTAACCTCGCGGTTAGGCGACTATATCTGAGAGACTGACCGACATTTCGAGGCAGCTAGTAACGCAGATTAGCAAGCAGGCCCCGTTGTTGCAAACATTTCGGTGACGCAAACAGGGCGTTTGCCGTTGTGTCTGGTACAGTAGGTCCACGGAGGTCTTTCTATCTCTCCGAGGGTCCACTTTCTGACTGAATGGTGTGCGGGGAGGGGGAGACCATTGACAGATGCGTAGTAAAATGGGAAGGCTACGTCAAGTATACTGTAGATACTCTGAATGAGTCAAGGACCCGTGATATGTGATGGGGTTGGGATGGAGGTGTGTGTTTCAGTGCATGGCGGCGCTACACCAGGGCATGGTGTAGCGCCGCATTGCGCATTCTTCATTGCCTTCACTGTCACTTTCTCTGGCACTCGCAGTCTGCCTCTGCTTCTGCCTCAGTCTCTGTACATTTATCTTTCTCTGCCGTATCTCGTTGTGCATTTGGACACAACGAGACACAACAGGAATTGGCTGGACACGAGTAGATTGACATTATTTCCAGGACACAAATGGATTGACATTATTTCCAGGACACAAATGGATTGACATTATTTCCAGGACACAAATGGACTGACATAATTTCCATAATAGCTCGTCGTCATTCCAAATTAAGTCAACACTGTATCCTGCAGTTGTTTGACCTCCAAGCTTGAATGGAAGCGGAATATGGCCTATACAGTAGATACATGCATACATTCATTTTTTATTTTACAAAATTTTATGGTTTTAAATATCCATCCAGCACTTCACAGGATGCTTAAAATCCTAAGTTTCTTTTCTCTGCAAGTCGACGGTTTCACTAGAGCTTGCCTCTATGCATCTGACGTCAGAATTACACCTTATCTAACAGATTTCAGTGTACAGGAACGTCAACGATTGTAGAAAAGTTTAAAATGCATGGAGTTGATTCTGATTGCATTCAGCAATATTTCGTGTTATATAAATAACAACTGTAGGGATCGCCTTACTGCAACTCGCACCGTACTATAGCGTTCGGTAAGTCTCTTAAAGTGCCGTTATATGCACTTGGAATTACAATTCCACTTACAACGTCGCCAATGTCAACAAGGTAGACGAATTGCATATAATTTTGCGCACGTCTGTCTGTCTGTCTGCCTTCCTGCTCGACTGTAGAACTGTAATAGGCCTACGTGCAAGACTGCATCGTTTCCTGTTTGCCTAGCTGAAGACCTACCTTCCTGCCTGTTTACCTATCTATACCTACAAATAGTTCGTAGGGTCACGTGATTAGAATCCGTTGTTGATGACGTACGTGTCTTCTTGTCTGACGCGCATTCCTTCGCCAGAATTATTCAGACGATTGCGGTCTATACGCACGAAACCATAGTTGCACTTGCACTCAATGACCTCCCAAGGAAGAATAACAGTGAACTAAAATATCGTATTGCACCATGCATGTGCCACTGCTTGACCAGTAACACGCCTACTGCGTCGGAATTTAGATTTTCAGTCTATAGACGTCGGAACCATGACGCGTGTGTGTGCAGGGGCGGATCCAGGAATTTTCGAAGGGGGGGGCCAAAAAAAATTTGGGCTGGGGTCGGAAAATTTTTCGTTGATCTTTCGCTGAAAAATCTGATGAACTTTTTTAGTCGTTTTTGGCCGAAACCAGAGTTTAATTTAGCCCCCACCTCTGGGGGGATTGAGGTTTCCGGAGGGGTAGATAATTGACCGTCTGAAGACAATCATGAGGCGCGCAGCGCCGAGAGTGTTAGGGGAGGGGTGTGGGGAGGGGATATGCCCCTCCCCACCAGAAACTTTTTGAATTTTCACATTGCAATGGTAGCATTTTAAGCTGTTATCTTAACAAAATAGCTGTTCTTTTCAGTGCTTATAAGAGTGCCATAAGGTCTCAATAAATATAGACTCTACTTAAAAACTTCTTTCCCGAAAACTAGATGTTCTTTTTTAAGTAATCCGCCGAAAATCTTCAAAAAGGGTGTTCAATTTCCTTCCCAAAAAACTGATGACTTTTTTGGTCATCCGTGCGAAATCTTAAAAAAGGTGTTTAATTTTTCGTCTAAAAAGAGTGACGACTTTTTAGTCTTCCGTGCGAAATTTCCAAAAAAAGGTGTTCAATTTAGAATAAAAAAACTGATGACTTTTGTAGTCATCCGTGCGAAATCTTAAAAAAGTTATTTAATTTTTCGTCTAAAAAGAGTGATGACTTTTTGATCTTCCGTGCGAAATTTTCAAAAAAAGGTTTTCAATTTAGAATAAAATAAACTGATGACTTTTTGTAGTCATCCGTGCGAAATCTTAAAAAAGGTGTTTAATTTTTCGTCTAAAAAGAGTGATGACTTTTTAGTCTTCCATGCGAAATTTTCAAAAAAGGTGTTTAATTTCGCATCCCAAAAAACTGATGATTTGTTGTAGTCATCCCTGCGAAATCTTAAAAAAGGTGTTTAATTTTTCGTCTAAAAAGAGTGATGACTTTTTAGTCTTCCGTGCGAAATTTTCAAAAAAGGTGTTTAATTTCGCATCCCAAAAAACTGATGACTTTTTGTAGTCATCCGTGCGAAATCTTAAAAAAGGTGTTCAATTTTTCGTCTAAAAAGAGCGATGACTTTTTATTCTTCCGTGCGAAATTTTAAAAAAGGGTGTTTTATTTCGCTTCCCAAAAACTTATGAATTTTTAGTGAACAGTCAGAAATCTTCAAAAAGGTGTTGAATTTTCATTCTAAAAAACTGATGACTTTTTAAGACTAGAATAAATAAAATACTTCCCACTACTGAATGAAATATAGTAAGATATAAATAAAAACAAGGAGTAAACATATGTTATCATTCACCGCATTTTCTTGCACATATAGACTAAACTCAAAACTTAACATGTTTCGCCCTGAAATTTTTTGGCATCTGCAAAAAATAAATTACATCCCAAACACTGTTGTGAGTGTTAACTTGATTTGTAATAAATAGTTAGTTGTACTTAGTTATAATTGTGTTTATTGGTGTTAATGTTTTTACAATTTACTACGAATATATACACGAATAACATACATTGCATGCCATAAATCATAGTTGGATACTGTTGAAAGATTGTTTCATTTCGATGCTTTATATAAAGACAATGCAATTGCGTGAGAGACTTAGATTAGATTTTAATTACATTTATACATTATTTTTATTATAGATTTTAATTACATTTATACATTAATTCTCCTGTGCATGACTGACACCCTGAAATTTTTTTTGGGGTCGCCATGGATGGGGGGGGGCCACGTCCCATGGTGATTTGAAATGGGGGGGCCATGGCCGGATTGGCCCCCCCTGGATCCGCCCCTGTGTGTGTGTTGTTCCTCATTCCTCGTATACCATGTACCGTACCTAAATGTCGTATGAATCTGTGCGTGCTGTTGTGCAAGTCAACAAGTCTCTTTCTTCTGCAATATTATTATTAAGGTGTTGTCCATGCATGTGTTGCGTACGCCGTGGAAGGGAGGGTTATTGGCTTTAGGAGATTTTGCGTACAGGTGCAAATGGTGGGGAGGGGTCTCCATAAAATGTGCACCTAGGCCTATGCAAAATAAATGTCTAATCATGACGTCCACGTTAGCCTCTCTAGTACCATATAGTCGTCCGATGGCATTTTTATTACATTACTAGCTTGGGTACCCGGCGTTGCCCGAGAAGTTTAGGTTTTTGTCCCCCATTATTGTTATTGTTACGCTTTGTTGCGTTACGTTTTTGAATCGTCAAAAAACGGTGGGTGGCCTCACTAAAAGTGATATAACTTTTGTTCCGTTTTAAATATTTTGATGAAATTTGGCCAAGATATTGACAAAAAACCGTAGGTTTTTTGGCCCACCTTGTATAATGTTTAACAAAAAATGAAGAGTGCTTTATCGTAAAATAAATGTCTTAAAGATGACTTTTAGCTAATTGACTTTTGTAAGGTGAGGGACAGAAGTACAGTTGTGAGTACGCATGAGGGACGAGGCGCAGCAGGGGGTATACGTAAATATGATTGCATATGAGACCTAAGCGGCTGGACGAATGCTTTGTTGAAAACTCCCAATGTATACGCACAATGTACGTATAACCTCAAAGCTCAACCACTGCTGATTGGTGGAATTGTGCATGTGCAGGCCTAGTGCCTAAGAATGTATCATATGTATGCATATATGTATGAATGCATGTATGTATGCATGCAGGGGCGGATCCAAGGGGGCCAATCCGGCCATGGCCCCCCATTTAAAAATTGCATGGAACGTGGCCCCCCCCATTTGGTTTTAAGAAGCCATTAAACACATGTAGTGGGAGAGAAAAACAGGACATCTGGCCCCCCCCCTATTAGAAAATCGTACGGGACGTGGCCCCCCCGTTCGGAAATGGCATCTTCTTTTCCTGAAAAATTAATGGATGACTAAAAAAAAAAAAGGTCATCAACTATTTTGGCGGATAAGTTGGTAGGCCTATCTTTTTCCCGGAAAATTGGTCGATGACTAAAAAAAAAGGTCATCAACTTTTTTCCCGGAAATTTTTTTTCCCCTGTTCCACCAACAAGACCGAAAATTTTGGCCCTCCCTTCGAAACGTTCTGGATCCGCCACTGTATGCATGTATGTATGTTTGTATGTACGTATATATACAGTATACTCATGTATGTATGCATGCATGTATGTTAGTATGCATCTTATAAGAAATTTAATTAGCAGGCAAAGCACCTCTCATAGCTAACATAGAAGAACAGTATTCCATTCTCATTTTGAACAATAAATTATTTCTCTCGATTGAACGACGACGCTGACGGTGTCGTTAATTCAACACGGATATTAATTTGTCTACACTAAAAATTCCATACATTGAAATGGTGAATATAGGCCTATAATACACACATATATATTATTTAATATTATATATAAAATTATATATAGTATCGATACGAGTAAAAATAGATATCTCCAGTCTTCCAGTTTCTCTTAACTTCATGTATACCTATTCTATCAGAGCAAAAAGGCCAATAGTGAGTGCACGTGCCATGTGGCGTTGTTATGGTAGCGGTCGACCTACCGCTTGTCAGCTAAGGATGTTTGTAAACGTTTTAGTGGCTTACATTGCAAGTTAAAAAGAAAACCAGTAAGTCTATTCAGCGAACCTTGCGAATAAAACTGTCTTAGGGGCCGTCCATAAAGTACGTCACGCTATTTTTGACCATTTTTGACCCCCCCTCCCCTCTGTCATAAACTGTCACAAATCTCGGACCCCCCCTCTAAAGTACGTCACACTTTCGAAAATTTTTTTTAAAAACAACCATTTACCTAACCCTCTAAACCCTATGATACTATCCCTAATCCCTCTGTTAGTGACGTGTGTCCCTAAACGCTTTGATAGTGACGGGAAATCAACTTTTATCCCGCCAGGCCGGGTTTTAGACACGCCTGGCCGGGCCGGGTCGGATTTTAGGTACTAAGAACAAAAAAATAAAAAAGAATTTAAAAATAAATGTGTGACGTCACACATGGCCTGACCCCCCTCCCCCTGTCACAAACTGTCACACTTTCTTACAACCCCTCCCCCTGGAGCGTGACGTACTTTATGGACGGCCCCTTACATCTGCAATTAAAAACCAGTCTGTCGATTATCTGACACTACGTAAACAGGCAATGCTTGCCAATGTTTGTAATTGACCACGATTCTATACGTGCATCCGAGGTGCGCAGAATTCATCATCATTATGACTAAATCGGAGAGGGCAGGTTAACAAGGCAGAGGTTGCATTATTATAAAAATCATGTTCAGGGTATACCCATTGCCCATATAAAAACAAAATCGATTCCATGCAGGATGGGTGACTTAAAACGGGAGTAGTTTGACCGTATATACCCCAAATTCTGTAATTGCTTCACATTAGTCTGTACCATATTTGTCTGTATTCTATAGTGCTTGAATGTAAAAGGCCGTATCGTGACGTCATATGCCGCTTAGACCTACAGTACTATGCCCGGAATATTCGATTGCATTGGTAAATTTAGCGTCCCATACAAAAGAACTGCTTAACAGACTGACGACAGCTTGCAGCGTCACTGCGACCCATGTAAGTAAGTTGTAGGTACGTCGACCCCTAGATCTATGGATAAGTTATTTATGACTGCTGTGTAAACAGCTCTTACAGGCATAAAGTAGGCCTTATTCCGATTTTAATTATCTAATCCGGTAAGAATGAGATCTTACAAGAGCATTAAACGTCTTCTCAGGCAAGGCTACCAAGGATAACAAGCTTTAATTGTGATCTACGCCCGTGTGTTCACTTGGCCTTCTAAGGCAATTGAAAACAACAGAGTCAATGCCCCGAAACCATTTAACCAGCGAACAGCGCCACTACACTTGTATGTATGTATGTATGTATGTATGTATGTATGTATGTATGTATGTATGTATGTATGTATGTATGTATGTATGTATGTATGTATGTATGTATGTATGTATGTAACTATGTATGTATGTATGTATGTATGTATGTATGTATGTATGTATGTATGTATGTATGTATGTATGTATGTATGTATGTATGTATGCATGTATGTATGCATGTATGCATGCAGACTACATGTATGTATATAGGCCTATGTATGCATGGATGGATGGATGAATCTGGAAGTTTCAAAAGTGCACTTTAAGTGTCTCGGAAAAGCCAAACAACGATCTGGTATTACTGCATGAAAACAATATTAAAGACTTACATGTAAGTAGGATTTTAAACCAAATTAAAATTAATAAATGTTGTATGGCTTATGTTCAAATTGCGATTTCTTTGCGAAAAAACTTTAGGGCCTACGCCGTCGACGAAGTATTCGTAAAATATTCGTATTTCGACTTCTAAAGTCCCCCTTCAATATGTCGGAACCATAAAATGTTAATTAATGGCCTTTCAACTTGGAACTGATTTTTTCCTCTGCGATTTAACACTTTCTACTGCAGTTTGTGCATTTTCACTACACCGTATTTAAAGGTAAACTTCATTAAATTGTAAACAGCAAGTATATGACCTTAAAATTACCATGCAGTCGCACAGTTGATGCCAATGAAATATATTTAGCTAAATATTTAGCTAACTTCTGAAAGAGTTAACGCTGAGAACGAAAAGAGGATTGCACATTAAAAAGATCCTATAATCAGACAAGATTAGAGCAGCATCGTGTTACGAAAGTCCTTGAAACTTATAGAGTGAAGATTAATATAAGCATATAGGGAATAGGCCTATAATATTTATTTCTGTTCGCGGACCACTTTCCTTTGACATTTCAAATTGCACCATTGGGCCACATAGGGAAAGCGTGGGCCGCTTGCGGATTGTGCACTTTTGATTGAACCTATAATTATGCACGCGCCCATCTGTGTAGCCTACGATACACAAAATGCGTATACGCCTATAATTATAATAGCCCACGCAACATCTGTATACAATGAAACGTCCATCACAAATACATACGCAGATACTGTGCGTCAAATATCTAGGCCTATACACAAATGATCTTTCCAAAATACAGACACAAAAGATTTCCTCAGAATATATCTACGCAAACATCTGACGAACACAACTGACCTGATATTTGTACAAAACACCCATAGAAATTATTTATAAATAACCTTCCCGCAGTACAGCATGCAGCAGAGAGGAGGACATAGTGACCAACTGGCCGTCGTACCTTCCTCCTCCGCGTACGAGTGCAAAAAAGGCATCCACGGAGAGCATATAGAGCAGATGTATACGAGGGCGAGACTCCAGCAGTGGACCAATGAACACCATGAACATGCACGTCACTCCGAAAACCGCCTCCAAGCTATTTAGAAGGCTTTCACCCGTGCTGCCATTCAAACCCCAAACACTCCATGTGCACATTATAGCTTCTGTTAATTCTCCAACGACTCCACCAGCTTAAAATGCTTGAACGATCATGATAAAAAGTTTAAAAACAGTCATAAAATTCGCCTACAAAAAGCTTTTGTATGCCTATTCCCATGCAGATTTCCTATATCCGTCAGTTGCTATACTGGTACGGTCCAACTAATTCGCTTAACTAGCCCTTCTTCCGCCTATAGGCCTGTAGCACTTCTTCGTCTTTCCGCAGACGCTTCATTAAAATTTACAAATCGCTCCTTTGCTAAAATAAGGCCTAGCTGTTCCGCCTACATTGAATAAACTTCCGCCAGAATCACGCGAAAATAGGCTTATCTTATCAACCCTAGAACTTCCCGAAATCTCACTAGAGGCTTCTATCCTTATACAGGGCGGGCGAAACTTGAGCCCAGTGAGAAACTGAGGAATCAGAAATGAGAAAAAACTCACGTCGGTAGAGGAAGACCGAATTAACGTTGGAATTCAACCAAACGGTTGGTAAAGTTCGAAAATGGGAGAAAATGAACCAAACTATCTGCGCAGAATTACGTAAACAATCATTCTTTTGCTCAAAATTATAATTACTAATTAAGCATAGAGCCATAGACTCTAAGCTCATACTCGGAATTTACGTCCAGAATACCAAAATACCAGAATTGCACAGGTAGGCCTATAGGCTTATAAAATTATCTGAATAACTTTTGTAAGGCCAGAACAAAATCTCTTTAAAATATAATTTTTCTCGAAGACAGCTAGCGAAATCATCGAGCAGGTTATTTAAAACAAAAAAAATAGTCCGTTGTAGATTAACCCATTTTTTCTTTTTCTATCGGCTCATAACGCTTTTTTAACGTCCTTTCGTCCGAAAATGGAGAGTTACACTTTACTTCTGTTAGTAACAGATGATTCAAGGATTCATTAAACCCTGCATCACGACAATAATAAGAGACCATTGTTTATGCCATCAGAACCCTCAAGGCTCATGGGGCATCCATACAAGAGTTACAAACTTTTACTAGAGCTACTATCATATCAAGAGTTATGTATGCCTCTCCTGCTTGGTGGGGTCTTGCTAGTGGATTGGACAAATCCCGTCTTGAGGGCCTCATGAACAAACTTAGACGAGCCGGCTACTTACATCCTGATACACTTACAGCAGAAACTTTAGCTCAAGAGGCTGATAAGGTGCTTTTCAAAGCTGTTCTGGGAAACGAACTTCATGTCCTCCGTAACCTCTTTCCACTACAACGTGATCCATTATATAACTTTAGGGAAAGGGCTCACAATTTCATCCTCCCCAATAAAGACTCGTTAAACTTTATCCCAAGAATGTTATTCAAAAACATGTATTAACTATTTTGACCATAAGCTTTAAGCAGCCATACTGTTAATGTAAACCTACAGCGTTCTGTCTGTTGTTTATTGAATAAAACGAATATACATATATATAAACGTTGCAAACATAGGACTGTATACGATATATTATCGTCTTTCATTATTATGTCTGACTTATGCTGTACAGTTGATGGATCCTGAGTTTCACGACAGCTTATGACAACAAAGGCCGCCGCACTGTCGTCAGAAATTAGTTGGTATTTTCCAGCCCTTTATTTACACTGTACGTTGTCCTGAACATTGGCCTCGACACGGGCCTGGGCATGTTATAAGGCGTCTGTCTAGACACGGAAACTGACCCGTCTGTGGCCTCAGGCCTCATAATTCGCTGCATGCATACCAGGCACATGTAAGTATATCATGTGCATTTCCTATAGCTTCTTTGCCTTGGCCCGGCTGTCTTGTGAAGCGAATTATACGACATAACGCAAGCACCTGGGAATACACTTGGAGATAATCATATGACGGATGGAGGAATTATCAATCGAATGGCTGTGTTAATGACTGGCTGACTGACTTTTTTGACTGAGCAACTGACTGGCTGATTGATTAAATGGCCCGACTCCCCCCACCCCGACTGAATGAATGAACGAACGGCCGAAAAAATCAAGCAATGAATCAACCAATCTCAATCAATCGATCAATCAATCAATCATTAACGACTGACTGATTGGCTGAATGAAAGACCCGACGAGTTACTGACTGACTGATTTATTAAACCCCGTCAAAAGTTTATGTTTGCTACGATCCCTATTAGTCATAACAAGGTCCATGTTTTGTAGGTCGAGGATTAGCGGGCCTTGTTCTCACTAGGACACTTGGGTCATCCTGCCTTCTCAGCTCCTTAGCCATTACGACCAGTTATCTGTTACACGTAGCCATGGATGCAGTTATATACAGCTCAGCAAATCATCTATGCATATACAAATCTATTCATATACACATACACACCAATATACATAAATATATACCATACATGCATACAATGCTATGGTATACTTTATACAAATACGCGTGCATATACTATAGCCTATATTAGGAGGTCATGTATGTCTTCAGACCTCAGCCGCAACATCTATAGGCATATAAAAATCGACATAGCCTTCAAATGCATTAACACCTGTGTTCCTCTAGGCACACGCAAACAGTCTCCTCATATATAAACACAACATATAAACTGAAGCTGTGAAAGTTATTATGATATCTATACATCATGAGAAGCGCGAACGCCTATATACACCTTGACATTCGCCGAACAAACTGGGCCCAAAATGAATCGAATCAGAGCGCTCTATAAATAGACCAGACCCCTCTGCTGTCTATAGGTACAAAAATCAGAGACACCTATTTATACGAAAGAATGAACGATCCCTGGAACACGATATTAGGTCGGAATCTATTCTTCATGGGGGACAGGGATGAGGGATCCCAGTTGGAATTTTCCTACTGATGCAACTACGTATGATAGGCCTGCTTGTCATTCCTGTGTGGTTGAGTGGTATTATAATAGTGCTATAGAAGTCATACCTAGATATAGATGTATAGTTGGTATATCACATTGGTAATGGGTAAACAGCTCCCTTGGTATTGGCAATGATGTCTGTCATATCAGATACAGTTGTCATCACCACTTCCGGTCGAACAGATCCATCTTCCTGTCAGGCCCTTGGTCCATGGCATCGGGGTAGGGACCCACAGTTGAGTCACTCTTCCAGCAACTGCGCAATAGAATTCTCTAGCCCTAGATGCACCACGTGACCAACCCACGCCCCGAAAATCTATATAAACCCCGGAAGACAAAGAAAGCGCATTCGGGGTGGAAACCATGGTCCTAACGGTCCTAACCGAATCGTTGTGTGGCTGATGATCAGTTTGACGATTTCAGTATGAGAGTCTTTTATTATCGGTACGTGCGCCATAGAAGCCTAGCTTCTATGTCTTTATTATCTTATATTCATTTTATTACGTAAGTCTTATTTCCGTTATTCTTGTATACTGATATAATGCTTATTTCTGTAGTTGTTCATTATTAAACCTTTAAAATGTACAAGTCATATCTCTCTCCATAGTGCAGCTTAGTTCCCCAACCCGCTAAATAGTATATACCTCAATTAGCATATCATAAGAGTATAATAGAAACCCTTATTATAGTATTATGTGTATGCCTATATATTAAGTATCGAGACAAGTATATATCTATACATAAATACAGGCCTATATAGGCATGTGTGTATGTCAGTAGTGCGTATTCAAGTACAAATGTAGCCTATCAATCAATCAATCAATCAATCAATCAATCTTTAATTGAAGCCATTTCAAGACACTATTAGTTACAACATGAGGCAACAATAATGGCGACAAAAGGAGACTCGTTTAGTATAGGGACACCTGTATTACTACTTAAACGTAACATAAGTAGGCGTAATGACAACACAGATGATAGCTTACAATCAACTGCATTCAAAAATTATCTTCAGCAATAATATTATTATGTAAGTATATCCTATGTGTGCATATATATGCAGGGTTGTATACTGTACGCAGGCCTAGAAAGATTCAGCTACATACAATCCAGCGATTCAACACCTTCGCGTGCCTGGGCACGACGCAGCCGTAGCGCTGTGTTTCTAGGCGAACAACAATAACAATAATAATAATACCATGCAGGGCTTTTTTAACGTGCAGTTCTACACCAAATGTGCAGTTGTAAATGAATTTGTGCAGTTGTACCTCGGAAGAGCGAAATGGAACGGATTTGTTCAGTTAAAAATATGCATGAAGGACAAATTTCAAGTGGACGACTAAAAAAAGGTCATCAGATTTTATCGTCGGCGACTTGCGACATTTCTGGGTATTTCTTACATACTTTTTTTAAAAAGGTCGTGAGAAATTTCCCACACTAGACTAAAATTGCTGGTTGTGCAGTTCAAAAATTTTATTTTAAAAGCCTTCACTAATACTGACTGCTGAAATGTAGTCATGCACCGAGTCAGTTAGGCTATAGACTGCTTTCTTTGTAAGCTTACAAAAAGACTTAAATCAGTCCACGTGTTGAACGAAATCATCGACGGTGTGGTTGAATCACGGAAAGCGAACTATTCATTGTAATGAACATGGGCGGAGTTTGGTTTCCGTTCTACTACTATTTTTCCCTGACAAAAAAATGATGATCTTTTTTAGTCATTCGATTACAGTTTGAGTTTCGTTCGTGAAAAGAGCCATTTTCCCCGAAAATATTTATGAGTCTAAGCCTTCTGGGGCCCTGGGGGGGCAAGTCTGGAAAAAGATGTTATTTTCACAGTAAAAAAGCTGAATCTGGGCCTTCTTGGGGCTTAGCCCCCCCTCCTAACCCCTGATAAACTCCGCCCACGGCAATGAAGACTGTTAACTTTGACGCCATCGTCGACCTTTGCATCAGCCTTTAAATTAAAATGAGCACCTAACTTTCCGCTCAGACGCTTCACACAGTATAGGCTATATTCATCGCTGTTCACAGCTTCGCCATAACTAGTTATTGTTTACTCAGGAAGTGGGCCGCTCGATATCAGCAAAATAAACAAAGTAAAAAATTGATCGAGTATAGGCCGAAATAACTAGATAAAAAATTGCAACGAGTAAGTAACAAATTCACTAATAATTGATTAATTAACGATTGATTAGTCGTTCAAATCGTCTTCTCTGAATAATAACGAGGAGGAGGAGGAGGAGGAGGAGGAGGAGGAGGCGGCGGACGGGGAGTAGGAGAAGGAGGAGAGATAAAAAAAGAGTATCCGTATAAGGCCGTTTCACAGCCGGGGAGGAAGGGAGTGGTGTTGCAAAACTTTCATGACTTTAAAAATCAATCACAGACATCTGATGATACTTTAAAGTTTAAAAGCGATAGGTCTTGAGTTGTGATTTGGATGTCTATATGCAGAGATGGTCCATTCATCAAATGATCGGTAAGTACAGTATGTAGGCCAATGCCTGTACGTGGAATGTATGTAAATATGTTTGTATGCAAAGTTATGTACATGTCCATGTACTGATTGAGAACTGTCGAAAAATAACTGAGGATCAGGCTATGATCCGCGTAAAGTTGAGATGCACAACGAAGACTACCGTAGAATGCTAAGAAAGATTAGGGTGCTGAAGCCCAAACCCTCCGCAATTCTCACCCTGTCCATGTCCGTATGTATCTTGTTCGGTACCGGTACTATAGCTAGCCGTGCCTTGCGGGCTACCCCTATAGCGACGAGAAACGGTGTCGCACATGCTGTTTTTAAAGAATTTTTAGAACTGCACAACTCCTTCTTTCCTTTCCCATCATCCATGGTAAATTACTTCCAATCGGAGGACAATTACCTTTTTGCTAGTTTTAACTGTACAGATGTGCTTCTACAAATGCACATTTTGTGTACAACTGCACGTTAAAAAAGCCCTGGTGTTATAGGCTCAAAGCGCAAAGGTCATGCGGACAAAACGAACGGATGACAGCAAAGCAATCTCGCCGGAGCAACAGAAATCAACTTGCACTATAAACACAAAGTGAAAAGAACATTGTTTACAATGTCGACTTTTTCCGCCAGAATGTTATGTTCAGATGGCGTACAATTACTCGGGCAGAGACATGGGCGTAACTTTCCTCTGAAAAGTGGTAGTGACTTCCTCTGCTCTCAACTTCTCCCTTCCCTTCTCTTGATGGCTTCCTCCGTCCCCTCCCCATATGCGAATTCAGGATAAGCTCTATATTTAGTCATTTTAGTGATAACTCTTCTCCATTCCTTCTCCATTCTCACGCTTTACACTCTTTCATCTCTCTCGCTGGTGCGCTCCACGATCTTTCCATTCACGGATCATTATTATTCATTAAGACAACGTTTGAAACACATATCTCTTTCATATTACGAACTCCGAGCAGTCGCCTATATGACATCTTCTTTATTTAAATAATCAACCAATACTACTTAGAATTTCTTCACAAACATATTAAAGACTGCCTTCATGTTTGAAGTACTTTATTACAAAATCAAAAGGAAAAATAGCTCGCAATTTCAAATTTCGGCATATGCAGTTGAAAGATTCATATCTTTCTATCCGTTGAAATTTATGACATAATATGTTGGAATCATATTCTTGGTTCAATTATCTAAATATCGGGAAATTTTACTATGATTGATTATCAGCATTTGTTTCTATTTCTTTTGGATTTTGTAATAAAATCACCACCACCTTTTGGTCCGGGAAATAATTTTTTTTTAAATATGAAAGTATTTTGGCTATCCAAATATTATATGCAATTGCGAATTTACGATGTTAGTCACGAATAGCCAAAATTATAGCCTAGGCTATATATTGTGTTAGACAGGTAAATGCCTTCATGTTCAAAAAATATTCATTTGTCGGACAAAAAAGTGGTGGTGACTGTCACCACCACTTTTAACAGTGGTGGTGACTGGACACCACCGTCACAATAGAAAGTTACGCCTATGGGCAGAGAGAGTGAGCAAGTGACGTTGTTCAGTTATGAATGTAGACAAGTTAGAGAGTCGCGGCAGAGCACATAGCGCGTCTATTTAAACATGTAAATATTATGCATCGTATGTGTGTGTAGGCTTATGCAAGTTTGTGGGCCACTTCACACCCTGCAGCCTAACAGAGCAAGGCTGTGAAGCTCTGACTTTTGTTGATTAAATTCAAAGTAGGCCTATTGCAGTTATAAAGTACGTCGAGTTCGTAACCACATGAGTGTTAGAGACATAGAATCAACGTCACAAGCAGAACACATCTTTGTATACGAAAATAAAAACTTTGATTTCAAATAAACTGTAGACCTACTCCCCCCCCGAAAGTAGGCCTACATGTATAGCCTATGTCTAGTGATGCGTTTCTTTAAAGCTATATAGACCTACATGTATAACGCAGGATAAGTTTCAACCCATGCATGGATCGGCAAAGCTTCTATAATCGATTCTAAAACAATGCGGATATAATATTCGATTTAATGGAATCGCGTTGAGTTGAAAATGTCGCGCACCATTCGAAAGATGATTCACCCTTGACGCGCTTTATTGTAAGCTAACTTCGTATGGGTCCAAGAGGTTTCGTGAGTTAGTATAGCCTAAACGTGTGTTTGATACATTACAGTACGAGACTAAATTTAATTAACATGGAATCCATACATGCAAAATAATTGGTTTTAGTTGTTTAAATTATTCGTGTTATTTTAATTGTTAATTCTAGAGCATTAGGGTTAGGGTTAAATAATTTAAATTTAAATAATTTTTAGTTAAATAATTTAAATTGGTTTTAAACAGAAAAACATCTCTGCCATTCTCTGGTCTAGATTGATTTAGGCCCAATTGATAAAGTTCTGCGGTAGGGCCTATACGAAATACGCCTGCGATCTCAAGTTTACACTTCAATGGCGAAGTTAAGCTATTACGGACCATATGCTATTCACCTTCCCCTTCTATTTTAGACCACATTTCGCCTACATGTATGTTATGCAGGCCTGTAGGTATACACACAGCGCACTTCTTTCGTTATATCAAAACCAGAATCAGGGGCATTGTCACATTGAGTATGGTACAATGTGCCATTTGTGTGCTATTTTATGTATGCACGCGCTTCTTTGTAATTATGCTCTACATTATACATACACACGTAAATATAGTAAACATTGTATGTATGTATATATGCATGTAAAATTAAGTAGGCCTTTATATCCGTTAAGAATGCAATCTGAACAATAGCTTACATGTGTGCCAGGATTCCCACGGCTAATTTCGTGCAACTGTTTCTTGTCGTTACGATTTTATTTCATTTTTATGGCAAGTTACCCTTCTCGAATGGCCCCCAGTTTATTGGCCTACCAGCCCTACATACAGAAACACACGCGCATGCCAGTTTTCTTTTTACTAGAACTCGTACTATCTGGACCCCATTTATTTTCTAAAGTCTGTATTGATATCCACAGCCTGCGCTCTATGATGACTATGCATTAATTCTTAACTTATCTATCGTTATCGTAAGCTCCACAATTCTAAAGCGCCACTTGAAAGCCAATTTTGAAAGTATACACCGAAGTAAGCTTAATCACGTAAAATACTTAATCGAATACTAGACAATACACTATACTTTAGGATTAAGTTTTATACAAAACCCTCGTTGAAAAATGGACCTCTTCTGTAACAGGACTTAGATCTAAAATTTTGACCTACAGTCCCTACTTAGAAGTGGTGTCTCTCGCTGTTTTTATCAAAGCGGACCACTTCTTTGAGTTTAAGGTCTAGAATATAGGCTATACATGCACTGATTGATAAATTCTGAAGCACAGTCGACAACACAAACTGCTTCACAAGAGCAGAGTCGTCACAATTGTAGCCATGCAACATGCAGAAATACAAAGAATCAATTCTACAGAGGAACGGAAACTTCATCGTCCTGCGGCAATAATAATCGATAATCGGTGGACAGGAAAATGTCGCATCTTGTTTACTCAACAAAATCATTCGGCTAATTAGTTGCCTTAATAAAGGCAAAGCGTCGAATAATTAGCCTACGTTTGCGAGCAAAAATTCGCTGGATGTTTCTATAAACATATTATTTTATTATCAGAAACAAGATGAAACGGGGCGATATCTGTGGATAAGTGTTTAATGTAAGCTTATGCATTTTGCATAGCCTAATTATTTTCACGAGTATAGGCTAATCATTGCCCTAAATTATATGCAGTAGGCCTATAGCAACACCCCAAGTAATTTCTATCACAGAACTGTATGGTTACCGGCACTTGTGAATATTATTTTTGTGGCCATCCATTTCACTTTAATCGATGTCGCGTACTTAAAATTCCGTTTCTAATGCTAAAGATTGTTTTGAATATCCAAATATACTTTTTTTATTTTGCAAACATAATTATTCGTCAATCTGCAATCATAGATGTAATTAATTGAATGTTTTCATTTTGTAAACAAGATCTGAAATTTCCGGAATTACTGTCATAAATCATAATCCAGAAACCTGTACATGCAAGGTGGTTAAAAAAAAGATTCCGATCCTGTATATAAACGGTCCTTGGCTATATCCTACAAGCAGTGGCGTAGGCAAGGGGGTATTTCGGGGGTTAAACCCCCCCCCCCACTGGCTCCGAAAAAGTTTTTTAAGGCTATTTATCCATTTAAGTAAGAAAAAGTAGCCAAAAAAAGGGTATCCGGCCATAAACCCCCCCCATGAAAAATTCCTGGCTACGCCACTGCCTATAAGTCTCGCATTTGCTCCCTTTTCTGCAGCGGATTGTCTACAGAGTCGATCTGTGCGTTGGTTAGGCGGTGCATTGAGGGACCGTCTCCACTGTATCTGTTGCTCCACCTAATTTGGTCTCCATGCAGCGTCGATTCATCCTTCGAGCGGCGAACAAGGTGAGCTTCTGGTGCCCGCTCGTGTATTGCTATCCGACAGCGTCGTTCCTTAAACTTGTAATGGCCTCCCTGTTACACCGCACTCAGTGCCCAGCGGTCACTCCACTCTGTTCCTTAACAATCTCAAAACGCTCCTATTTAGCTGTGGTTGGATGGAGAACGCATCTGAGTTGCCTACCTTGAAGAGTTGCAATATAAAATTTTCGAAATAACTAAAAACAAAAATAAGAAGTAACAAAACAACATTAATGCTGCGCATATGAATTTTCTGGCCTTATCTGGTCTCATGTTCTAACTCGAGTAGACCTACATTCACAGCTCTAATAAACTTTCATCCAATAGACTTGATTACATCTAGGCCTGCATGCACGCTATATAGGCGCTTAGCTCTATAATAGGCCTAGACATAAATGATAAATGATACATGAGCTGTGAACGACTTTAACCACATAAACATTGTAACCTATTGTGTAGTCATGAGTTAACCTCCTTATAGATCGAACCCCGAACCAGAATTGGAATGCGACCAAGGTTGATTATCTTTTTGCTTCCTACGACTGTTCATGAGTGTAACCTAAGTCACGGTTTCAACCAGCTGCCATAATTTATTGTCTTTGTCGTACGAGCTATTTTATGGTCTGTAAACTGCTATTTTGGCGCCATGCACATATGTTTATAAGTGGTGATTGGTGAATAATTTTTATTTCGAGGCTATGTGCACAAGTCGATAGAGATAAAGCTCTTGACATCGTTTTCGCTCTGATCAAAGAGCACTGAAATCGAAAATGTCAGTCCTTCAGGTAAAAAATTCCGAGTCTAACCAAATTCACCCTTTTGCCTTCTAAAGCTCTTAATGTCCTCTTTGTTAGCCTTCCAGCTATTTATGAAAGTAATAAAGAAACGCGAATCTGGTCGTAATTTTTTTAGCCGAGGCATTTTCAGCCATGGCGCAACGTCCAATAGAAAGCGACGTGAATAGCGGCTGCGGACCTATTCTGGCGCGTTCTGTTAGGTCCAGTTACCTTCCTCAACTTCGTGAAGCCTCGACAAAAAACTAAAAATCCTGGAGAGTTAATCAAAGGCACTTAAGTTTTATGTTGTCGTCGACGCCCGTAAATTCTTTAGCAAATTCTTGGTGTGTTCGAGTTCGATAATTAACTATAGAAATGCCAGAATCGAGAATTAATTGATGTCCTTGAAGTCCAGGGTTCTGGCGTTCCGAAATAAAACGCGATCACAATCACAAGTGACGTAGACCAAGGATAATATAACACGGAGGCCTACATAGACTACCACTCGACGAAATCGTTGCGCCACTTCTTGACATTGCATTTTTCATTTGAATAACAAAGGCTATTCACGAGCGTATTATTAGGACTGGAATTTAATATAATATTATTATGACCTGTTCACTAAGCTTATAGCAATAAATCTCCTTGTGTATCTTATCTCTTGGACTTATAAGAGGTTATTGCCAGCAGTTGTTTCGTCTTTTTGTTCTCGATTGTAGCTCGTCAGGTCATAAAATGTGACCCGCGTGCCAGATTAAACTGCCACAAAGGCCTACAATACAACAACATTTTATACTGATTTCCAATCAGCGACCAAAAGTGCTCACACGACCCTCCTACAGAAGATCGATTGCACTTAGCAATTGTGCGTGAAAACTTGATCAAATCAGGTCCACCTGTACCATACGCCGGACTTCTATAAGTATAGGCTATAGGAATGCGTAGGTAGGCCTATAGGTCTACTGCTGATAAATGAAATCGAGATGTTGCAAAACGGAAACAGCCTCCCTATCAGGACTTTTTTAACGGGCATGCAGTTGTACACGAAATGTGCAGTTCTAAATGGATTTGTGTTTTTGTAGAAGTACTTCTGTACAGCTAAAACTAGCAAAATGGTCATTGTCCTCCAATTGGATGTAATTTACCATGAAATATGGGAAAGGAGTTGTGCAGTTCTAGACATTTCTTAAAAACAGCCTCCTCCCTATCTTCAAGTAGCCTATATGATGAAATAGTCGAATGTCCATCAGTTTCTTTCAAAAACTGGCTCATCTCTCACCATTCCAACTCCGTCTTTCACACCCTGCCATTCTACATATCTCCCTGCCTCTCTACATCTCTGTCACTCTATCTGTCTCTCTCCCCTCTTTCTCTCTCTCTTCGTGAAGAAAATTTTTTGACGTGAACTCAATCACTCAATCATTAATCCAACCAAATGAAAACAATTTCTATCATAATAATAAAAAAAATATCCTAAGAAAAGTTGGATCAAGAGGATTTTATAGCGCCGTAATAAAGCAGCGCACAAGGCAACAACTGATTGGCAAAACCGCATTCCAGACGCATAATCCACTGGGGGGGGGGGGGAAACCCAGATAATATCAACAGTCTACAGAGTCCCTATAATTCTTGCACCAACAGTGGATAGACAAAGGGGGTTAAACCCCCCCCCCCATTGGCTTAGGAAAAAGTTTTTCAAGGTTATCCACTTAAATAAAATAAAAAACAATTGTTTGTAGTAGGAATTGTTTTTCCTACTTTATTCCCTTTGTTACTCTATTCCCTTTTTATTTACTGTGATGCTGTTGGGTTGGTGTCAGGAAGGGCATCCTATTTGTCGTAGCCCACTTAAACTCGAGAATTTCTGCTTTGTAAGGTGTAGCCTGCCATTCATTGTACGGTTAAAATATTATATCTATGGTCCAAACTACTCAGAAGACGTCAGACGAGGACTGTTGAGTCCTGTTGATTAATTATTATTGGTCCTTGGCGGCTGTTACATCTAACTCGTTGACACCTAAGACTATATTAAAATTCAAAGAAGCAGAGGGCATTGACCGCGCGGCCGACGACAGCCTACGTCATACAGCAGAACCCGTATTTTACTTATTTATTATTTACCCTCTCTTGTGTGCCACCGTCTGCTACTACGCCCAAACTGATCTGACAACATACTTACCCGAATTTGAATCGAAGGACGGTCTCTGCTTCAGTTAGAACTCACCAACGTCCTTTACGGTTCGTAAATAATTATCTGGCATATACATGTAGTTACGCGGTTTCCGTGACCAGAACGTACCCTAATAAATCTCTGCAGATACGAGGATATAAAGACGATAAGGATGACCTGGACTGTGTCGTTCGGCCTCCAAATTTCGCGGACTCATCTTTGATTTACTTTTTGTGTACCGGTGTCGGTCTAAAACTGGTCTGTGGTGGTGGTGGAGGTGGTGGTGGTAGTGGTGGAGGTGGTGGTGGTGGTGCAGATATTGGGCCAAAGTAGCAGCTAAGTAGATCTGCCGGTCAATGGTGGATTGGTCGCTGCTTGGCGGAGTGGATGGTGTAGGCCTACGCGTGGAGGGAGGGGGCTGCGAGGAAGTTACTTTGGCGATTGCTCTGTCTCTCTTTTATTCTCTGTCTGTCTGTCTGTCTGTCTTTCTGTGTGTCTGTCTGTGTGTCTGTCTGTCTGTGTGTCTGTCTGTCTGTCTGGTCTGTGGTGGTGGTGAAGGTTGTGGTGGTAGTGGTGGAGGTCTGTCTGTCTGTCTGTCTGTCTTTTTGTTTTTATGCATGTATCTCTGTGTATCTGCTGTTGTCTGCGTCTCTGAGTCTGATTCCATGTCAGTCTCTTTATGTGTCCGTCTGTCCGTCCGTCCGTCTACCTGCGTGTCTGTCTGTCTGTCCGTCTACCTGTCTGTCTGGCTGTCTGTCTGTCCGTCTGCCTGTCTGTCTGGCTGTCTGTCTGTTCGTATGGTTGGCTCCCTATCTGTCCATCTATCTGTATGTCTGTCTGAACGACTTTAAGATCGAGAAATTGGCCTCGAGTGACGTAGACACGGACCTGCCCGCTAGGAGGCGCGCAGTTAACGACTCGTCTTTTATTCGTCTGCGAAGGAGGGAAGTAGAGAGAGAGACGGAGGGAGGTGCGGAGGGAGGGACCCGCAGAGAGAGAGAGAGGAGGGAGGGATGCGATGCCGTCGGTTATGGTTTCGTCAAAGTATAAAAGGCGGTGGTTCCGCTGGGTCGTCAGTGGTTGGTCTGCGGCCTACAGAGAACGAACGAGAGACCAGAACACGGCTACGACGACGACGACGATTACGTCTTCGAACGTCACCGAAGCGAGTCAGCTCATCGACGACCTTACTCACTCGCAGCTCCTCGTCTGAGTACTCAAACCGAGAACTCAACATGCTCAACATGCTTTCGACGACACGCGTTGAAGACTGGGTGCAGGGAATCGCCGGACTGACGGAGTTGGTGCTCATCGCTCGCCTCTTCTTCACCGGGACACTCCTGCTCGTGGGTCTCCGCGTCGCGCTGAACAGTCTTTCGGAGGCACTCTGGAGCAAGGGGGGCGCCGGCGAGACGAGCAGCCGCCGTCTGTCGGGGCCGTGGGGTCTTCCGTTCGTCGGCTACATGCCGTTTCTCGGGTCGCAGCCGCACAAGACCCTCGCCCGCCTCGCCGATCGTTACGGCGACATGTTCCGGTTGTCGGCCGGATGTCGGCGCTTCATCGTCGTCAGCTCCGTCGAGAAGATCCGCGAGATGGCGCGACGATTTCCGGAAGAGCTGTACGGAAAGCCGAAGACGTTCACGACGGGAAAGCTGACGGTGGGTGCGCACAACGACATCCTGAAACGGTGGAAGAAGCGGCGCGCCTTCACGAACGCCGGACTGAAGAACCTCGAACGATACTGCATCAACGACATCATCGAGGAAGAGGTGAGCAACATGGTCGAGTTCGTCGGCACCATTTCCGGTTCCGGTGAAGCGGCACGTGACGTCCGACACGACCTGTCATACTTCGTGTCGCGGGTGCTCTACCGCGTCGCATACGGTGGCCAGCCGGACGAGGCGGCGAGCGACGGTCTACGGAAGATGGTCCATGCGATGCCCGACTACACGAAGTCGATCGGGTCCTTCAGCCCCTTCGACCTGATCCCCAGTCTCCGTCACTTCCTCAAGGACAGATTCGAGAAGTTCGTCGACTTCAACCGGTTCATGAGTCAGTTCTGTCGAACGGAGAAGGTCAAGTCCCTTCAGGCGATGGCGGACAGACCGGAAGCAGCGACGACGACGGATGAACTGGATCGTCAGGATCCGCCGTCCGACCTCTTCCACTTCTTCCAGCGGAAGTGGGCCCAGATGTCGGACGCCGACCGGGTGAAGTTCAGCTTGACGGACGACGTCCTCTACGACGGTCTGGAGGACATCATCCGAGCTGGAACGGAGTCGTCGTCCCTCCTCATCCACTGGTTCCTCCTCTACGTCGCCTCGTTTCCGCACGTCCAGGCAAAGATGCAGGCGGAACTCGACGACTACATGTCCTCGCGGAACTACCTCGACCTTCCGAGGATCGATGACCTTGTCAACCTGCCCTACTGCCAGGCGGTCCTCATCGAGACCTACCGATTCTGCAGCCTCAACCCTTTCCTGAAGCGCGAGCTGACGGCCGACATCGAGGTGGACGGCCTGAGGCTTCCACGAGGGACCGTCATCCTCTTCAACAACTGGGCCATCAACAACGATCCGCAGCAGTGGACCAGTCCGGAACAGTTCCTTCCGGAACGGTTCCTACTTCCGGACGGTTCCATCGACGCCGTCAAGGCCGAGAATTTCATTCCGTTTGGCTTCGGAAAGCGGAAGTGCATCGGGGTCTTCACGGGGAAGAGCCTCTGCTCCCTGGCCGCAGTCTCGACCGTCTACAAGTTCGACGTGCGCTTCGAGGCTGGATCGAAGCCCGACCTAGAGGCTGTCTTTGGAATCGGACTCTCACCGAAAGAATACAAGGTCGCGTTTAGGAGAAGGTCGCACGACGGCGAATCGAAAGAGTTATAGTGATATCAAATTATTAGTATTTATTCGTGATATATATTATAGTCTATGCAGATGATTGTCAATGCAATGTCTAAGTTATTGAATGAGAGCGTAGCATATAGAATTGAGCCTTAACCGAACTGTTGCTATTGTAATAAGCGAACTGTTTGAAAGCAGTAGCGCTGTATAAATCTGTGAATAGGCTAAGAAGAAACTGTTGCACTCGCGGCTTGCAAGTAATCGCGCGCTTGTTTTCAAAGGAACGAACGTGCGCACACATACACATACACACGCTCAACACAGAGACAAACAAACACACACACGCATACACAAGCAAACACATAGAGAATAACCGGTCTGAACTGTTTACTGAACAATTTCTATGCATTTATAATTATATATTTGACTTTTATTCAATTTAATGCACGCATTTACGTCTTTAGTTGAGTATAGGCATGAATTATACGCGCGTGTAGGCTATATATATATATACACAATATATGCTTATATGTAATAGATTATATATCTATAATATATACACATATATTCATATATGTATACGTATATATATATATTTACATATAATATGAAATGAGAACTGTTATTTTATATAGGTCATCTAGGCATTTTAAACGCAGTCAAATATCGGTAATAAATTATTATAAAACATTCAAAACATTTGTTGTATGGTGTTTAATTTTCAAGTAGGCCTACTATATCCTACTATAGGCTTAGTATAGGCCATAGATTATAGCGACATAGAACCGTGGACCAGAAACTCAGTCGTTACGAGCCATGGTTCTGTTTCAAGGCTGCAGAAGTCTGTGGGACGTGGGCCACATACAAGGCGTGGTTTGTTTTATCGCACGCACACATACGCACAACAATCTACATGTATAGGCCTAGTCTATTGCATATGTAGGCCTACAACGTGAGAATCGGACAGATCTGAAATCTGTTGAGACGGTTGTAGTAGGCCTATAGGACTAATTACTACACGTCGTCGACCAAAATCGTGGATATTTCAATGTAAAATAATTCAGATGGTCATTTTTTTAGGGGGGGCTGAGCCTCTTGTAGGGGGGGCCTTAGCCCCCCAGCCCCCCCTAGCGCCGCCACTGTTTAAGTCACATCTCAAATAATCGCTATTAAATGAACTTGAGAAATTTACGATTACGGTGGTGATATTAATTGCACTGTGACTTCATAAAGGCCATAGATAATTGCCATAGTAACCTTTTATATTAATTGTGATTTCTTAGAGTCGGTAGCGTAGTCCTGTTGCCATAGTAACCACAATAATAACTGCACTGTAATTTCATGGGGTCTATAACTCTATATAAAGAGCCATCGCAACGTCTTATAAAATTGCATTGTGATTTCATAGAGTCTATAAATTACCATAGAAACTTCTTACAATAATCGTATTGTGACCATACAGGCTATATAATACCATAGTAACCTTTTATAATAATTGCATTGTGATTTCATAGAGGCTGTAGTGTAGGCTTAATTGAGTTGCCATAGTAACATCTGCAATAACTGCATTGTGATTTCATAGGGTCTATATAAAGAGCCCTAGCAACGGCTTATAATAATTGCATTGTGATTTTATATTGGTTATAAATTACCATAGAAACTTCTTATAATAATTGTATTGTGACTTCAGACGGGCTATAAAATGCTATAGTAACCTTTTATAATAATTGCATTGTGATTTCATAGAGGCTGTAGTGTAAACCTAAATAAGTTGCCATGGTAACCTCTATAATAACTGCATTGTGATTTCATAGCCTAGCTATAGGCTATGATGGGGTCTATAATAAAGAGCCATAGCAACGTCTTGTAATAATAGCATTGTGATTTTATATTGGTTGAAAACTACCATAGAAGTTTCTTATAATAATTGTATTGTGACTTTATAGAGGCTCCATGTGGCAATTAAGACACGTACGTGCTAAGCCCCCGGTCCCCTGCCCATATCTCCAGAATCACAACAGTGGCCCGCCTGAACTCACGTAATTTTTGCATTTTGGGGGCTGAAGCAGCTGAACGATTATAATTAAGCGCATTGATGACGGCATTGATGAATTCGTTGTCGATTGATGATGTCACTGATGACGTCATTTTCGATTCATGATGTCATTGATGACGTCATTTATGGCGTCATTGATTAAGTCATTGATGCCGTCATCGATGACTTCAATGATTATGACGTCATTGATGATTGATGACGTCATCGACTATGGATGACGTCATTGATGACATCACTGACGATGTCATTGATGACATCACTTATGACGTTATTCATGACATAATTGACGACGTCATTGACAGTGTCATGAACAATTGATGACGTTATTGATAACGAGAGAAGTCGGCCTTGCCGTGGGCAAGTTCATAATATCAGTTAGACGATTATAATCGGGTCTGGCGTGTAAAGGTCGATTGTTTAAGACTATAGTCGGGAAAGGGGTCAAAAACTTCATCATCTTAGCATCGATACCTTATATATATATATATATATATATATATATATATATATATAGGCCTACTTACGTCCGAAGAGTTAATACTCAGAAAAAGATGCTAATTAATTCATTAATTCGCATATTTATACAGCGCTCCTTCAAGTAAAAAAATCTACTCAGAGTCGCTCCCAACTCCAGCGCGCCCAAATAGAGCATGCAGTTTTTAGTTTAGTAAGGAAGGGTGTAAGCGTAGCTCAAAAGGAAGGCCATTCCAGACCAGTGGATCAACAACAGAAAAGGCTCGATTCTTCATGGTAGTAGTATGAGCAAAATCAACTAAGAGGACTCCCTTGTCAACAGAGCGTAGCGGACGACGTCCTTGGATACCCAATGTAAGGTTGCATAGCTCTCGGAGGTAACTTGGGGCGAGGCCCTGACAATATGGCCACACCAATTCAGCTACCCTGAACTCAAAACGCTGGCGAATAGGGAGCCAGTGAAGTAGGGCCTACTTCAAGCATGTAGTTTGAGACATGACCATATTTCTGGATTTTCCCAATTAGGCGCACAGCACAGCGCAACACCCGGTCAACACAGGTCAATCTGCTAGGTGGGAAGCCAATGTAGAGCGAAGAGCAATAGTCGATGCGAGATGTAACAAATGAATGCACTAAAGTAGCCTAAGATCGAGTAGCAGCAGACGTAAGAGAACGGATGACAGCGCGAAGCTGGCGCAGCTGATAATAGCAGTCTCGAGCAAGACGGTGAAGTTGAGGAGCAAAGGTGAGTAACGCTCTTGGTCGAGTTAGACACCGCGGGGTCATGAACCGTGGCTGCAAAGACAAAGCCAGTAAGCTAATGACATATAAAAATAATAAATGAATGAACAAAATTATATTAAAGACTATAGCCTATATATAGTGTGCCTAAAGGTTTTTGAAGAGCATTCTTGTTATGACGTAACAATATAGGCCTAATGTTTGTAGAACAAAGAGCTATTATAGGGCCATCATAATTATATGCCGCCGGTAGTCCTATTTGCCATTATTTTAACAACGTAACATGCACTAGACCTATTATAGATACACGTGTACAGAATGACGTAGCAAAAGTGTTTGTGGAGCTAGAAGATGTCGTCATGATCAGTAGGTCCATATGTAGGGGCCTACAGTTCGAGCTATATTGTCGTAGCAGCAGCGAGGTTAATTAGTGACGCAACGACAATATTGCAAAATTGCAAAGCAAGTAGAAACCCGTTCAATATACGAACTCCACAGATCTAGTTGAAAGGCCTAATGTAGCATATATATCATCATGCCCAATAAAATTAGTGACGTAGCCTATGTAATAACAGGCGTCACAATAAAAGTTCATGGGTCCTTAATTTTCTTGTGAGATCTATGAGGCTGGACCCACGGTTTACCTCGACAGAAACATATTATGCCATGGTCACCACATTTATTAATCTGGGCCTATATGTGGGCCCCTCATTGCGGGCCCGGTTTATGCAGCACCCGGGTCCAGTGGCGGCGTCAGGATTTGAGTTTGGGGGTGGGCTGAATTTGCGGGAGAAAATTTTCCGTTTTCATTCAGTCGCCAAAATTTCTGACGACTTTCTTTTTTTAGTCATTTGGTCTATGCAAATCTCGTGCGTACCTTTACGGTTATTGGGGGGTCTAAAGGAGGTTAATCGTGCAAATATTTCATTTTTGCATGGAGAAAAAATGGATGACCTTTTTAGGGGGCTCAGCTAGCTCTCCCCTCCTAGCGCCGCTACTGCCCGGGTCCGCAGTTAGGCCTACAGAAACGGTTTTACTAAACCGTGATATTATTTAGCCTAGCCCATGCCATAGGCCTATATAGGTCTAAACGATGATAATCTTATCCACGAGGAGAATAAAGAAATATATATAGCCTGCGTAGGCCTACACTAGAAAAAGTCATAATTATAGACCTATATATATATAATTTTATATTAAAAAACATTAGGCTAGAGAAGAAATTAGGCCTAATATCGCAACAGTTGGCCTATAAATAAAAAAAACCTAACCGTTGTGAACAGTGGCGACGCCAGGATTTCAGTTTTGGGGGCTAAATCTGCGGGGAGAAAATTTTCCATTTTCAGTCGCCAAAATTTCAGACTTTTTGGTCATTTGGTCGAAATCTTGGAAAATGGTCCTTAATAATATATTAATTTTTTTATCCGCCAAACTTTCTGACAAACCTCGTGCATAGGCTAAGTTTACGTTAAGTTTTTAGGGGAGGCTTACCGTGCAAATATTTCATTTTTGCATGGGAAAAAAATGGATGGCCTTTTTTAGGGGGGGGGCTTAGCCTCCTAACCCCTGGCGCCGCTACTAGCCTACTTGTGAAAAAAGGGTTATGAGAAACAGAAACGCCCAAGATAGCTTGATAATAAAATTTCGAGGTAGCTAGGCTACAACTAATTTAACCAGAGACTCAGTGTAGGCTAATATAGGCCTATAAGCCTAGGTCTATCTTCTGCAATCAGTGCATGCATGCTTAGACCTATATAATTATAGCGTGTAGCCTATGGAAAAGGAAAGCACGTGCCTGGACGTCTGCCACTTGAACGGTTCTGCTGTCCAAATAAGTGGCAGGACTACGTTGAGATTTGAAAATAAGTACCTGGACGCCGTCCATGACAGTCCAGTCACTCTTTAAGCCCTGTCTGCAATGATAATGGATGCTGCGCCACATCGGAAAGTCCAGACCTACGAATAGGTATAGGGTATTTGTGGTCTATAGTAGCGCAAAAGAAATAACATTTTGGTGGGAGTGCTAGTCAATAAGTGGAATAACATAGCTCAACTTCCGGTAAGAAATGGATTGAAATGTTTGTTTAATGTTTATATTCAACCTTTTCGACCTATTATACATAAGCAGCCATGCCATAATATATAAACAATCGTGGGTGAACCTCATGTAAGTATTTCGAAGTTTGTAGCAATGAAATATTGTGATCTGACCAGAGATTACATTACGTGTAACGACAGGAATGCGTAACCACTGAGACGTGCACGCTACTCTTACCGTCGTAATCGTCGTCGTCGCCATCATCATTATTGCATGCAAGATCATTTTGTCACTTGTTGCCCTAGTGTGCTTGCGGTCGTCGTAGGAACTTTTTGATTGTTGTTCATATCATCAGTCTTTTGGATACTTGTTGAAAAGCTGCTTCATGGTCAAAATCACGGAGTGAAAATAGTAGGGCTAGTAATGAACTTACTTAATTTGTTTATTTACCTTGCATCATGTTGTCACACAAACATATAGCAGAATAAACGCTTAAAATGCTTAAAAGCATTGAGCCGAGTTGTTTTGTTTTTCAGTTTCTGAAATTTTGTTTTTACTATCTCCCATTGGCATGGCTGAACGTGGCAGTCCCCAGATGTCGCCACAAAGAGGCCGACTTCTGCCTTGTAAGGTCCTTATGCTCGATAACACGACGGGAGTCTTCCCTGTTGCAGTAAGTGACTAAATTCCACAATAGTTGAAGCATTTTAGAATCTGACACATGATGCAGCTCAACTGTGTCAATGTCGGGCTATTTTTAAAATTCTTAGTGACTTTTCCGTGACTTTGTGTTAGAAATGAATAAAGCCGGTACTAACAATCCTGATGGAGAATCGAATTTGAATGACTTCCTTTGCATGGACGTGGCATGGTGTTGGCCAGTTTTCAAGCCTATTAGTGAAAAAAGTAATGAACGTTTTAGCATTTTTTTTTGCAGGCTGTGTGCTTTTTACGATGCTGCTTTAAGTGGCCATAGAAGAGTTTGCATTATTAATAGGACCTTATAAATACCTCATAGTTGAATGGTTGCTTTAGCTTAATGACACTGTGTAATAATAAAGATCATTAATGTTGCCCTCCTTTTTTACCCAATCTTGGGACTGGCACTGTAAAAGTGCAAAGAGTGGCGGAGTTCTATATTCTATAGTTCTTACCTGTTATTTTGAGAAGCACTTGCGAAACATTGTAAATGTCCAGATAAACGTAAAACTCGAGCAATCGTTCGTATTAATCTGTTTTTGGTTTGTTTTCTTAGCTTAAAAGCACTGGTCGCGTTCTGTTTGATGCCGTTGTTGAAAAACTTCATCTTCTCGAAGCTGATTACTTTGACATACAGTTTACAGACCTCGAGTCAATTCCAGTGAGTTTTAAAGACAGTGTGGCATATGCACTTTCTTGAACTTTAGGGATATGTCCAATTAAACGTGCTGCAGAGTTGTTTGTTATGTGACATGTTTCAGTAAAACTGCTGCATCGTTCTTAAATATGCCTGAATTTCACGCCTTGCTGTAAAATTGCTCCATCTTGCCGATCATCGGACATTGTTCAGAGTTGCAAGAACTGCGGGTTGAAGTTTGATAATGTGCAACGCTTATTATCATGGCTGTATAATCACAGTGGTGGCGCTAGGGGGCCCCCTAAGAAAGGCTATCTGGGGTTTTTTGACTTGCAAAACTGAATTATTTCTATGATTTTTGATTGGATGACTAAAAAAAGGCCGTCAGAAATTTTGGCGGATGAAAATGGAAAATTTCCATGAGATTTCGGCCGGATGACAAAAAAGGTCGTTTTACCTCGGCATATCCCTAAATTTGATCATGTGTCCAGCTATATGCTGGAGACATTACACTGGCTTCCTACTTGGCAGCGCATTGAATTTAGGATCGCTGCTCTAGTTAGGCAATGCCAGCTTGGAATTGCCCCACACTACTTGCAAGAGCTTTGTTGCTCCACTAGTATTTCCATGCTGTTGTTTATTTCCATGCTGTTGTTTAATTCCATGCTGTTGTTTATTTCCGTGCTGTTGTTTATTTCCGTGCTGTTGTTTATTTCCGTGCTGTTGTTTATTTCCATGCAGTTGTTTATTTCCATGCTGTTGTTTATTTCCAGTGTTGGGTCGACAGAGAGAAGTTGATAATAAAGCAGGTTTCACCTCAAGACCTCAATTTCAGATTCATTGTCAAGTTCTACACTCCAGATCCTGGGCTTTTAGAAGACGAGCTAACAAGGTGTTTAGAAATCAATGCTTTTGTTCACTGATGCGTACATTTGTTCAGATATTCAACCACTTCTTTGTAATCAAATTTACACATCAGACACAGCAATTAATAATATTATTAAATAATAATAATAATAATATTCATTTTTTAGTATAAACTGACAAGTATGCAGTAAGATTATATGATATATATATATATATATATATATAATCTTACTGCATACTTGTCCATCTAGCAGTAGCCAGAGTATAATTTAACTGATTCTTGATGTTTAATATTTATAAAACTTAACTTTTAATCTCTCTCCTATTGCTTAGTTCTGGTCCAAGTTAACTTTGCAGGAATGAGACGATAATTTTGAGCCGCCATACTTTATGTTTAGATATCTCTTTGCACTGCAAGTGAAGCGTGACCTGCTCAGTGGTGCGTTGTGCTGTCAAGAGCACACAGCTGTCCTCCTGGCATCTTTTATCGTTCAGGGTGAGTGCTGTGTTTCTTATCAACATAGCAGCTTACGTAACAACTTACACATTCAATACATAATGTATAGATTCTTAGCTGATATAGCTGTATGAGATTCAGTTGCAGACACTTAAATTGGACATATGAGGAGTTCTCTTGAAGGGGCGCTATATAAATGTACAGTTGCAATTACAAAATTACATAGTCCCTCTTTTGTTGTCCACATTTATCCATCTGCGAGCAGTTAACCTCCCTCTCTCACTCCATCTTTTTTCATACTGTACCTTAAACACCAACTTAGGTCAGACTGCAATGCATAGTTATTGTTATGTTCTTGTTCTTGTTGATGACAATGATGATGTGAATCTGCTAGAGCACAGATCTGTGTAGGTGATAGCGTTTCTGTTACTTAGTGATGATCAATACAATGCAGCTATTTGCTTTCATTTAGCCGAGGTGGGTGACTATTCGGATGAGTTGGTTGAACAAGACTACCTCGCTCAGATCCAGCTGTTGCCCAGCCAGACGAAAGAAATCCAGCTGAAGATCATGGAGCACCACAAGGAACACATGTGAGCCTAACATGTTACAAGTGCAAGACTTATAATTCAGAATTACAAAGAATTGCAATTATAGATGTGGCATGATAATTCATGCCAGATCTGAAAGATGTTTGAAGATTTCTATTCCTGTATGACACATTAAAATTGAGTTACGTAAAGCAACCATTCACAGAATTAGTTTGTTGCTTGAAAGATCAGTCATTGAAGGACTGGCTTGAAATTATAAGGAAATATCTCAAGTGCAGGAAACAGAAAAACTGCTATTGTGTGCTGTGGTTAAGAAAGACGAGGGTGTTAACACTTCCTTCACATGCATTGCTGCGTGTTGAGGTTAGTCCAAGGGAACTGATTTTCGTTTGATGATGTCTTTAGGTTTTTCACTGTACAGCATCTAAAAATTTTCAATTGGTGCTTTATAATGTTCAGTTAATATTGCGACTTTCCGTTATCTTACACAACTGAATGACAATTGAAGACATGATTTGGAGAGATATTACAGCAAGCATATCTGATTGAAGAAATAGTGGTTGATTGAATAAATAGTGGTTGATTGACCAAATGATTTAAGTTGAGCACTGAGCAGCGATATCATCAATTTCTGTGGTATGATCCAATTGGTTAATTTCTGACTGGCTTTATAATTGATTGTAACTGGTTGGCGAAGCAGTCTGTTTGATTCTTGAGCTGGTTGTTGACTTGATTGCAGTGGTCAGTCAGCATTGGATGCAGATTTCAATCTTCTGGACACCGCACGTAAAGTGGAGCTGTATGGAATTCATATGCATCCAGCTAAGGTCATTTCTCAATTTCAGAGTACCATTCAGTGTAACGTAATTTCTCAATTTCAGAGTACCATTCAGTGTAACGTAATAGCGAATTATGTAACATCCTTATAAAACTCCAAGCTCTCATTAACTTTGGTTTTTTGTTTTTGTTTGAGGATCATAGTTTACTGTTTCATTTGTAGTAGGGAGTAGTAGCATAAATGCAGTGATGGTGAATAAGCCAGTGCCAAGTATGTAGCATTTGAGAAGTTTCAAGATTGCAAACATAATGTATTAGAGAATTCATGTAATTGGTGCCATTTTTGAATAATTCTATTTTTTAATGCTTTTGTATTGGAGTAGGGTAGATAATAGCTTCGTCTGTAGTGGAAAGATCGTTGAGCGAATGTGAACTTCCACAATGCGAAATCAGACTAGGCAAGACTCTGAGGTTCAGAAGGTCAAAAGACGTCCTTTTGTTACATGCTGTATTGACTTCTGAAAGTTTTATAATCTGTAGGATCACGAAGGGATCAGTCTGTACTTGGCTGTTGCGCACATGGGGATCATCGTGTTTCAGAACTACACAAAGATAAATGCATTCTCGTGGGCAAAGATTCGAAAGTTGTGTTTCAAGCGCAAGAAATTCATCATAAAGCTTCATACTGATGGAGGGGTAAGAAACTATAGCTTATAAATGTCGTTGTGATCTCATCCTTTTGTTAGGCGATAATATGTAAGGATACTGTTAACACATTGCTAATGCTTCTTAAGAAAGTTTTCAGAAGGGCAGTCATTAGGTTAACCCTTTACGAACCAAAGCATAGCAAATGGTACATGGGAAATCCTACACCCTCAGTCGGTAAAGGGTTAAAGGCTGAAGTTGAACAACCCTAACAATACTTTTCTACCATATCCTCTTGCATCTTTTACTAACTTGAAAAGGATGTATGGTGAGTTGTGCTCAATGGTAAAGAATATGTCTGTCGTAGAGCACTATTCATTGTATTGTGACTGTGATATGGTGCTGTGAGAGTTCTAAATAAGGTGCCATGTATAAGTGTGCAGATTATGAACAGACATCAATTTTTTCGTTTCTTAAGGCTTACAACAAAGACACGGTGGAGTTTTATTTCCCGTCACGCAATTGGTCGAAGACGTTTTGGAAGAAGTGCATCGAGCATCACGCGTTCTTCCGTTGTCACAGCGTGCGTCACATACCTCGTTCAAAGTCGCGGGTCGTCAGCCGGGGATCTTCGTTTAGGTTAGACCACTTTCTTATGCTTCTGTCCTTTTATTGGTTTCTAATTTCTAGAGTTCCACTACCTAGTGGGATGGTATCCGTGAGCTGAGAATGTGTGGTATCACTAACATGTCTTGAGTGCATTATGTTGCAAGAGTGTGCGCGTGTGTTCGTGTGTGTGGGTGCATTTTACGTATCTGTCTGCCAGGCAGTGCACGGGATTGACGAAAGAAATTCCAAGCTCCTGGGCAGAGCAGTCTTCCTGGGCAGAGCCCCTTAACTCTTTGATGCTTTATGATAATTTTTTTAAACATATTGAGATAATAAGAGTGCAGATATGACCTACGATGTTATATTTCTATATGCAATGTGATCTTATTCATTTGTTATTGATGTGAAGTTTAAACTGATTGTAACTAATTCCCTGTAATATTATATATAAAAAGATATGGATCACAAACTGTGTTTATGACTACTTAACCCGTGTTCCTAACAATCGCCGGACCCCTGAAAGTTCCCCCTCTGCCCCCCTCCCTCCTCCATCTCGATGGCCCTGTAAGTGCTGCACCTCTGAGCGTGAATTTTATGTTCACGTGACTTAGTTTCTAAACATGATCAGCTCTTGGATGGCTTGAACCGACATTCTCCACCTATCAAGGCAAGCACCCCAGCCAGTTAGTTATCGTATCCCATTTATAGTACAGCACAGTGCACAAGTGTATTGTTCGATATTATTTAGATAAGTACAGTAGAGCCCTCTTTGTAATACTTGAATTTGCTTTAATGTTAAGCCATGTAATTTTTTTACATTTACTGTTTTTACTGTATATTCAGATACACAGGAAAAACACAAAAGGAACTTATAGACTACGTCCGTGAAAATTACGTAACAGCTACACCTTTTGAAAGGTATGACCTTTGAGCTACCAGCGGTGCATTCTTTGTTACCTGACTGACAATTTTTTGGTATACATCATTTGATGGCGTGGGTGAATCATGTGAATTGTTTTGCCTTTCCTTTAAACACAGACAGTCTGATCTGTTTGCTCATGTGATTCAATCATAAATTCAATCATGAAGGTGTTTGGTCATGTGATTCAATTATAATTTCAATCATGAAGGTGTTTGGTCATGTGATTCAATCATAAATTCAATCATGGAGACCTGTGCAGTGCAATTTGCAAGCTGCTTGCATAGTATTATCTTAGTGATCTCCTTGACCCACGAGCATGGACTGCAATGGCCAGAACTAGAACTTTTGCCGTCACTGTTCCTTTACTTTGGCATCAGCTCTCTCCTTTGACATATTCATCGCTATTAACTGGCACCCCAAGTGTATTCGACCTGTACCCTGCATGGTTTCCACTGACTCTGCCCCCTTCGAACGGGGCCATGTGACCCGCCTTCCCCTGGAACGTGTGAAACGTCCTGTTCTGCAGTGGAGGAGACAGAGACGACTGGTTGTCCACGTAGCCAGCCACGTGCATCTTTTAACTGTCTCAAAACTGTTTTCTTTCGGTTTTTCACATGGATTTCGCCTCTGAGTGTGTTCCCTATGAGTGGCACTTTGTAAATATATAGATCAATATAATGCAGTACTTAATAATATAATAATAATAATGATATTATTATTGTATTATTGCAGTATTTACTGATCTGTTAATAGATCGACGAGTATGCGTACGATGTCGGTTGTCAACAGCCGCGCTGGAACTCCGAAAGTTGGAACGCTGAGTGCGCACGACCTCCACTACGGCCATCACACGAGTTTCTCGAGCGGGTCTCGGACGCTTGACCGGTCGCAGGTGTCCAGCTTTGACCATCCGGTGGCTGGCTACGTCGACAACCAGGCGTCTCTGTCTCCCCCACTGCAGAACAGGACGTTTCACACGTTCCAGGGGAAGGCGGGTCACATGGCCCCGTTCGAAGGGGGAGTAGTCAGTGGAAACCATGCAGGGTACAGGTCGAATACTCTTGGCAACAACGCTCGAGGTAAATATTATTATTATGTCTCATTTATTTATTGCATAATTATTCAGTGACCAAGCTCTGACTAATCGCACTGAACACGGACTTGCCCAAGGTCTCTGTACAGTGACTGTCTGTGGGGTTTTGCCCGTTCTCCATTTTACAGGGTAAGCTCTAACCAATTGATCAATACTTGCGCTGATTATTTAATATTTTACTGCTCTGTAGCACACATACTGTTAAATGTCGATTATAAGATAGTATGCCTAGCATGTTGATTAAAAGATATTATGCCTAATGCCTAGAACCCTTGCAGCCACATTCTGCGCTAATCTCAAGACTGCTTTCGTTAGCCAGGTTGAATGGGGAGTGCTGCTGAGTAGATATAATCTTGGTGCTACTAAATGAATGATGGCCGTTCCTATGATGTTAGTCTTTTCTAATGCTATGTTATACTTTGAACAGCAACGTGTTTGTTTTCAGATGCCAGTAAACTGACTAAGCAAATGGCGTTGTTTTAAAGTCCTGAAGACGAGTATATACGTGTGGTCTACGTGTGACTGTGATGATGTGTTTAGGTGACCCATCCGGTTACCATCCTACAGAAGTCCTTGATCCATCGCAGTTCATGCTATCGAAAGAAACACATCAACTGTCGTCGTCAGCTATATTCGCAAGCAGTCGGTCGACATCTCGTGAAACTGCGCCCGACAACTATCGCTACCGACAGCGATCAATTGAAACTGATGAGCAGTACAATGCACCTTATTCTAGGTGCGGAGAAATGGTCACACAATAATTAATCAATGATATTAATTGCTGAGTTTTGGTATATACAGAAAGAGATTAATTATGACTATCTATCCTTCATTATTATTATTGTTTATATTATTATTGTTATTATTATTGTTATTATTATTTACTGTCCAGTTTAATTGTGTATTTATTTTTATTATTCACTATCCAGTTTGATTATGTATTTATTTTTATTATTTACTCTACAGTTTGATTGTGTATTTATTTTTATTATTTACTATCCAGTTTAATTGTGTATTTATTTTTATTATTTACTATCCAGTTTAAGTGTGTTTTTATTTTTATTTACTATCCACTTTGATTGTATTTATGTACCAGCACAACTTGATTTATTGCATTTAAAGTGAGTTTCAAAAGCACTGTACAGCTGATTAGCATAGTAATAAACCATTTTGATTTCTTTAAGATATTCCATCCTGTAAATGGGTAATTACTGATTTTTGTTTATGTACAGTGGTGAGCCACTTCTAATATCATTAGCTTGCTGTGTCTTCAATACAGGCCTCCAAACATACAGGTTGGTTTGAAGGATGGTTGGCCTCCGCTGCCTGGGTCCTTTCGACAGGATTCCGGTGCCACCTGTAGTGAGGAGGAACTGCCCCCACCTCCGCCTCCGATCTTTGAGGAGGAGACAAGGAGGCAGCGGGCGCGGTTGACACGGGAACAACGGGACGATACCATGGCAACGGGAACGTCCAAGTCGACGACTTCGGCGGCGTCGATCACCCTGACGAGCAATGCGAGCATCATGTCGTCGCAGACAGAGGAGTCGGAGGAGGAAGACAAGAGAAAGGTTGGTGCCAGTTGTTAGACTGATGACTCACTGCATTGTGTCTGAGATTTTAAATGATGTTTGTTGCACAGATTGTCTCCCATTCGACTTAGCTTTTGTGGTCTCACCTTGCAATTCTGTTGACCCTTTACTGACCACAGTGCAGTAAATGGTATGCAAGCTGTCTCCTGTGATTGGTTTCAACTTGTCTGTAGTGTCATTCACTGTTGTGTCAGTGTTGACTTTTTCTACAGCAACTTTCATTGGGCAATTTTGGGCCGTTCGGATAATCCCTTGCCCGTTTAGTGTCAGCTAATCACCACGTTCACACGTTTTTTAATGAGCATGTACAATGTACATTGTACAAAGGGTGACCAGTGCTGCTCATTGGTAGTGTTAACACACACATACGCTGTGTTAAGTGGCTGAGCGGTGATATCCTACTTAATTTGTCAAATTTGTTGTGCAGAAGTTTCTTGCCGATCGAACTTACTACATCGTGAAAGAACTGCTGATGACGGAACGAACTTATAAGAAGGACCTAGAAGTGGTTACTGTGGTAGGTTGGGAAGTTGCTTCATTCTGTGTCGTATGCTACTGACTTAAATTATTCTTGTGGATGCACTGCTTCCACATCTCGATTTTATTATTGTTATATATGAAATTTGCAATAATTTATCGATGAATATGTTAAGGTTTGAGTAGCATTGAATAAGACAGTGGTTGGTTTTGAGGTAGATTCGAACCTGCGACCTTTCAGTCACAAGGCGACGAACCTACCGCTAAGCCACCATGTCGCCGTGCTAGCCCGAGATTTTTACATCTCTGAAAATAAGCCACCTTTGGGAAGCAAACCACGGTCCACATGCTCTCTTTCACAGAGTTGCATGAGACACGGCCAACACTCGTACCGATGTAGCTAACCGGGCTAATTAATATTACGAGATAAATCATTTATATTTTCTGAATTTGATTTAGTATTTTTAATTACAATTGGTTGTTTAATAAACTTGGGACGGGCGGGCACTGCCATAGTTTGAGCAGTGGGGGAGAGTTGGTAATTGTGGTGTTGTTATTTTAATTGTGTTTTTAGTGGCTCAGAGATGCTGTCAGTCACGTAGATGTTATGCCGGAATATTTGATGGAACTTCTCTTTGGGTCTCTGGCGCCAATCTACGAGTGCCACTGCACGCTGCTTCGCGACCTGGAGCAAAGACTAACGAGCTGGTGGGTCACTAGTTGTAGTATGCTCTCGAACCTTCTTCTCTCTATGCGGTCTTTGCTAGCCACATCAAACATCTTGTCATAACAAGTTTTTGTAATTAATCTATTTGTCTATTAATAACGTCCTGTTAATAATCTGGAGTTAATTTTGATTTAGCGTTGCTGACTTGTATCGCAGTTCACTTTGCAGTTATGTATAAAGCTTATGCGTAGACCAGTACTTCAAATCTAATCAAGTGTATTCGAATTTAGCAAATTCTTGCATTCTGTTCCATAAATAATTATATATATTATATATATACAATTATACATACCATATATATATATATATATATATATATATATACTATCATACATGATTTTTATTGGCATATCAATGAATATTATACATATAATAATGTATGTTATTTTCTTGATTTATTTATTTGTAGGGAAGGCAAGATTGTCATTCCAGGCGATGGAGATGTTAAAAGAATTGGAGATTTACTGCTGAAGTACATGCATGTGCTACAGGTAGACATTTTATGCATCTTACTCTTTTTTTCCTTGTTGCTTTGTATCTTTGTGTGTCGTTGTTTCTGCTGTTTGTTCTGTCATTATCGCTGTTTGTCTCTCTTTGTCTTTGTTTTGCCAGTGTGCTTCTATGGAATGGCTTGAAAAGCTTCTTCAAATCGGGTTTTGGATCTTTCTCATTTATGACAATATAGATGTAAATCTTTAAAATTGAAACTTCTAAATTCCTCAGGACCACACAAAACCTGTGTTAGAGAAACCAGCTTACTCACTGGAGCTGTAACAAATTAATTCTGCAATTGTCAGGCTGTTTTTTATGTTCTTTTGCCAGATCAGAATCTGGGGGTCAGGTTGAGGGAACAGCAATTATGGTGACAATGATCGTCCACTGTAATGTATGATACATTATGAGAGATACAGCAGACCTTGCATTTACCAAGTGGTTCCATGCTATACTTTGACAATCCTCTGCCTTTTGCTTTAATAGCCCTGGTGTTCTGTAATTTAATTTTCTAAATTTAAAGCAGTTATTAAAAATGTGAAAACAGTAAATCCAAATCTGATCTGATGCTTTATTGATTTGTGTTTTGATGGCACAGTGCTCCTTCTTTGTTCGTCCTGTGTTCTGTTCTTTAATACTTTGTTTGTTTCCTTGTTTGTTTGTATGCGCACTTGTTATAGCGCCCCTTCAAGCACTCTACTCAGAGGCGCTCCTGACTGCAGAGCGGACACTGCATTGGAGTTTCACGCCGAAGCGCTGAGCAATTGCGAGTGAAGGACTTGCCCAAGGTCCCTACACGGCGACTTGAGGTGGATTCGAACCTCGAACCTCCTGGCTTCAAGGAAACGACGCCACCACTACACCACCACGCCCCACGCGTTCTTTGTTTTCTATATTTTGTTGGTCCTTTGTGTTCATTCTTAATTCTTTGTTCAGGTCTGTGTTTACTTGAATTGCTTCTTTGATGATTTTGTGCTGTGCGTTTTTAAACTGTGTTTGTGTTGTGATCGTGTGTAATTTAGTGGTACCAGAAGTTTCTCGAGCACCAGGAAGAGATCCTGGTTCAGTTGGATTTGACGATGAAGCGACATCGCGATTTCGATCAGCTCATCACGGAGTTTGAAGGACGTAAGGTCTGCTACCTGCCGCTCTCCTCGTTCCTCATGAAGCCCATTCAAAAGCTTCTACACTACAAACTCATCCTTGAAAGTAAGAATTGAACGGCTCCTCATTGAACTGCTTGGTTACAGTGCATCCATTTTATCAGCGCGTGAAATCTAAGTTAAGGTTAAGAATCCTGAGAAATGTGCAATTGGTAGGTCTGAATCAGAATACCTCACAAAATTTCCTTTCCAACTCACCGTTGAGTTCAATCAATTCCATCTGTATGGAGTATGCTGCTGTATTGGCATCATTGGAAAGAGAGAGAGATTCAAACAATTTGACGTATATTTGTTCTGTAGACTAGGACTGGAACTCTACATCCAAGACAATTATTCGTTCTGTGTACTTTTTGTGTTTTGTATTTTTGCATCAGCCATACTTGCAGAGTGAGTCAAAAATGGAAAATGCATGGTGTTGCCTTTTTGATATTTAATTTTCCAGAGGAGACTAGCAATTTCTTTTGAAAAGTTCAGATAGAAGGCTTCAAAAGTGCTGAACCTATCCACCCGGTAGTCTTGTTTCATGCAGAGACTAGATTACGTTGATGGTTCAGTAGTAGTTCTAGTTGACTAGACTAGAAGCTGGATACTTAATAAATAAACAGATGGTTCAATGACATCAGTATGTAAAGAAATCCAGACATGTGTGTGCCAGATATAAGATTCCCAAGTGTCAGGTACAATGCATGTAAAAGATGTGACAATCTTGGACCAGTTCATAGGTCCCTGGGGCTGGATCCGACCCATTGGCCATATGTTGCCAACCGCTGTCTTGGAAGCTAAAAATTGCGGTAGTCACATCGTATAATAAGGCCCAAAAAAATAATGCTGTGTTTCCGGTAACAGAGCTAAAAAAAATTGGGTAGGTAGGTCGAAAAATATTTTTATTTTGTAAAATATTTTTATACAGTGATTATCCGAAAAATTATACCCCACTACTCTTTTTTGCGTAAAAGGTACACACTGCAGCAAAGTACGTGTTTTAAGCAAGTATAAACTGCCTATTTCCTCGACTGTCTGCACCTAAAACTGCTCTAGAAAACAGTTCTATTAATTTCATTTTGTTAACATCTTTTCTGGTAAGATAAAGTGGGAAGGGAAGGGGAAGATGAGTGCGAACAGAACATCACTGCTAGGGGTCGTTCCAGACTAGCCGAGCCAGTTACTAGTTACACCTAGAGGTCGCTAGATCTATTTTCCCTAGTCAACGTTAGAGGTGGCTCAAGTGAGAATGATAAGGCTAGAGGTTTTTCAAGACTGACAGCCAGGAAGTAGTTAAGCAGGCGTAAAACTCTAATGCAGTGTCCACACTGTAGTTGGGAGCCCTTCTGAGTAGTTAGCTTGAACAGGTGCTATAGAAATTGAGAGATCAATAAAATAAAATGAGACATTCTATTCACTTGAAAACGGTTCTTTTTGGCCATGCTGGAGTCGGGAGCCTCTCTGAGTAGTTTCCTTGAAGAGGTGCTATATAACTACTTGAATGAATGAATGTTAAATCCTTCACCAAAGAGTGCTCGAAATAAAAGAGAACTGCTCAGTGAGCGGAAGAGAGCAGAGTTAGTAGAAGAGAGCACTGAGCACAAAAAGGCACAATAAACACAAGAGCACACTGAGCAAAAGAGAGCAGAAAGAGGCAGAGAGCAAAGGAGGGCACAGTGATCGCAAGAGAGCCTAGTCAGCTTAGGAAGTTAAAGTGAGCAAAACGAGCTACCGTGAGATGGATGGATCCGATTTGACCAGGGTCTATGACAACAGAGGCCGTTACCCTGGACAGAAATTTGCTCAGCGTATTACAGCACTCAAGAGCTTTCCTTTCAGATCTATTACTCTCTCCCCCCCATCCACCCCATAACCGCCTGCCTTGTCAAACTACGTGGGAAACTATTGATTGCTCTAATTAACAGACCATTATATACCTTGAAAGACGGCTGCTTACGATCGTCGCCTGGCTTAGTGAATGCTATGTACATCTCATATACAGAAGACAATGCCACTGTAAAAAAATTCCATTAAATTTTCCGAGTCGTGGCAATAATTTAAGTGAGACGGTCGAGTTACCGGAAACACATTTTTTGGTGCTAAGATCCAACTTTATATGGAAGGCAATGCCATTGTAATATGTTAATAAAAAAAAGGAAAAAAAAAAGGAAAAAAAATGAAAATTTTTTTTTTTAATAAATTTTTTTTAAATAAATTTTTTTTACAAAATTATTTGAGTCGCGGCAATAAAAGAGGGTCGGTCGGGTTACCGGAAACACAACATTATTTTTTTTTGGCCTAATTGCATTGTGATTTCATAGAGTCTTATAAGTTGCCACGGTGACCTCTTATAATAATAATTTATTATAATATGATTTCATAGAAGCTATGAGTTGCCATGTAAGTAACCTCTTGTAATAGTTGCATTGTTATGTATAAAGGCTATGAATTGCCATAGTGACCTTATGATAACAATTGCCTTATGATTCCATGGAAGCCAGGAATTGCATGTTGTGATCACTTATACTAGTTATTTCATTGTAGGTTTTATATAAACTATATATATTTTCTTATAGTGACCTTTTATAATAATTGTATTGGGATTTCATGGAGTCTATACATGTATATTAGAAAAGTATCCCCTTTTAATTTTGCATTGTGATGTCATAGAGGCTGTAAGTTGCCATAGTGACCTATTATAATAATTGTAATTGTGATTTCATGGAGTCTAAATATCATAAAATTGACCTCTTTTAATAATTGCATTGTGATGTCGTAGAGGCTGTAAGTTGCCAGAGTAACTAACCTCTTATGATAATTACAATGTGATTTCATGTAGTTTATGTTATAATTTAAGTGACCTATTTTAATAATTGAATTGTGATGTCACAGAGGTTATAAGTTGCTGTAGTGACCTCTTATAATTATTGCATTGTGATTTCATGGAGTATACATTATAAAAGAAGCCCCTTTTAATTATTGCATTGTGATGTCACAGAGGCTATAAGTTGCCATAGTAACCTCTTATAATAACTGCATTGTGATTTCATGGAGTTTATATAAATTATAAAAGTGACCTATTTTAATCATTGCATTGTGATGTCACAGAGGCTATAAGTTGCCATAGTAACCTCTTATAATAATTGCATTGTGATTTCATGGGGTTTATATAAATTATAAAAGTGACCTATTTTAATCATTGCATTGTGATGTCACAGAGGCTATAAGTTTCCATAGTAACCTCTTATAATAATTGCATTTTGATTTCATGGGGTTTATATAAATTATAAAAGTAACCTATTTTAATCATTGCATTGTGATGTCACAGAGGCTATAAGTTTCCATAGTAACCTCTTATAATAATTGCATTGTGATTTCATGGGGTTTATATAAATTATAAAAGTGACCTATTTTAATAATTCCATTGTGATGTCACAGAGGCCATAAGTTGCCATAGTAACCTCTTATAATAACTGCATTGTGATTTCATGGAGGCTATTATTGCTTTAGTAGTGGCATAGCCTCTTATGATAACTTCATTGTGATTTCATAGGAGCTACAATGCTACATGTATTTTGTAATGTGATTTGCTAAGACATGGTTAGAGTGAGCATGTTGATGGTTGATAGACACAATGAACCTTTCTCTGTGGTTTAGACATTGCTAGCCCAGACATGGATAGCAAGTTCTACTTTTATCAAAAGGCCACCCTATGATTTTAAGGGCAGCTCATAGGCCATAATTATGCCAATTTCAGGCTGATTTTTACTGAGTCTGATTCATTTGCCGAGGAAAATGGGGCAATGCTAATTTATTCAAATAAAAAATTGTCGAATGACCATTAAGGTAATTAAAAGTAATGTTTAAATGTGAAAACCTAATCATCCTCACACCTACTATGTCAACAGTGCTTGACTACAATAAAAATTTAAAAATGTTTCAAGTTTATTCAGTTACAAAATACATGTATTCCGGAAAAATGGCTGAAAAGTTTCCAAGTACCAGGTGCAATGTTAATAATAACGGCGTGTCAATGGCCAGTTCAAAGGCGCCTATGAGTAGGGGAGATATACAGGAATGACGATCACTTCTAGGAACGGCGACTTCTAGGAAAGGCGCTTCTAGGCTTCTAGGCTTCTAGGCTCCGCCTACCTAGGCTATAGGCTTCTAGGCCACGCCTACCTAGGCTTCTAGGCTACCCCTACCTAGGCTAATAGCCCTTCTAGGCTAGCCCTAATTAGCATAAAGGCCACTAGAGCACTTCCAGGAACGCCCTACTTAGGCTACCAGCGCTTCTAGGCTATACCTAATTAGCATACAGCCCACTAGAGCGCTTCCAGGAACGCCCTACCTGACTACCAGAGCTTCTAGGCTATACCTAATTAGCATACAGCTCACTAAATCACTTCCAGGAACGACCTACCTGGCTACAATCGCTTCCAGGCTATACCTAATTACCATACTAGCTACTAGCGCATCTAGAGCACATCTACTATAGCGGCGCAAGCCCCACACCGACCAGAAATGACTCAACGGACGCGCCCAGCAGCGCATTATGGGAGCTGCACTGGCTTCCACTCCTCGGCACCCTCCCCACCATTCATTCAAATTTCAATTCCTCACATGTAAACTGAACCCTACTTAGCCGCGCAAGGCCCACACCAACCCTAAATGACTCAGCATATACTCTCACCCTCCACAACCTTCCACCTCACCCTCCATTCCACCTCCTCCCCCACCCACAATTAGCCATTTTACACACAAGACCGGCCCAAGCAGAGAACTGCGAACCCTAGAGAGCGACCAAGCAGAAGTATAGATCCCATAGGCATGACATCTTTCGCCCTCAGCAGCATTCAACCTCACCCTCCAACCCTCCATTCCACCCCTCCCCACCCACAAATATTCATCTTACACACAAGAGCAGAACATTATGGAAGCGAGAAACTTAGAGAGCGACCAATCAGAAGGCTATATCCCATAGGCATGGCATCTTTCACCCTCCACAGCATTCAACCTCACCCTCCAACCCTCCATTCCACCCCTCCCCACCAACAAATAAGCATTTTACACACAAGAGCTGAACATTATGGAAGCGAGAAACTTAGAAAGCAACCAATCAGACGGATAGGGCCCATAGGCACGTCATCTTTCACCCTCCACAGCATTCAACCTCACCCTCCAACTCTCCATTACACCCATCCCACCCACAAATAAGCATTTTACACACAAGAGCAGAACATTATGGAAGCGAGAAACTTAGAGAGCGACCAATCAGAAGGCTATATCCCATAGGCATGGCATCTTTCACCCTCCACAGCATTCAACCTCACCCTCCAACCCTCCATTCCACCCCTCCCCACCAACAAATAAGCATTTTACACACAAGAGCTGAACATTATGGAAGCGAGAAACTTAGAGAGCGACCAATCAGAAGTATAGATCCCATAGGCATGGCATCTTTCACCCTCCACAGCATTCAACCTCACCATCCAACCCGCCCTTCCACCCCTCCCCACCCACAAATATTCATTTTACACACTAGAGCTGAACATTACGGAAGCGAGAAACTTAGAGAGGGAGCAAACAGGAAGCTATAAACTCTATACATGACAGCTCTCACCCTCCACACGCTTCCACATCACCCTCCAACCCTCCATTCCAGCCAGCTCCACACACAAATATTCATTTTACACACAAGAACTGGCCAATCAGAAAGCTTGAAACCTAGTTAGCGACTAATCAGAAGGCGAGAAATCGCACACACACTCCACCTCACCCTCCAAACCTCCACGCATTACCTCCACACACACACAAATTTGGCATACATGTATAAAATTTAAGCATCCAGCAACAGCTAAAACATATACATGAACCCTTCAGAAGAATATAATTCCTACATATGGATCAAAAATAGAAGCAATTTTCGCCATTTTATTCGAAAATATGTATATAACAGCAATAAATACAATTAAATTATACTAAATTATGACAATTATTCAGAATTTCTTACAATACTAAGCAAACTATAGCAGTCAAGCGCCATTTTCATATAAATTTCTTATATATTTCTTACATTTCAAGCAAGTACAAACCCAAAAATCGAAGAAACGCTCAGCCTTCCTTTCGGAAGATGGTAACATTTCTTACTTCCTTGCATCCACGAACACAAAACTTAAGAACCTTGCACCTTCCACTTCCAAAATGCTGCCATTTATAACTTTCTTGCAGACACAAACTCAAAAACTGACGAATCCGGCAACCCACCCTTTTGGAAGATGGCAACATTTCTTACTTCCTTACACACTGGAACTCAAAAACCGACGAATCGCTCAGCCTTCCTTTCGGAAGATGGTGCCATTTCTAACTTTCTTGCATACACGAACTCAAAAACCGACGAATACTTCAACCTTCCACTCCCAATATTGCGACATTTCCCAATTCCTTGCACACAGAAACACAAAAATCGATGAATCGGCCAGCAGTGCTATCAGCCGGAGGCAACATGGCCACCTTTCTACATCATACACACAAACACACACACACACGCACACATACACAGCATTTCTTACAAGTCTAAGTCCAAATATCACATATACGCATCTTTCATTTCACAAGATGTCGCATCTTCACTCTTTCATACACATACACATGAAACCAAAAGCCATGGAAACACACAAGCTTCAAATCCCTAGGTGGCGCACTTGCAGCATTTATCAAAAAATGAACAAACTTCTGCTCGCAAGGTGGCGCCCGCGCAACTTTTCCTGCCCGAACATGATCAAATAACTAATACATACAGCATTTCTCATGCGCGTAAGCACATCTATCACACACAAACAGCTTTCCCACTACAAGATAATGCACGCTCAATCTTTAACACACACGCACACACACACACGCACACACACACGCACACACACACGCACACACACACACGCACACACAGACAATTTTCCCACTACAAGGTAATGCACAGGCAATCTTTTGCACACACACACGAGAACTCTTAAAATTTGTAAGTTACAGATATATACTTTGACCAATTTTTCTAAATTAAGATAGTAAAGACATACGAAACAGCGAAGATTGTAATATGTATAAGGTAATTGCACGAAATTCATAGCTGCAAAGTAGCAGGAATTGAACATTGGCACAGGCAAAATGGTAAGTATGATAGTTGCGCGAGCGAATAGGACTTGGTTTTTCGAACTATTTCAAAGTCAGACGCATGCTATTACCAATATACGAATTCAAACAGGCAAATTTGCTAAGTATGAAATGCAGAAATTGCATGGGGAAACGTTGTAAGATGCAAAGCGTGGGGTGGGGAGAGGGGCACATTCTTCAATTTGTGGAAACAAAGGTGTTCATTGTTTGCAATATGACAGCAATTTTGGTAAAGTTAGGTTTGCAGGAAGTGTATTACATGGCTTTTTAGGGTTGAGTGTGCTAAGTTGGCGAAATATGGGGTGGGGAGAGTGTGCAGGCTTAGATTTTGCGGAAACAAAAGATGTGACTCACATGCGATGAGTCATCGATTTCAGCAAAGTGCGATTATAGCGAGCGAAGAATGCAAGTTAGGGTTGCCAGCGGCATATTACAAGGTGAATTAGGTGTAGCGGACACGCGCAACTTGGTCGAAACCTGTATTCGACAAGTCGAAAACGCTAAGTTCCGAAATTTTTGCAGGGCAAATTCGCGTGGCGGCGGTCCCCTTCGTGCGCTGCGGCGGCGGCGGCGCTGCACCCCGGCCCTCTCGTGCGACTTCGGCTCCTGCGGCGTGGCGACGGCTGCAACATGCGCACCCAATTAGATCAAGCTTTGACCCGTACAAGCTAAAGTCGATTACGTCCCGGCACAAATCTTTCAATAATTTCCATAACCCACAATACGCATGAGACTTTAGCTTCATACGAGTCAAAGCACGATCGATTGGGCGCGCATGCCGCGGCCGTCGACTTTAGCTTGTACGGGTCAAAGCTTGATCTAATTGGGTGCGCATGTTGCAGCCGTCGCCACGCCGCAGGAGCCGAAGTCGCACGAGAGGGCCGGGGTGCAGCGCCGCCGCCGCCGCAGCGCACGAAGGGGACCGCCGCCACGCGAATTTGCCCTGCAAAAATTTCGGAACTTAGCGTTTTCGACTTGTCGAATACAGGTTTCGACCAAGTTGCGCGTGTCCGCTACACCTAATTCACCTTGTAATATGCCGCTGGCAACCCTAACTTGCATTCTTCGCTCGCTATAATCGCACTTTGCTGAAATCGATGACTCATCGCATGTGAGTCACATCTTTTGTTTCCGCAAAATCTAAGCCTGCACACTCTCCCCACCCCATATTTCGCCAACTTAGCACACTCAACCCTAAAAAGCCATGTAATACACTTCCTGCAAACCTAACTTTACCAAAATTGCTGTCATATTGCAAACAATGAACACCTTTGTTTCCACAAATTGAAGAATGTGCCCCTCTCCCCACCCCACGCTTTGCATCTTACAACGTTTCCCCATGCAATTTCTGCATTTCATACTTAGCAAATTTGCCTGTTTGAATTCGTATATTGGTAATAGCATGCGTCTGACTTTGAAATAGTTCGAAAAACCAAGTCCTATTCGCTCGCGCAACTATCATACTTACCATTTTGCCTGTGCCAATGTTCAATTCCTGCTACTTTGCAGCTATGAATTTCGTGCAATTACCTTATACATATTACAATCTTCGCTGTTTCGTATGTCTTTACTATCTTAATTTAGAAAAATTGGTCAAAGTATATATCTGTAACTTACAAATTTTAAGAGTTCTCGTGTGTGTGTGCAAAAGATTGCCTGTGCATTACCTTGTAGTGGGAAAATTGTCTGTGTGTGCGTGTGTGTGTGTGCGTGTGTGTGTGCGTGTGTGTGTGCGTGTGTGTGTGTGCGTGTGTGTTAAAGATTGAGCGTGCATTATCTTGTAGTGGGAAAGCTGTTTGTGTGTGATAGATGTGCTTACGCGCATGAGAAATGCTGTATGTATTAGTTATTTGATCATGTTCGGGCAGGAAAAGTTGCGCGGGCGCCACCTTGCGAGCAGAAGTTTGTTCATTTTTTGATAAATGCTGCAAGTGCGCCACCTAGGGATTTGAAGCTTGTGTGTTTCCATGGCTTTTGGTTTCATGTGTATGTGTATGAAAGAGTGAAGATGCGACATCTTGTGAAATGAAAGATGCGTATATGTGATATTTGGACTTAGACTTGTAAGAAATGCTGTGTATGTGTGCGTGTGTGTGTGTGTTTGTGTGTATGATGTAGAAAGGTGGCCATGTTGCCTCCGGCTGATAGCACTGCTGGCCGATTCATCGATTTTTGTGTTTCTGTGTGCAAGGAATTGGGAAATGTCGCAATATTGGGAGTGGAAGGTTGAAGTATTCGTCGGTTTTTGAGTTCGTGTATGCAAGAAAGTTAGAAATGGCACCATCTTCCGAAAGGAAGGCTGAGCGATTCGTCGGTTTTTGAGTTCCAGTGTGTAAGGAAGTAAGAAATGTTGCCATCTTCCAAAAGGGTGGGTTGCCGGATTCGTCAGTTTTTGAGTTTGTGTCTGCAAGAAAGTTATAAATGGCAGCATTTTGGAAGTGGAAGGTGCAAGGTTCTTAAGTTTTGTGTTCGTGGATGCAAGGAAGTAAGAAATGTTACCATCTTCCGAAAGGAAGGCTGAGCGTTTCTTCGATTTTTGGGTTTGTACTTGCTTGAAATGTAAGAAATATATAAGAAATTTATATGAAAATGGCGCTTGACTGCTATAGTTTGCTTAGTATTGTAAGAAATTCTGAATAATTGTCATAATTTAGTATAATTTAATTGTATTTATTGCTGTTATATACATATTTTCGAATAAAATGGCGAAAATTGCTTCTATTTTTGATCCATATGTAGGAATTATATTCTTCTGAAGGGTTCATGTATATGTTTTAGCTGTTGCTGGATGCTTAAATTTTATACATGTATGCCAAATTTGTGTGTGTGTGGAGGTAATGCGTGGAGGTTTGGAGGGTGAGGTGGAGTGTGTGTGCGATTTCTCGCCTTCTGATTAGTCGCTAACTAGGTTTCAAGCTTTCTGATTGGCCAGTTCTTGTGTGTAAAATGAATATTTGTGTGTGGAGCTGGCTGGAATGGAGGGTTGGAGGGTGATGTGGAAGCGTGTGGAGGGTGAGAGCTGTCATGTATAGAGTTTATAGCTTCCTGTTTGCTCCCTCTCTAAGTTTCTCGCTTCCGTAATGTTCAGCTCTAGTGTGTAAAATGAATATTTGTGGGTGGGGAGGGGTGGAAGGGCGGGTTGGATGGTGAGGTTGAATGCTGTGGAGGGTGAAAGATGCCATGCCTATGGGATCTATACTTCTGATTGGTCGCTCTCTAAGTTTCTCGCTTCCATAATGTTCAGCTCTTGTGTGTAAAATGCTTATTTGTTGGTGGGGAGGGGTGGAATGGAGGGTTGGAGGGTGAGGTTGAATGCTGTGGAGGGTGAAAGATGCCATGCCTATGGGATATAGCCTTCTGATTGGTCGCTCTCTAAGTTTCTCGCTTCCATAATGTTCTGCTCTTGTGTGTAAAATGCTTATTTGTGGGTGGGATGGGTGTAATGGAGAGTTGGAGGGTGAGGTTGAATGCTGTGGAGGGTGAAAGATGACGTGCCTATGGGCCCTATCCGTCTGATTGGTTGCTTTCTAAGTTTCTCGCTTCCATAATGTTCAGCTCTTGTGTGTAAAATGCTTATTTGTTGGTGGGGAGGGGTGGAATGGAGGGTTGGAGGGTGAGGTTGAATGCTGTGGAGGGTGAAAGATGCCATGCCTATGGGATATAGCCTTCTGATTGGTCGCTCTCTAAGTTTCTCGCTTCCATAATGTTCTGCTCTTGTGTGTAAGATGAATATTTGTGGGTGGGGAGGGGTGGAATGGAGGGTTGGAGGGTGAGGTTGAATGCTGCTGAGGGCGAAAGATGTCATGCCTATGGGATCTATACTTCTGCTTGGTCGCTCTCTAGGGTTCGCAGTTCTCTGCTTGGGCCGGTCTTGTGTGTAAAATGGCTAATTGTGGGTGGGGGAGGAGGTGGAATGGAGGGTGAGGTGGAAGGTTGTGGAGGGTGAGAGTATATGCTGAGTCATTTAGGGTTGGTGTGGGCCTTGCGCGGCTAAGTAGGGTTCAGTTTACATGTGAGGAATTGAAATTTGAATGAATGGTGGGGAGGGTGCCGAGGAGTGGAAGCCAGTGCAGCTCCCATAATGCGCTGCTGGGCGCGTCCGTTGAGTCATTTCTGGTCGGTGTGGGGCTTGCGCCGCTATAGTAGATGTGCTCTAGATGCGCTAGTAGCTAGTATGGTAATTAGGTATAGCCTGGAAGCGATTGTAGCCAGGTAGGTCGTTCCTGGAAGTGATTTAGTGAGCTGTATGCTAATTAGGTATAGCCTAGAAGCTCTGGTAGTCAGGTAGGGCGTTCCTGGAAGCGCTCTAGTGGGCTGTATGCTAATTAGGTATAGCCTAGAAGCACTGGTAGCCTAAGTAGGGCGTTCCTGGAAGTGCTCTAGTGGCCTTTATGCTAATTAGGGCTAGCCTAGAAGGGCTATTAGCCTAGGTAGGGGTAGCCTAGAAGCCTAGGTAGGCGTGGCCTAGAAGCCTATAGCCTAGGTAGGCGGAGCCTAGAAGCCTAGAAGCCTAGAAGCCTAGAAGCGCCTTTCCTAGAAGTCGCCGTTCCTAGAAGTGATCGTCATTCCTGTATATCTCCCCTACTCCTATGACCCGCACATGGCCAGCAGGTCATATGGTATACCATGTAAATCGCAATCAACCAGGACATCAATCAGTTATACAATCAAACAGTCATGAAGTTAGTCACTCAATCAACGCTTTCCTGTCAAATAGTGTACTAAGTACTGGAATTGCTTGAATAAGATGGAAAATTCATTCATGAAGATGGTGATTTTGACATTTTATAGAAGTTATGTGGTGGTGATGATAATGAAGATGACGATGATGACAATGATCATAGAATAGAGACGGATGAGTTTTATGATGATGTTTTAAGGATTGTGACTAGAATATGATGCGTATTAACCGAGTCCAGAACTTTCTGAATTTTTAAATTTTTACCGAGTGTAGCCGATTATAATAGACAATGTGTTATATGAATTTGTTTCTTTGTGTTTGTTTTGCAGGACTTTTAAAACAGTATCCGGCGGATCATTATGATGTTAAAGACTGTACAGGTTTGATTTCTGAACATTTGCTTTTGGGGTCATTTATGGCATCTTGATTGCCCTTTGACTTTCAGTTGAGCACTATATTCTGGGTTTGAATCCAGGTGCATCTATGTATGTATGAGCACTTGCTATAGCGCCACATCAGGATTTCTTCTCATAGGCAGTACCGACTACAGCAGAGACACTGAATCGGAATTTATGCCGAAGTGCATGTTCCTACACGGCAGCTTGAGGTGGATTTGAACCCATAACCTTTCGGCTCCATGGCACTGAACATGCCCCTACATCATTGTGCCCATGGTGATAATTAAAAATTTTTGGAGTCGATGCATCCCGTGCCATGTATCATTGCTCTTTCATTGCCATGCATAAGACCAAGAAGGCTTGATAACCGAGGCTGATAAAGAGCATACTAAAAGAATTCTTACCATAGACCAGCGCTTCTCAAAGTTTTCAGCGTCACGCACCCGCAGGAATTGACGTTTCAGTGTCACAGGCTCGTATGAATTTTCCTACTGCAGGAGAGGAGGACCAGTACCAAATTTAATAAATTTTATATTTTCACTCTTTGGTCACCTCAATTGCTCAAGATATAGGCCCTATTTAAATAGATTTAAACGCATGTTTAACCAATTCTTATGACTATTGCCATTTAAGTGCTAGCTTACTACCTGGCAGTGTTCATTGTTTTGACTTTAAAAAATATTAGAATAGCTATTTTCTTTATTCAGAGACAATTAGACCAGTTTGGCTCACTTTGCAGACCAGCAACTGAAGACTCATGTACTCACTGAATATTGGAAGCAATGCAGCTTTACACTACATAAGAAATTACTGAGTTGCGGTCTTGTCAACCTGTTTTTTCATATTAAACGAATGTATATATATAATTGATTTGACCTTTAGGCATTTCAGTTAAAGATTTTAAAACTTGTTATCCAGTGATACGCAATATTATTAAAAAATGCAATATGATAATGAAATATTATCTACTGTGCTTGTAATTGTAAGACTTCCCATAATTGATCGGTGAAAATTTTAATGTGATAATGATGGCAAATGTGTGTATTATATTGTATTTGAAAATCCATATAAGTCACTCTTGAAGTATAAGCTATTGAGAAGCATTTAATTGCATTTCTGTTATGTTATTGCCTTTCAGAGTGCCTTGCACTTCTTACGGAAATCACGAATTCTTTCCGAGATCGACTTAGGAATCTCGTTAGTATTTTGATTTTAATAAGTCATGTCAACTGATATTAATTTCGTTTTGCGCAGCAGTTTTAAACATTCCGCTAAGAAGCGTGAGATTGATGCAGACAATTGTGATTTTGTTGATGAAAGGAGAGCGCACAAGGTCATTATAACTCTGATTCTCATACAGAGTACAGGGTGGGCCATAAAAAGTATTTTGGCATAGATTCAAGGTCAGTATTACTTGGCAAAGTTACTTATTTGTTCCATCGACCGAGACTTCTTTTTCTTGCATGGTCTTGCCTCTGTCTTTCTCTCTCTCGCTCTGTCTCTCTCTCTCTCTCTGTCTGTCTCTCTCTCTGTTTCTTTGTCTCTGTCTGTCTGTCTCTATCTCTCTCTCTCGCTCGCTCTGTAAGGCCATTTTGTTTGATCGCTAGTTCGCTGTTTTGGGCTGAGATGAAAGGCACTTCACAATCGGACTATTCTGTCTTGCTATATATAAATTTTAAACATACGCTTAACTCACAGTTTCCCACTGACCAGACTGCAAAGCCAAAAAATTCCACAACCGTTTCCTGGTTGTTTTAATTTAACGGATGAGTCTATCTGTCTCATGGGTATAGACTATATTTTTTGTTTGGAGCCAGAAACCAGAAAATGTGAAACCAGAATTTAAACAGCCTGCTTAGTTTTGCTGGTGGTTGTTTCTTTTTTCAGGAAAATAGGCAAAAATTAACGGAACTCCAGAGAGACCTGAGTGGAGTCGATAATCTTCTTCTTCCAGGCAGGGTCGGTTGTTGAAGCCTTTCTGTTGCTTCTTTTCGCTTAAATTCAGGATGATAGAGTTACAAGTTGTGTTTTTACATGTAAATATGTATGTATGCATAGTGTGGTCCACAATCCATAGCCAAAAAATTAAGTTTTTAGAATTCTTTCTCCACAAGGCTTATTTTTGTCCACTTGGGTTAGATAGTCTCCCTGTAAAATTTCAGCCTGATTGTGCAACATTTAGAGGTCAACCCATTCTGAACATTTCACTTGAGTGCTGATAATGTCTATACGTCATCTTAACCGTTGTTATTAGACTAATATAGCTTCATCTAATTAGAGATCCGACCCAGAGAATTGGCTGTTGGAAAAACCAGTCACTCGATTGTCTACTGCAAGATTAACACACAGCCTGGATGCATAGCAACTGCTTCAGTTTAATAATATCACTAAAGGGAGGTCCCATCCGGAAAGTTGCAAAATGGCCTATGATGCAGTTGTTTGTATTTGGGTGCTTGCCAGCTGATTGTCCGGTGTGTCAGGAAACTGTCATAGCTTTATCAGAACTACCTAACTCTGAAAACTCACAGACCACTACAAAGAAAAAGCGTCAGGATGAAGAAGATATGTTCACAAGCGATCTTAAAAAAATTGTTCGATATTGGCTCAAAGAATGTGAAGACAGAAATCCAGCAAGAAGGAGAATTCCTTCGAATGCAAAAAGAAGGCGTATTTTCCATGAGTGGAGTAGACTTAAAGACAGCAGCAAAAGAGAGCAGAAAGAGGCAACGCCAGGAAAAAGAGAGAATGGTGAAAATTGATATGAAGAACGCAAGACAAAAGGCAGTAGCCTAATGAAGCAGTAGGTGAACTTTCTGCGTTGGCATGTAGTCAGGATTCAGAAGAAGAATACTATTTGATTTAATGCAATGATGAGTATCAGACAACCTAGTCATCGTACGAGTACATATTCGTCTACACTCTACAATGGTTGCATAAACAGCTGCTATTGACTGCCTCTTTATCAAAAAGATCCAAGAACATTTTCTTTAGCTTAGTTGTTTGTGCTTTGTATCGTGTTGGCCTTCCAGACCGTTATGCTGTGTTTGTAGACGGAGCTGCCAAACTGGCGATTGGTTGACATTAATTTCAGAAATCACAAATTCTAGAAGTTCATAAAAGAAAGACAAGAAGCAGCTGCAATGGAAGAACAAGAGTGCACACTGGCAGGCCTATTACCTCACTGAGAAGTCAAATGTTGTCCATGCAGCATCGACGGATAAAAGGAAAATATGGACCGCATAGCTATTATAGTTCTCACTGGAAATTGTCAGGAAAAACTCTTGGCAATCCCAAGTATGGTTAGCGACATACAAGAAGGTGACTCTCAGGACAGTGTTGAAGCAATTGAGAAATGGAATCTCCCCAGAGAGCGCTCAACGTCGCTCAGGTCGTACATTAACCATTGCGGAACAATTTATCTACTTCTGTCCAAATAACATAAAAAAAGTGTCAAATGGGTTGACCTCTAAATTTCATTTGTTTTCATTGAAATTTTTTGTGATTAGTATGATCATGATAAGGAACAAAACAAGCCTTGTGGAGAACTGAAATCTGCAAGATGAATTTTGTGGACCACTCTAATGTATGCATGCATGCATGTGTGTATTGTATACTTGCTGGAGCCTAAGTAAATCTTTCACTTATAACTTTATCCCATATAATAGAGTTTATCGTTTTCTGAGGAAGTTACCTAGATTTGGCTGATTCTATGCTTTTGCACTTTGTTTTTTGCATTTTGACTAAGCTGGTTCCATGCCTTGCATTTTCACTGAACTGATTTAATTTTATGCAGTATTTACTAACATTTGTCTGAGCTGTATTTCATGTGCTGGTTCCGGTATATATTTTCTGTGTTGTGCATTATTTTTCTTCATGGGATTTCAGCTTTTCCTGAGAGAGGGTTGTCTGCAGAAGTTGTCGCAGAAAGGATATCAGCAACGAATGTTCTTTCTGGTTGGTTTTCACTGTCGCACTCTTCATGTTATAAGTTATATCATCATCACTGTCCTTTTCATCACATGGCAGCGTCTGTTAACGTCTGTCTTCATGACAGCGAAGGAACAAGTTATCAGTACTTGTATGAAAATGCTAAATTCCAGGCTGCATTTGTCAAGGGAGGTACTATCATTTCTGTCACCCAAATAAAGAAAGTCTTGTGACATCATGCATAGTTGACTGGACTATTCCTCATGCATAGGTTACTGGACTACTGCAGCAATTTGTTGTAGAGCGTGAATATGCGATTGCTAAAGAGCTGGACAAGACTAATAACCGAAGACAATAGAGAACATACATTCATACCCATTGTCGCCAAGTGGCAAACTGATGGTGATGATGATGAAATATCGTCATACTGGATTGTTGCTTTGAATTGTTATGTATACTGAAACTTATGTGTTTTTTATCAGATGAGCATTGTGTTTGTGTAATGAGTATGATATGTTTGTGTGTGATATGTGTGTTTGTGATATGTGTTTGTGTAATGAGTGTGATACGTTATTTCATATTTAGAACTTAAGTTATGATAGCATGTTGTTGTTCATGATTTTAGTTCTCTGACATGCTCGTCTACACAAGCCGCGTTGCAACTCCCGTATTACAGTTCAAAGTTCATGGGCAGCAATCTTTAAAAGGAATGATGGTTTGTGCCGGATTTCTTACCAATGTTATCATTCAGATCAATCTTCAATTGCTATCATTTAAATCTTTGTGATCAAGTCAGAGATTAGACAGGCTTAATAATATCTGCATTTCTATTACATGAAAAGTTGTAGAATTCCATAACTGTTTTTCAAGGTTTTGTTTATTAATTAAAGAAAATTATTAAATTTTCTTAGAGTCGACTGACTTCATAGAGCAGTGACAATGTGTCACCATATGCCTTAAAAACATGACCTATTTGATATTAAGGACTCCAGTGGTTGAAGATCTTTATATGTGTTGTTAATGTGCTATTAATCAATCAGTGCGTGATATACTGCCCCTTTAGCATACCTACTCAAGGCTCGCACAAAGTCAGAACCCAGCCACAGCTAATAAAACAAATCTAAGACAAACCTAAGACAAATCCAACAGACAAGGCTAAAGACATTCTATAGGTATTATATTGTATTTGATAAACTGCTTTTTGTACCTGATAGCGGTGTGTCTATCAGTTTTTGTTACCATTAAACGAATATAATAATAAATAAAAGCAGTTTTTAGAGATGAGTAATCAGTATGTGAGTTTGTCGTTGGTAGCGAATGTAGCTCCAATAGAAGGCCATTCCAAATGGTCAGGCCCACAGCAGAAAATGTCCAGTTTACATGGTGGAAGTGCATACAACTGCTGTGAGGTCAGTTTGAAAATGCTACTAGGCTAAGACTCAACAGTCTGGAGCTGAGCATTTTATGTTTGGTGTTTAGGTGGAGGAGACGGATACGAAGATGGCATCGGCCGAGTTCAGCTTTACAATCTACACAAGCAATCGCTGTCTGATCGTGGCAGCCAGTTCGCAGGGGGAGAAGGACAAGTGGATGGAAGACCTGCGCAAGGCGATTGCCGCGGCCTCCAGCCGAGATGATGATCCAGTCAAGTCGCTTTACTCGAGTCTCAAGTCAAACAGTGAGTCGAAACGGTTTCGTGTAGAAGATGATGAAGTTATGATGGTAATGGGTACGAGACTGCGCATTCGAATTATCCTTGGGATGGACAACCTAACGAGGGAATCATTTTTGACAAGGATGCTTTGTCTTAGTTGAATGTCTTGTAAATCGACATATGCGACGTAAATAGTCGGTCGTCACAAAGAATGTACTTGCATTCTTCACCTCTTTGTTTCCGTGCATCAGGACCGCTATGGCTCAATCCAGGTCATTTGCCTGTATTGGCCCCTCCATATGGAATGGACTTACCCCCATCAGTTCACTCTGCCATCCCCCCTGGTAGTCTTTCATCATCTTTCTCTTGTCTCAAAACCTGCCTTTTCTCTTGGGGTTGCACGCACTAGGAGCGCTTCTGAAAGGCTCTTGCTGCGAGAAGCGCTTCATAAGTTGTCAGATACAATACATTGAATTTACATTACATTAGGATGATGTGTGTAATTTTGGAATATTTGACTTTGATGGGCTCCATTTATGATGTATGTTTATTTCCATGTCTGTACATTGTACAGCCAAATGCGGATAGCAATTGGTCATTTATAGAATATTCTTATCTTATGATGCATGTTTTTTCTGCTGGGCCAGTATGCACATGACAAGGCATAAGGTAATCTCTGTATAGTGCCTAAACGCGACTTAACAACTTCCGACTTAGCCATTGGAATTTATCCGTATGCACGAGACAAAATACCAAAGAGCATAACTAATCTACACATTCTTTGCACCCGACGATGCATGACGCTTGCTCTCCCTCCAATTCAATAGGTTATAGCTGAGTGTGCATGCGTGAAAGATATTTATATGTGGTCGTTGCCAGCGTGGGGTAAACAGATTCAGACATAAAGACGGGCCACAGGGAAATATCAACTGCTGCCTATTGTTCACGCTGTCCAGCTAACGTCGGCCGTCTATTGTTCACAATGGGAGTAGCCGGCTTACTCCTACCTCGGAGTTGGAATAACGTTATACCTAGTTTAATTCGCTAATCTCAAGCCATGCATACGGAAATAACCCAGTATTACCGATTAGGCCAGATATAAGAGCTATGCCCTCATGTGCATACGGGCCCTGAATGGGGTTCTTCTGAAGTGTGATTGTGACATAAGAGAGGTAAGGACGAGATGGGGTGATGGTTGAATGGCATGTTGTTGTCACGGTAACAGGTTCTTCAGAGGCCCTGGAGGACTCCCATGATGACAGGCGCACTCCCCCTTCACCAGATCGCCAGATGCAGCAGCGAGCCAACACAACTATCCACGTCTGCTGGCACAGAAGTGTTAGCGTTGGCATCAGAGATCACACCATTGCAATTCAGGTAGGAAGAGCCCTGGCAGACCCCTGTTCAACTACGACCCATATTCAACTACGACCCCTGTTCAACTACGACCCATATTCAACTACGACCCATATTCAACTACAACCCATATTGAACTACGACCCATATTCAACTATCTTGTTCTTTGTTATTTTATTGGCATTGGTTTACTATTCAGTCTTGGTTTGCTTTTCTTGCTAAGCTTGCTCTGTCTTCTTCCTGTATCTTTGTCTTCTTTGTATCCTGTCCTTTGTTTCTCTTCCAGGTCTTGTCCTTGTCTTCATCTCTCCTTTTGTTCTCGTCGGTGTTTTGTTCTTGTTTATGTACGTATCTTTTGTCTCTCTCATCATCCTCTCGTGTGTCATATTCCCTATCATGCTTCTGTCTTGATATCTCGCTTTGGGTTGGCCTGAAGCTGTGTCCCTTTCTAAGTAATCGCCTTCCTCTAAGTATTGTCCTGTTCCTGAATTGTCTTGACAGTAAGTCTCAGAATCTGCCTTTTTATCATATGTCACTTCCAAATCAATTACGATAAAGATTGATCTGAGCTGATTCTTGATCTTGTTTATCAGAACCAGTTGAGTGGATACCTGCTGAGGAAGTTTAAGAACAGCAACGGTTGGCAAAAGCTGTGGGTCGTCTTCACCAATTTCTGTCTGTTCTTCTACAAAAATTTTCAAGTTAGTAGATCTCATCTTCTGCTAAGCTCATTACAAGCGATTGTGTTTGCCAGGCTCTTGACGCATAATCGTGCAACTGTTAATTCAGTCAGAGAATCTGTGTAATGCCCCTTGAAATTTCTACTCTTGGCACTCTCAAACGGGTCCAACCTGGCTGGAGAAATAGAATTTAGGCTGTTTTATAAAACTGTATAAAATCATGACGTAGATCTCAGAATTTGTTCTACAATAGGAGTTAAGCTGATTATGCAAGGGTCATGTTATGGCTCCCAGAGACAGTATTATGAGTGTTCCATACCTTGTACGTAGATGTACTATGGGTGACTCAATAGAGGTCTTGTCTCCATTGCATGTGTCTCATTTTTTTTCAAAATGCTTTCGATTATCTTACCCAACATCATCTTACATGTGAGTACAACATTGGCAGATTTATGCGGTTTTATGTTAAATTGTGTGCTTTTTCTTACTCCAAAGTCAAGTTTGCAATTGGTTACAATAAAGAGTATTCTTCTTCTGCATTCCATATCCTGTATTGTGGTGCCATGTTACACTGAAATTGAATTTCTTTAAAGAAATTTCCAGGATTCTAGTTCATCTGCTACCAACATATATATGGTTATGCATTGCCATTATTTGATTCACCACTGTTAATTTACATTGTACTAGTATACATTCAATTCAGTGAATGCATCACAATGATTTACATTTGCTCACATCATTAATTTAAATTGTGCTGTATTTCTATATATGCAATATTCTATGCTATATTTCTGTGTGCATCGAAAGCATATATTTTAGTATATATAGTGTTTATTTCACATTGACTTACACTGAGCTCTCTTCCAGTGCATGCATATCATTGCAATAAGTTTAAAATAACAATGAACTGAGTTGCAATGCATATGTTTAAGTAATGAAGTTGACCTCTTGCTTGTTTGTTTGTTTGTTTGTATGCGCATTTGTTATAGCGCCCCTTCAAGCTCGCTACTCAGAGGCGCTCCCGACTACAGAGCGGACACTGCATCGGAGTTTCACGCCGAAGCGCTGAGCAATTGCGATTGAAGGACTTGCCCAAGGTTCCTACACGGTGACTTGAGGTGGATTCGAACCTGCAACCCTTCAGCTGCAAGGCGACAAACATACCAACTACACCACCGCGCCCCACTGACCAAAGTATAGTAAATGTTATGCAAAATCTCATATACCCTCGGTCAATAAAGGGTTAAATGACACTGAACTGAATGGATTGTGTTTTTTGTAGGATGATTTTCCGTTGGCAAGCTTACCACTTCTTGGCTATTCAGTGAGCACGCCATCCGATTCGGACGCTATCCACAAGGACTTTGTCTTCAAGCTCCAGTTCAAGAACCACGTCTACTTCTTCCGAGCAGAAAGCGATTACACTTTCGAAAGGCAGGCTATTGTTTCCATTGTCCCACGAACGATTCACTTCAAGTTGCGTGGTTGCCAGGCTTTCAGAATTTGTTTGAATTTCATCTGTTTGTTTTGGGTTTTAGTATTGGCATAATTATATCAGTTGGAGTTGAGTCTTGTATAAGCCATAGCTAAGTGATGTCCAAGCCATTGCTAAAAGATGTCCAGATAATGGATAACTGAACATGTCTTGCTTTGCATCTGAGCCAATGTAAAGTTCACTATTTAAGTGAGAAATTCATGAGTCAGCATTTAATCGATTTCAAAATATATACATTTCAATTTCAAGACAACAACAGAATACGTTACAGCTGCATTTTTTGATACTGTCCTCCTTGCAAGTTCTCCAATGTGCACACAACCATTTGCCAGTGCGCCGACAGCACAGAGCAAACTTTTGTTAATGAAGGACTTTCTGAAGATCCTTATAAATACGATATCTGCCTTCGATGGCGATTTTATGCTTTCTTCTAAGCATCTTACAAAGGGCACCTTTATAAATGCTAACTTGCGACAGAGAAATTGTAGTTAATCAATTATTAAATGGCTGATTAATTAACGTTCGTTTGTTTGATTGATTGACTCCAGGTGGCTGGAAGTCATTGGGTCGGTCACATGTGCTGCACGGATAACACGCACCTTCAGTCGAATGGACAGCACCGTTTCTCCACCGCCGCCACATGTCCTTTCGCTGGAAAAGCGTCTCTTCTAGGATCGTCGTGCAAACCAAGGCAATCCTTCGTTCTGAAGATCTGTTTCTCTGAGATATATACGTTCGATCAATTCTGATGATGGATCGCTGTTCCGAATAATCCAGATTTTCTCCTGTTTGCTCCTCGGGATCCTGTATGATCATTTTTTCCTGGAGTCGTATCCAAATTTAAATTCTAGCAGTCTTTGACTCGACTTTCTCACGACTTTCTCACGTGCCGTGAGGCATCTGAGTTTCTGTCGCTTGTTAGTGTATTCGCACTAACGAACTTTTGTACATGTATGTATACAAGTTCGTATTTGCGTATTTTGCGTTCGTATACGACTGGACGTTTGAATCCGGATATTTTCGTCTGCATCCAAACTACTGCAGTTTGATATGTTTGCATCTGTGCAGTTTCTGCGCTTTGGTGTTTTTTAACACACATTTGCTGTGTTGCTATGAGCTGAACTGTAGCCGAAAGGTTCTTCAATGCAGAGACATCTGTGTCCACTGTTGAAAGTGGAGTATCAAGCAGTATCAATGATCTATAACGTTAACGTTGCATTTTATCTGGCAGAAAATTTATTTGGGGCACCTTTGCTCGACAGCTGAATAGTCGGTCATGCCCTGATATCTGTTTTTTCCATTCTGTTTAACTAAATCTGACTGCTTAATTTCCTTTATTTTCTTAACCCGCTAGCAACTAGAGGGATGTGTTTCCCACGCGTGTTAGTGCACGCTTGTGTTTGAAGTGTTGATGTGCAGCTAAAAGCATCGTTTGGATAAGTTTGATTTGCATCCAGTCATTGTAATTTTTGAAGAATTTCTCAAGCTTTGTATTTTAGCAGAAGTATTTAACAGCTGGTGTATATAGTTTGCCGTTAATTATTATTATTGACAGTATAAATTCTTATGACGATATTGTATGCACGAGATTATTTAGACAATTGGGTTTGAAAGACAATGTCCCACAGAACAATTGAAGAGATTCTTATTGAGTGTTTCGTAACACAACATTTATTTGATGTTTCATATGATGTATGTATAAGAACAAGGAGCAAAAATGCTGAAACCTCCATGTTTCGGCTAACGTTTTATAAAATTATGAGATATATCTTAAGGACAGCCAGAAAATAATAGTTATGTTCTTAGAGATAATAGTTATGTTCTTAGAGATAATAGCTATGTTCTTGAGATAATAGTTATGTTCTTAGAGATAAATTATCTCTAAGAACATAACTATTATCTCAGATAATAGCTATGTTCTTAGAGATAGTAGCTATGTTCTTAGAGATAATAGCTATGTTCTTAGAGATAATAGCTATGTTCTTAGAGATGATAGCTATGTTCTTAGAGATAATAGCTATGTTCTTAGAGATAATAGTTATGTTCTTGAGATAATAGTTATGTTCTTGCCTGTATTAGCCACAGCTCAGGCTCTTCTTTAAAAATTCAGCAAATGATGACCTTTATTCAAGATGGAGGCTACATGAGGTGTTCAAATGCTGAAGCTGAATTTCCATTAGGGTATGTTACATTTTTTGAGGTGCACTGACTGACTGAGATAAATTCAGAGAGCGTAAACATATAATTTGTAGAAGAAATCTGCATCTTTTTAACTGACTTTGACCTTGCTTTTTCATCATTACCTCGATGATGATGATTGTGATGGTAACAATAATGGTATTAATTAATTAAATTAAGATAATCGATAAAAATGTTATTTGATAGTCGACAATTAATTGGTTTTTGTTTATTTCTCTCCCTTGTGAATATTCCTATCTCAGGTTAAAGGAACTAGTAATAAGTTGACTTATCAGCGAGTAATGCTTGCATTCTTTTCCACAGACCCTGTGTTCTGTTAATTTTGCATAATCGATCCATAGAAATGCCCATTTAAGTTGCGTAGATTTGATCATATGCTAATGTCGCTTGTATTATAATTAATTAAATTACAGATTTCTGTTTTTGTGTTCTCATCTTTTGAATTTTGTGTTAATTGTAGTCTGCATGTTCAACGACTGTAGCTCTCTTAGACCGTCATTTTAAATTTATCGCTGCTGTTATCCAACTTGTAGAGTTTTTGAATCGTGCGCTCCCCAGCTGTTAACGAATTGTAACGCTATTTATGAAGCATCCGAGAAGTTCTTCATAGAAACATTTGTATGCATACAAAGTTTTTATGAATGGGCTTGAGAAGACTGCCAGGCATTCTCACTTGTCTGTGTAGTGCTTGACTGGTGTGTTGCTGACTTATTGTAAGACTCTAATGAGAAGAAAACTGTTAAGTTTTGTGATCAGCTGACTTAAGAAGCTTAGGGATTGCAACTGTAATAGATTTCTTTCTTGGTTTCCTGTTTTTGCCGTGCTGAAATTCATAGATTTTTATTGCTTGCATGATACGTGCATATATATCAGGGCACTTAATATAACGAGTTTTATAAGTTTATTAATGGATTTTATGTCTAATTATGCTCTTCCAAAATTATGAACTGAATGTGTCCCACATTTGTTTTTGTATTTGCCAAGTTTTTCCTAAGTTGTTATTTTAAAAGAATTATTCTAGATTGTGATGCGTTGTCTGATTTTCTGAATCTGTGCGTTATTTTAAGCAAATCTTTTGCTATTTTGAGTTAGTTTTAGTGAAATTTTTCAAAAATTTTGAGTTATTTTAGTTATTTTTACTGGCTGACTGACAACTTTCTGCAGAATGCTGTGTCACCTTTTCCGCTATATTTCTGATATTTAGTGCGAAACTCTGACTGCTTGAACTGTAAACCTGTAACAATTTACTCATTTAGATGATTTCGATCTTAGTTTTGGCTTCCATTTTTCTACCAGTTGAATTGTAACAGAGGTTGTTGTTTATATATATATATATACATATAAATTATATATGCTGAATTTCCTTTTAACGTGTTTTGTGATGAATATCGCTGAAAGTCTTACATACAAACTTTGTTCCTGTGCTGATGTGGAAGAATCTGATTTACACAATGTTTCAGAATTTCCTGGTTGTTTCTAAGACTTCATTTGATGTACCGTATATGACGATAAAGTTTCATGAGGTTGCATGTGACTAGTTAACTAAATAAGGAATTGATTTGACAATAACTTTTTGGAGTTTTGCTAAGACGTTGCTGTGCTGCACTGATCACCAAGTAAGTGGTGTTACTATGTCTGTTCACAAGATGCAATTTTAGATAGGTATCATATCATGGTGCAGCCATGCTCATATTATATGGTTGTAAACGATGATAATTTTTACCGGATGATTATTTTAAAATGGTAAATATGATCATGTGTAGATATGGTTTATATGTTGCAGTTTAAAATGAGCATCATATGCTTAAAAAAGAAAACTCTTTTGCATGGTCATTTCAAGTTTAAAACGTTTAAACTTGAATGTTAAAAATGTTTGTTATGCATGCAGTGAATAATGATCATTTTATGCTTAGTCAATGTGTCGCTTAAAATGCTCATTCTTAGTTTACTGCTGGTTTATGGCTGAAATTTACACTATATGCTTGTAGTAAATTGTCTGTAGGGAAGACTGTGTCTTGCAGAATAGGAATCTTATAATAAAGCTAACGCTTCTTATTATTTATATGGTGTATGTCGCAAGTTATATATGATGGTATAATCTTAATAACGTCTGTGTTCAAAAGATTTAGTTATCATCTTCAGAGATGTTTGTTTGCGGCATGGTCTTGGTGGTTGAGATCGAACTTTTTAGGGTTTTCTGTTTCTCATTGCATTTCTAGCTCAATGTATGTTTTTTTTATTCGGTAGATCTCTTTAATATTTCACACCTTGGGCTAAGGGGTATTTTATAGTGATATTATCATGGAAGATGTTGCTTTTTGTGGCACTTTTTTAGGCCAGCACATGATAAGCGACTGCCTTGGAAGATGTTGGATTGTAATCGTGAAGAATTCTTAACTATTATGTATCCTATGTACATTTGAAATAGACTGCATTCTCAAAGAGCTCAAGTAAGACCAATGAATGCTTATTCAGACACCTTTAAAGCGCAAATTTATATTTGGAGCCGGAAGGTTGCGGGTTCGAATCCACCTGTTTGAGCCGCTCCGTAGGGACCCTCAACAAGTCCTTCGCTCGCAATTGCTCATGCGCTTCAACGTGAAACTCCAATTCAGTGTCCGTGCCGTTGTCAGAAGCGCCTCTGAGTAGAAATCTTGATGGGGTGCTATAACATGTGCTCATACATGTAATTATAATAATGGCACGATTTTAGAGAACTTTCGTAAAGGATAATTTCTTCCAGCTGAAATAGTGACGATGATCTCTAGATAGGCATTTTTGGAATGGTTATGAATTTAAAAGAAGGAGAATTTACGAAGAAAACACAAATGGCAATAACAGTATTGAATGCTATTGATTTAAATGACTGCCTACAGTAATTAGTAGTTTAGGTTAATTAGGACTAGTGATGACTAAATCTACCTGGTCTGAATTGTTTTATGAAGGCTTTTACCAGTAATCTGTTTATGGTCTTGTTCGACTAGCTGCTTTAGATACTTGTAACGTTATTTTTAATATATATTTATGTATGTACAATGTTGTGCATATGCGAAATGAACAAGTAATACGGAAGTATGTATGTTCCGGTATATGTGTGTTGTGTGCATGCATTTGTGTGCGTGCGTGCGCGCTCCGTCAGTCATTACGTTGTATAATGGGTAGTGTTGAACGTATGTTCATAAAGCTCTTGTATACATAAGCTTAGTTGTGTACTTACAGCTACCTGAACGTGTGCGCACATATCATCAAGTGGCTAATTGCAATTGACTGCAGCCACTGATGTGCATCGGTTATAATCAGTTGTTGTACGGAAATAGATATTATATGCATGTTTATTGTTTATTTGTGTTTTGGTTTGTAGCATAAACAATAATTTTACGGATGCGTTTAGACACAGGTATGAAATACAAATATATAATTTATATGTATAATGCTTTAAATATTATTATATATAAGTATATATATATAATTTATATATACTGTATATATAATCACGATCCATGGACTGAAAGCCTGTAGGTTCCAATATGATATGTAATGCTTTATACATACATATATATATATAATTATATATATGTACATAGTTACATACTTATATACGTGTCTTGGTTACATTAGAGTTGTTTTCTTGTGGTTATGACAATATGTAATTGCCCTCAGATATGGATGCATATGCACACACGTGCATAGGTTCGTACATGATTGTTTGTCCAGCAATTCCAAATGCTCATGCTGCAGGAAGTGTTTTTGTTTGGGGATGGCAGAAAAGGGATGGTAGAGGACCGAGTGCCCATGTTGTTTTGAGGTGTTTTCTGTTGCTCCTTTTTCTCAGATGTTATCCTTGTGTGGTCAGTTGCCGTACAAATAATCGTCTTCCTGTACACGTGTGAACATTTATATAGCGGCTTCGCTTGAGGCTGTGTAAATAGTGCTTTAGACTATGCTACTTGATCGTAGTGCACATGCCGAGTGTTTTGCAGGAACAACGTTACCCGTGATATCAAGGGTTGTCAAGTCCGATTCTGGTTATTGTTTGTACGGTCATTTATGCAATGACTGAATTATATTGATGACTAAATAGTGATGACTACGTAGTCATACTGTATAACGGATGATTTAATAATCATCACCGAATAATTATTGACTAAATTATGATGACTAAATAATGATGGCTAAATAATGTTTACTTAATATTTTTTTTTTAAATATTGACGAGTAAATAATGATGAATAAATAGTGATCACTGTATAATTGATTAAATAATGATGACTGGTAATAATTATCGCTAGATATTAATGACTAAATAATGATTACCGAATGATGATGATTTAATTATGATCACTGAAGATTAATAACGAAATAATGATAACTAATTATGTATCGCTGAATTATTGATAACAAAATAATGAATGAATGTATGAATGAACCAAATAACTAAATTGTGATGATTAAATATTATTATGGTTAAATAATTATGATTAAATAATTATGACTAATTAATTATGACTAATTAATTATGACTAATAGGTTATGACTAATTAATTATGACTAACTGGTGAGAAGTGATGTTCACTTTTTGTGTGTGCATATTTAAAAGGCAAATTATATCGAATATTTAAAAGTTAATGAAAAATTGCTTCAAATGTTACTACACTTCTTATTTTAAATGACTTGATATCTCAGTTTCATATTGATAACTCCGAGATATTGCATAACATTATTATCCAGGGTGAATGTTGGTCGTTTATGTTTTCGTATAACGACCGCATTGAGTCTCAACACTGTTCATGTACTCGTATGCAGGCCGTAATTTTCTGAGATACAAATCTCGGAAATAAGCCACGATCAGTTAGTGTACTGCAGCTGATAGGATGTACGTTGTGTTGTAAAGTAATGTAAATGCACTGAATATATCTGCACCATGTAGAAGCTGCATCAGGGAGACCAGATTATTTTCCAGTCCAACTTGTACGATGAGGTGTTGCCGCCATCGGGTGTAAGACGTCATGTGGAGACAACGTTTATGACCAGACAAAAGTGGTCTAGTTGTGAAAATGAAATAAAATACAATTTTTACAAATGCAATGCAATTTAGGTTGATAATGCCATTCTTACAAAGTTCATAAGTGCAAGTTGAAGCTGGACATTTGGGCAACCATTAAGGTTGATTGGAAAAGAAAAGATTTCGGTTTGGGCGAAAGACAGTCTCGCTAAGAGAGTTGCAAGCATGTGGGCGAAAGACAGTCTCGCTAAGAGAGTTGCAAGCATGTGTGGAGATATATAGAGGGTTACGGATGGACGGACTGGCAAATGTGATGAACATCGGCCAAAGAGAAGATACGGGCCAGGAACAAAATACTTCAGCGACTTGAGGTGCTGATCGAAAGAGGAGCTGCATTTAAAGTTGCAAAGGTGTGACAATGGATGATAAGTAGGCCTACCTATGGTGTGTCAGATGATCTGTACATGCTCTCAGGCGCAGATGTGCCATACATAGAGTTGGGTATCATCAGCACAGAGGTAGAGGTTATAAACGGCCCTTGGCCGTGACGAGAGGCGATGGCTGACAAGAGACAATATCGAGTGCATCGTAGTGTGTTATTGTAAATGTAAATGTAATCGCAAATTTATATAGCGGCTGTGTTATGGCTTCGACCCTGAGGGTGATATCCTTCACCACCGCTATTAATGGGGGGGAAATGAATCGAACTTACGACTAGGCCTATAGGCTATGGGTGTTCCGATTTCCGATAAAATTATTTATGCGCCACTTGTCCTATAAATCTGTCTGTCTGTCTATTTATCTATCTATATATATATGACTACGCCTATGGTGTTACGATTTCCGGAAAAAATTATGCGCCACTTATCCTATAAATCTCTGTCTGTCAGTCTGTGTCTCATCCTCCGCCTTTTTCTGTTGTGTTTTCTTCCTCCGTTCCCCAGCCAACTCGAAATCTGCTGGATCGTATATCCTTTAACTGAGCGATAAGTTCCTTAGATTATGACATGACATGAAGGGTTAAAGAATCCATTATAATAATTACGACCTGCCTGACATTTGCCCAACGCTCTTAACTTCAAAGTCAAATCTCTTAGAAGCAATACCAGGTACTAATTAATGTGGCTGAGATAGCTCTTAGAATCTAATTGAGGGGATATTGTTTTCAAGCAGATTTAAAGATACACGCAATTAATGTATGTGTGGACTGCATCTATGCATGGATATACAGGGTGGGCCATAAAAGTAACCGCCTAAGGTTTTTTGCCCATATCTTGGCCAGAAGTAAGAACATCGAAATGAAATTTTACAGACTTAAAGACAATTCATATCTACACATGATGGCCAGATTTCAGCAAAAAATTTCAAACAGAACAAAAGTTAGCACATTCAGTGAGGCCGCCACCGTTTTTTGACGATTCATTAAGGTAACGCAAAAAATTAACAAAAACAATTTTATTAGTCTCATCTCAACTATTTGTTATCAAATAGCCGTGATTTTGCCAGATGATCATTATTATTACTATTTAAGAAATAAACAGGGTACCAGCGTAGCTGCACGTCACGAAGAAGTCACTTTGCAAGATGACAATCAATTTGGTAAATAAGGAATCTGTCAGATTAATCAACAGGTCCATCAAGAACTTTGCAAAGAGACTCAAAAGAAGTTTTGGCACTGGTGGTGGGCACATTGAACAGAAGTTGTGAAGCACTACCAAGTTCATTTGACAACGGTTATTTGAGATGAGAATTAATAAAATCGTGTTTTTGTTACTTTTTGTTGCGTTTCGTTGTTTCGAAATTTTTTGAAGCGTCAAAAAACGGCGGGTGGCCTCATTAAAAGTTGTATAACTTTTGTTGTGTTTGAAATATTTTGATGAAATCCGGCCATCGTGTGCAAATATGAATTGTCTTTAAGCCTGTAAAATTTCATTTCTAAATTCTAACTTCTGGCCAAGACATGGGCGAAGAACCTTAGGGGTTACTTTTTTATGGCCCACCCTGTGCAGTATGCATTTATGTTTGCATATAAGTATTTATGTATGTTACAGTCTGTAGCCTATGCAGTATGCCTAACCTATGCATGCACCTAACGGCGTCTGAGTGGATAGTCGCTAGGTACCGTTAATATTTCTACTGCTGCTGCTGCTACTACTACTATACTACTACCACTACTATACTGCTACTGTTACTACTAGCCTACTACTACTACTAATAATAATATAGTAATAATAATATTACTACTAATAATTTTATTATCAATATAATCATAATTAGCCTATGAATATAATTATAATTATTAGTAGTAGTATTAGTAGTAATATTATTATTATTAATATAGAGCGGGTTATTAATCGAACAGTGCATGGTTGGTCCGTATAATAATTATTGTCTGAAAGTTTGTCCTCTAAATCGTATAGCAGTCGAGTCAGGTCGCTACAAGCCATGGGCGGAAACCTAGGGGGGGACAGGGGGGACGGTCCCCCCCAAAGAAAGTGTTGGGGGACGGCCCATGCATTTGTCCCCCCCCCCCCAATGTTTGAGCGCCAAGACTGTTTTCGGTGGCGAAATTTCGTCGATTTTTTGGCCCAGATGACTAAAAAAAAGGTCGTCAACTTTTTGGGCGACGAAAACAGAAATATTTCGTCCAGATTCGTCCAGATTTTGTCCGGATGACTAAAAAAAAAAGTCATCAACTTTTTTGGCGGCGAAAAAATATTTTTTCCCGAGATTTCGCCGGTCGTCACAAATTTTTCAGAAAATCTCGCGTCTTTCCGTCCCCCCCCAATTCTCGGCCCAGGTCTCCGCCTATGCTACAAGCCTACAAGAACCTTCTACGACTACGACTACGACAGCCGACTTTCACGAGACCTGGTCATTATCGGAGACGGCTATAGCGTGGCCAGGCGACCTTTCCAACGGCGACCCTAAGGGCGCAACAGACGCTGGGATGACGACGGACTAACTTAGTCTAAGCCGAGGATCAGTGGAGTCTGCGCCATCAGCGTAGATATTAATCCGCAACCGTCGACCAAATGAAGAATCGATGGCGAGAAGAATCTGGTTAAATCAATGTTGGTTGATGGATGGGTGGATAGATAAGGGAGGGATAATGGAAGAATGGAGTGAAAGGAAAGGTTGAGTGATGGATAGATGGAAGCAGATGCATCGTTGCCACACATATGGTATAAGGGCCCGTCCATAAAGTACGTCACGCTATTTTTGACCATTTTTGACCCCCCTCCCCCCTGTCACAAACTGTCACAAATCTCTGACCCCCCCTAAAGTACGTCACACTTTCGAATTTAAAAAAAAATTACCATTTACCTAACCCTCTAAACCCTAGGATACTATCCCTAATCCCTCTGATAGTGACGTGTGTCCCTAAACGCTTTGATAGTGACGGGAAATCAACTTTTATCCCGCCAGGCCGGGTTTTAGCTACGCCTGGCCGGGCCGGGTCGGATTTTAGGTGCTAAGAAAAAAATATATATAAAAGAATTTAAAAAACAAATGTGTGACGTCACACATGGCCTGACCCCCCCTCCCCCCTGTCACAAACTGTCACACTTTCTTACACCCCCTCCCCCCCTGGAGCGTGACATACTTTATGGACGGCCCCTAAGTGATGGCGCGGTTCCATTTGAAAAAAGGGTGGAGGGCGCAGGAACAGTTTTGAAATCTTCCAATTTGGGCCAAATGGAAATATTTTTCCCCATTCTATATGTGTTTGTGATTGTAAAACGTGATAGGCAACCGACTCTGAATTGGAGAAATTAATTGCAATGAGGATTAGTAGCCTATAGGTGAACTCCGCCACTGGTTGCACTCTGCCAGTGCCAGTCCCAAGCCTGGATAAAGGAGGAGGGCGTCGCTAATGGTCTTTAATTATTACCACACAGTGACGTTAAACTGCAAACACACACACCCACACACAATAGTATAGGTTCTGCTTTCTTCAGGGAATCGTACCTTGCTATATATGCACTTGCTTCCTTCCATGAAAAATAAATGCCTTTCACAGTGAGCTACTGCACCTACTCACCACAGTGACAGGGGTCATTCAGAACGAACGTCTAGAAATTTATCTCTTTTGCACGTCACGAATTCCCTTGCCCACATTCGTCTGCATTTGTCACTAGTCTCGTCTGTCCTCGCATTTTCTGCATTTGCAACTGCTCTCCTCTCCTCCTCCTTCTCCGCCTACCCCTTTGCGAACATCGGAAGGACGGAAAAGCGCATGGTGTTAAGGTGGGAGTCATAGCTCGAGGGTACGCGTGCGGCGTACCCTAAAATAGAATACGTTAAAATACGTACCGGTACGTGCCTTTCAAAAAATACAATACGCGTATGGTACGTACCATACACGAAAAATTTGTATGGCTTACTCGGCGACCCATAGCCTACATGTACGTATAGTCGTATACATGCAGTCAACAGTATGCGCCATTGAAATCGGTCTTTCCAGCAGAGTAAATGTAAATGTAAATGTAATCGCAAATTTATATAGCGGCTGTGTTATGGCTTCGACCCTGAGGGTGATATCCTTCACCACCGCTACTCCACGTTTATATTGCGACCGAGCCACCCGCAGTAAAGATCCGAGAAATTAATCTCTGACCGACCGGGAATCGAACCCGGGCCGACGGCGCGGCGAGCGGGCTACCAACCCACTCGGCCACCGAGGATCTCTAGCAGTAACTTTAATTCGATAAATTCTTCTGTTATAATAATTAATTGAGCGCAACTGTTAAAACTTTTCCTTGGAGTTGGACTTTTAAGTGCTGCAGCAGAACTGAACCGACTAACTGACATTAATTAGTGCATTAAGTGCAATGTATGCTGGATAAACATAGACCTACAATGTAGCATTGCATCAATTCACTACGCTGTACACTTGGCTGTTATTGTTTGCTTAAATTAAATTGAATATTCTTATAATGAGCAATGACGAGGTTAACGTATTTTATTATTGTTTAATAAAATAGGGTACGCTAAAATACGTACGTACCTTTCACAAAATAGAATACGTATGGTACGTACCCTCGAGCTTTGGTGGGAGTGGATCGGGCCGAGTGAAATGGTTGACCCGTGAACAACAGTTACTGACGAAGAGTAGGCCTATAATTTATAGGATGATTGGGGATTGAAGTGCGTTGCAGATGAGGGATATGATATTATATTATATAATATTATTTGTTCAGGTATTTTGAGCCAGTGGAGTTATTTGAGGACAGGAGCAGGGTGGGAATTGCCGGCGGTTGTGGTTGAATCCCTCCAGTCTTACTTATGACCACATAGTAAAGTCCTCATTGCACATCCCAAGCCCACATAAATCAACGTCTGACCTCGTACCTCCCCAGTTATTTTTTAACAATTCTCATACAGGACAGGAGTGATGTGCAGAGGTGGCGTTGGGGGGGCTAGGGGGCTAAGCCCCCCTATAAAAGGCTGAGCCCCCTAAAAAAAAGCCATCCGGGTTTTTTACATGCAAAACTGAAATATTTTCACGATTTTCTAACGGATGACTAAAAAAGGTCGTCAGAAATTTTGGCGGATGAAAATGAAAAATTTCCTTCGGGAGGCATCAGCCCCCCAAAACTGAAATCCTGGCGCCGCCGCTGGTTATGTGGGGGATGTTCATGGCTTTAGTGTGGGTATCCAAAATAGCCTGTTAGATCTTATATTATTTTTCATGCTGAATTTAGTTAAGTACGTCCACACTGAGCGTATATATACCCACCCTCTCCTTTCGAACTCATCTCCCCTCTTCGCGGTCGTCTTTAGTGGACGACCCCCCCAGTGCCGGCGCCAGGATTTCAGTTTCGGGGGGGGGGCTGAGGGCTGAGCCCCGCGGAAATTTTCGATTTTCGCCGCCAAAATTTCTGACGACCTTTTTTTTTTTTTTAGTCATCGACCGAAATCTCAGAAAAATTTTCCATTTACGCCGCCAAAATTTCTGACGACTTTTTTTTTTTAGTCATCGACCAAAAATCTTGGATATTTCAATTTAAAAAAATTCGGATGGCCCTTTTTTAGGGGGGGCTGAGCCTCTTGTAGGGGGGGGCTTAGCCCCTTCAGCCCCCCCTAGCGCCGCCACTGCCCCCCCCCTAGTTCAGTCTGGATTTAGCGTGACACCCCAACAGTCTGAATTTAGCGTCTTTTTTGCTATCAGACGACCGTCTTCGTCTTCCGGATATTTTCGGATATTTCCGGATATTTTCGGTTCCAATCGACTGCTTGGTCTGATAGATTACAACCGAATGTGTCGCGACTCTCATGGTTTGACTGTCGCTTTTACCCGACAGCGATGAGAAATCGATCATGTTGTATAATAGGCAACGTCGCTTCGCTAAAAGGTAGACATAATTATTAGACCTATATGTAGAATATATGAAAATTTTATGTAAACTATTGCAACCGTTTTGCGTCGACCTTGCTCGTTTTCAGATAATTGAACGGGTGAGATTTGTCGCCCCGGGAGTTTTCTATATATTGCTTTTGTATGCGGACTTGTTATAGCGCCCCTTCAATCTTTCTACTCAGAGGCGCTCCCGACTGCAGAGCGGAAACTGCATCGGAGTTTCACGCCGAAGCGTTTTTTGCGTGGCCTACATAGCTACATGGGACATACGTCGTTACCAATTAAGCTATCTAGGTCAATGGTAAGATTTTGTCTAGATAACTATAGCTAAATTGTATGTCCGGTGCAATGGCACAGCTGCGCTATAAAAGTGTCACATTGCGCCAGATGATAGCAGACATTATGTGTTTGTACAGATTGTTAAAACCATCTTTTGCAATGCTTTATCTTGTTTGAAGAAGCGCGTCAGAATTGAACAATTTCAGGAGAAATAATTTATCGAAGCGTTCCGAAATGCTAAACATCAGCCTCCTGATTTAAGACACCAATAAAAACTGAGAGCACTTATAGACCATGCTATTAATTTAACGCAACTAAATAGCCTAAGTGTCTACTAGACATACCGGTAGGCTATAAATAATGGACTAAACAACTGACAACTGAAAAAGGTCCCAAAGTGCCGTTTCCATGCGTTCAGTCTGAACAAAGCACTGTCAAGCCATGCTGCATGGTCATCTCATCTCGCGCTTAAAAGCCTTGTCATCCATTCTCATTACACCGTAACCGGCGCGTTAAATCGGGCTCCGCGACGTATATATTCGAAAAGTAAATTTCCGCCGGAAGAACGTTGCATTATGGGATGCTTCCGGTCGCCATGATGGACGATCTGGAGTCCCTGTCATTCGCTGAAGAGGTGCTTCACGCACTGGTGCACTCCTATGCGCAGATGGACGTTTGTTTATATAGCGCTCCATTTGGCGATCAGTTACATAAATCAAATGCATAATATGTGGTGGATGTTTTGTATCCATGCACCTATGTCATCAGTGGGCTCTAGTGTGCATCTTAAGACGAATATCGATTTTGCTGTAGTACGCCACGGTTAGTACGGTTAGCTATTCTTAGACGGTTAGTAACTCCAAAAATTGGGATGTAAAGCATTGGATTTATATAGGTTCACTTGCAACTCTTTGAACTCGGCTCAATGGCGAAGTCTTGTGAAGCTTCATAATCATAGTACGTACGTACATACGTACATACATACATACAAACATACATACATACATACATACATACATGCATGCATGCATGCATACATACATACATACATACATACATACATACATACATTCATACATACATACATACATACATACATACATACATACATACATACATACATACATACACACACACATACATACATACATACATACACACACACATACATACATACAAACATACATACATACATACATACATACATACATACATACATACATACATACATACATACATACATACATACATACATACATACATACATACATACATACATACATACATACATACATACATACATACATACATACATACATACATACATACATACATACATACATGACCCATCATTACGGTCTGATCGTCTTGACGTTGACCTGATTAATACTTGATCTTGGTACTCGCCATCGGTTAATGCTTTGTGCACTTTACACCGGCGCTACATTAATTACAATTGCAATTTGCAAACACTGGTACAAAAATTGCTCGTATGGACCTTAACGGAATTACCGTCACAGTGTGAGGCAGCACACAACAGCTCCATAATTATATTAACGGAAGCAACTAAGTTGTCTTGAAATAATTAGGACCTGTGGACCGTGAATTTCTTTCCTCCAACCGTTAAGTACCCTAATGGTATGGACGGCAGATCCCGATTCGGTTTAGTGCGGCGGTACGGTCAATAAACGATGCTCGTGCAATCCAGCGATAGCGGCGACTGACGAAGGCTGACAAAACATTCAACATCGTAACTCAGATAATAATCATCCAGTGTGTACTGTCAACATATTAGAGACGATTCTGCCGCCTCCCTTTGCGGCAGACCAACGAGATAGGACACATCGAGACGGACAGGCAACGTATTTACTCTTTTATTTCACATGTTGACCAGCATTCTTACGAATCTAAAGCATGTTCTGTCAGATCATCAATGCGCGATCTAGTTATCTTGGCAATCATCTTGACAACTGAAACCAGTGAGACTGTAGGGGCGTTAACACGGGGTGGTTTGGAGTGGATTGGGGTGGTTTGGGGATGGTTTGGGGTGGTTTGGAGATGGTTTGGGGTGGTTTGGGGTGGTTTGGGGTGGTTTAGGGTGGTTTGGGGTGGTTTGGGGGTGGTTTGGGGTGGTTTGGGGGTGGTTTGGGGTGGTTTGGGGTGTTTAACTACCTCACTCCGAAAATATGACCCACACATAGTGTTGTTTTAATAATGCCCTAATTTTAGTTTTAGTTTTGATTGTTAGTCCTAATTTTTAGATTTAATTGTTGCTGAATATTAGTTTTAATTTTCGTTTTCGTTTTTATGAATCAATTTTAGTTTTAGTTTTAGTATGCCAATTTTAGTTTTAGTTTTAGTTTTAATAATCTGGGGCTACACTCTCGGATTTTTTCAATGTGTGGGCCACACATTGAAAAAATCCGTTGAATTTTCATTCTGGTATGGGGACGGTGGGAGCGCACAAAGCATGTTAAAATGTCAAATGCTTCGGAATGTTTTTTCCAAAGCCACCTCGCTTTCTAAGGACTGGATGCGCACCTGCCAACAGTGCGTTGTTATTAAACACATGTCGGCGTCGACGACCCCGACAGCCGTTAGATGTCGCTAAGCATTGATGGAACAGCTGTAGCCTGAAACTCATAACTCAAAAACATTGCATTTTAGATTATTTTCAGCTGAGTAAAATAGCCATATTACAATGCGCCAATCTCACTGTTGGAATAACAATAGGCTATTGTGTGTTGTTGTGTATTTGTTCAGCGTCGGACTGCAAGCAGCTGTCGTAGAATAGACGTTGATTAAAAAATAATGAAACAGACCTATAGTGGTCACGTGTAAGAGAACATAGATCAACAGCCCGTGTTACCCAATGGACCACCAATGGACCCAATGCCTTCAAGCAGTCCTCTCCTCCTCCAGCAGCCGATGTCACGACGTAGTAGACTATAGGCCCATTTTTCAAAGCATTTTGCTTTTTTCATCAGCTGACTGGAATTATTTTTACTTTTCTGTCCAGAAAAAGCTCAGATGACCGCCTACGTATAGTGTATGGAAATTGGTGCTGGTTGTAGTCTAACCGTGGAACATTAACCTATGGCCTATAGTTAGTGGTAGACCGTAGACTTTTGCGTCATAACTAAGGCGATCCAGGGCTGTTTTTACGGAATTTTTAGAACTGCACAACCCCTTCTTGTCTTTCCAATCCTCCATGGTAAATTACTTCCAATCGGAGAAAAACGACCTTTTTGCCAGTTTTAGCTGTACATAATTAAGTGCTTCTACAACTGCACAAATCCGTTTAGAACTGCACATTTAGTGTACAACTGCACGTTAAAAAAAGCCCTGAGGCGATCACCGAGCGCTCATCCATCAGTCAACTTACACTACCGGGTAACGAGTAGTGACGGATCGAGTTGAACGTTACTTAATAAGATCTTCCACCTTTAAGGGTGCAGCTTTGCTTTGGGGAGGACCTCACATTACCTTGCGCCAAGGAGCATCGATGCCCTTTAATCCGTGTCTGTACGCTATATAATTATTATAGGCCTATTATTATATTAGTAGGCCTAATCTTTGTACAGCTAACTGAGAACGGGCATAATGATAGTTGTCCAGGGCTTTTTTAACGTGCAGTTGCGCACAAAATGTGCAGTTGTAGAAGCACTTCTGTACAGTTAAACTAGCAAAAAAGGTCATTGTCATCCGATTGGAAGTAGCCTAACTTACAATGGAGGATGTGAGAGGAAAGAAGGAGTTGTGCAGTTCTAAAATTCCTTTAAAACAGCCCTGTAGCAGTCTATATAGCTCTGTGCGCTTGGGGGCAATGTAAAAGCACCAGACTTACAAAGCAGCTATAGTTAGGCCCTTAAGAATTGTGGTAGGCTAATCGTCGCATTTAAAAACCGCCCACAGAAATCGTTTAGCGCTATTTCATCCGTACTCCGGTCACGAAGGTTGAACGCACGACAGAACAGCTGCAGTAAAACCTTGCAATTTCGACACGCCTTCTCAAGCCATAAATTCCGATTCAAGACAGTTCTGCAACGCCGCTCTACACCCTACACTACACAGCCGTTGTTGGACACTAAATTTAAGCACGTTGCCGCACGATCGGCGCCGATAGTTAGGCCTAATCGGCTACAGTTTTCTGTCGTTTTGTCCATTTATCACCGGTCTAAACGCTTTCTGTTTTCGGTCGCGAGCCATATCTCTCGCGTCCGGATAATAACAAACTACTGCGGACACGTAGATTCGGATCCGGAAGGACCTTTCGGCGATAAATCACTCTGAAGATCGGAATGTTTCATAAAGAAAATCCGATGCGCTTGGGAGACATGACGACATGCGTTGCCCGGAGATAATCACAAATTGGATCGCGAGGAGGAAGGAGGTGCCACTTGCGACCGCGACGGTGTATAGGTCGCAACGGGTGTATAGGTCGCAACGGGTGTATAGGTCGCAACGGGTGTATAGATCGCATGGTGTTTGGGACGCATAAAACATAGACTCAGAGCATTCCGTCGTGTATGGTATCGAAGTCAGTCGAAGAACCACTTGCCTCCTTGAAATTTCATGTCCTCTGCGCTGTTGAGACCTGGCATGAAGCCAGAAACTCACCCATCAATCATCCTATCAACGCCTGACCGTCATCTCTGCGTTGACTATCATATAATCGCACGCTTTGTGGCATTGGCATATTCTACCATAAAACTCTCCACCGTACGAAACACGAGCCATTATTATGGGATACTTTAACCCTATAGCAACTTGACACCTTCTCCGAGGCTCTTCGTTCGTATATCACCTCTGGGTGTCAACGCCTACTTGTCGATGACCTTTACTGTCCTGGCTCTCAGAGAAAAAACATCTGTCTTCTTCAATGGATTCTCTGAGTTTCTTTTTTATCTGTGTGTAGCCTACTCTCCTGTCCTCAGCAATGGTTAAAGTGGTTTGGGTGAGCAGTGGGAACTCTGGATGAGAGCAGTGGGAACGCTGATGAAGAATTTCAATGAAATGCATGTGCTTTAGAGTTCCATCATGATGAGCAGTGGGAACGCAAGCCAAGATTTTCGACAGCAGTGGGAAAGCCGTTCCCATGCCTTCCCACCCACTTTAAATCTTGCTGTCCTGTTCACTTACTTGGTCACTTCAGCATAGGCTAAGATCCCGACAATTCTGACCTCTCTGACATCGTCACAACCGTAAGACATCTTCGCATGGCTTAAAGTGTGGCTGGGCGGTCATGGACGGCGTCCGTGCACTTATTTTAGAATCTGAACGCCGTCCTGCCATTCATTGGCTAGCACAGACTGTAATGTAAGTAGCGTTCAGGCACTTCTTTTAGAAAGGTAAGTGGCGTCCAAGCACTGCTTTTAGAAATGTAATGGACAATTTGACATCCAGGCACTTCTTTTAGAAAGGTAAGCGCGTCCAGGCACTTCTTTTAGAAAGGTAAGCGCGTCCAGGCACTTCTTTTAGAAAGGTATACGGGGCGTCCAGGCGCTTCTTTTTCCCTTACTTTAATCACGGCATCTTCGTGCCATTTTCTCTTCTATAGTACCGTACGGTACATATCTTTACCAGAGCATAACAAAAGATAGCCTAGTCTTGATGTCATCATCAATCATCTACAGATGCCCTCATTCAAAACCTTTCATTTCCGACCCCCAATCTCTCGGATCGCTCTCTGATCGGCTTTCAGATCGATCAAGGAATAATGCCATCGATTTGCAACGTTATGAAGAGTCGATGGCATCCATGGGATACACGTGACTGCCCTAATGCTTCTAGACTTTTCTGCTGCTTTCGACCGTGTTGATCACTGCATCTTGCCTAAAGTGTTGCAACAATCCTTTGGCATCTCAATAGCATCTGAATTGGTTTCTGTCACTTCTCTCTACCGCACTCAGAGTGCTAACATAAACTTTATCATATCAGCTTGAAGTCATTCTGAACTGAACACTTTCCTCAAACCTCAAATAGCATCTCTTCATCTCAGAGAAACACGACAGCGCCGCTGTATGCTTGACTCAGCATCACCGTGTGGGTGCAGTGGTGTAGTGAGTATGCTCGTTGCCTTGCAGCCGGAGGTTGCAGGTTCAAATCCACCTCAAGTCGGCTCAAGGGGACACTGGGCAATTCCTTCCCTTGCAATTGCTCAGTACTTCGGCGTGAAACTCCGAATCAGTGCCCGCGCTGTATTCGGGAGCGCTTCTGAGTAGAAATCTTGAAGAGGCTCTATAACAAGTGTACATGAAAACAAACTGAAAACACTCATACAGTGTCCTTGTTGTGACGCGACTTGACTACAATACTGCAACTATGTACTCCCTGGCCTCCTGAATGCACGTTGCTTCATCTATAGGCTTATCCATGCTGCATCAGGCTACAAGACTGCGTCTGCATGCACTCTCTTACAGGGATACCCTATCACACCTGCACTTCATTCTCTACATTTCCTATCTATGATCGCATCCGCATTAAGTGGCACTCCTCATGTATTATCTGCCATCTAACTTAACGTTGATGGTCACACCTTGCAACTGTGATCATAGGCATCTGCTGGAAAGCATTATTTTAGCTCCTGGTAGAGTGCTAGGCCCACACGTCTTGTTCTTGGCCGTTGTTCATTCACAGTTGGTCGGTCACACCATCTCTCTCTCTCTCTCTCTCTCTCTCTCTCTCTCTCTCTCTCTCTCTCTCTCTCTCTCTCTCTCTCTCTCTCTCTCTCTCTGTCTGTCTGTCTGTCTGTCTCTCTCTCTCTCTCTCTCTCTCTCTCTCTCTCTCTCTCTCTCTCTCTCTCTCTCTCTCTCTCTCTCTCTCTCATCTCTACATCATCAAGTTCTCAATTCTGTTACCGGAACTGTCCTTCGCTTTAAACGTGAGATTTATATTTCTATAGTCTGGCTAACCTTTGGCTCTTAATGGCTGCCCCAGCTTCAATGTTCGCTTCGGAACTTTGTAGCAAATTCGACAGCACAGCAGAGCCGTATTCTTGACTCAGCACCACTAAGATGAAGAGATGCTATCAAATTACAGTCATATTGTAGGTTACTGTAGGCTCTTCTATGGCTCGTCTGGTCTGTACTAGTTTAGCCTGCCTTGCCCAGTTCTTTGCTTGTATCGCATACTGGATTTACGAGCCTAGTTTATGCGTATTTCCGTGCACAAAAGAACCTATATAATAGGTCCCTCTGTATATATCTCAAACGAAATGCTACATAATGCATTTGTTTAAGGCTAATTCGTAAATTTCGGTCGTCACATTTTGCGTCTGGCCATAAGCGCGACGCATGCGTGCGTACCCCGGTTCGCAGAGCACTCGTGCGCCGCGTCTTCGGCGACGCCGTCGGCTTTGCTCGAGGATTAACTATAGCTATCCCGAGAAGTAGAAACCGGTTTTATGATAGTCTGCAGGATTTGGCGAAAGAAACATCCGCTGCTGTGCGCGAGACATACCCCATGCGTCCGTCCGTCCGAACTAAAGACGGGCGTATGAAGGGGAATCAGTTCCGCGACATTTAGGCCTATTAAATCCGCGAAGTCCAGTAATTACGACGACTTAGAAGTCTTAGACTATATTGGTTGATAGAAGTCTTAGACTATATTGGTTGATAGAAGTCTTAGACTATTTTGGTTGATAGAAGTCTTAGACTATATTGGTTGATTTTATATGGTCAAAGCTGCTGATGCCAGTTTCCGCCCGAGTCTATGTATATTTGTTATTGATCTATTATAGTCGTGGATAATGCGTGTCTGCGCATGTGTCTGGGTGTGTGTGTGCTCATAATAACTATGGTTGTGTGTTTTGGAAGGCTACGCATATGTGTATTATTCATAATGTGTGTGCATTGAAACCACAGCGATATTTCCTGGTAACGGACGTCCATGCTGCAGGACATATCTCTCTGTCACCGGATATGTACAGGACATTTTTCGCAGCCGGGTTCACGTGATATTCCATCACCCATGAAAGCTATCCGGGTGATGAATTAATTTAATCTCTCCTCCGGATGGAATTAACCGGTCTAGACTATCCGGGGGGATAAACCATTCTATCCCCTTTATTTTAAAATGCGTATAATTGATAAATGTACGCTGTAGCCTAACCAAAATTTGAAGTGACTCTAAATTATTGTTTTAAGCAAATTGTCGTAAGCAATGTTCAGAGAAAGGCAACTCGAATTTATTTAGTGCCTCTGAGTGCTTTTCATTGTTTTAAAATGTTCTAAGTGCTCTAAAACCAGAGCAAAAAACTTTATCTATAGTAGGAATAAACATAGAGTCTACCTTTTAGTGTCATTATTTTTAAAAAACACATGAAAATTAATTTGCAAAAATAAATACACGCGGAAGTGGCTTTTTCGACTTTACTTCATTTGGGGGGATACGATTATTACGGGGGATACTCTCTTTCGTGACACAGGCAATTGGTTGCAGAACGTCAAAGCGGTGGAGCGGTCAAAGCCATTATTGTCCACCGGCTCTGTCTTACATGTCCTTTCCACATATAGATCCCAAACACCATCGACCTGTTTTCCGAATCCCTCTGGTATCCGAGTGAGTCCATGATCGCGCGAAATACCTGGAAAACAGTGGATAACAAGCGTCTGAAGGTTATCGAAAATAATATAATATATTATTTCGATAACCTTCCGCGAATAGGCCTATGCATTCTCGGAGATATGTCTCTCTTTAGTCGTTGCTTCTGAGAATAATATTATTCTCAGAAGCAACGACTAAAGAGAGACATATCTCCGAGAATGCATAGGCCTATGTAATGTATGACAACTAAGGGGTCCGAACGAAAATGGTTATGAAGCAATATCCGCAACTAACTGATCAAAAATAACACGTATGAGAAATATGCCGCCGTACTAGCAATGATCACGTGTGAGGTGATTGCACGCTACGTGGCCATCTTGAAAGTCAAATGCGTTGGGACTCTTTCCTATGCGAATGGATGACAGAAAGCATAATTCTTCTACACTAATAGCAGCAGTATGATTGTTATACTATAGCTAAAAATGCGAAGAAAATGCATAATGCATTGAGCTGTGGAAATCCTCCATCGCAAACGAATCCTACAGAAATAGGCTATGCATGATGGCGTTCAATATGTGTTTATGTATACTGTATAGGCCTATATATTATATATATATATATATATATATACTGCATCACTCTATGCACTTATAATGCTTAGAGCCCTTGGGCAGCTCTCTGCCGTTCCAGACAAAGTAGGATATAGCTCGAGCCACGGCTGTCACGAAGATCCTCTATGCTGCATTGCTGTCCCAGAATTGTGGGCGTTCACCATAAGCGATGACATAGGCCTAACTAAATTAGAACGAATGCCAAACCGGATGCGAGGACTTTGGCTACTTCCTGCGATGTTCTCGAACTGTAGAAATTAGCTGCTGAGGCTGATGCTGGACTGCTTCATGCTGTAATGCTAAATGTCAATCACATCCTGATGAGCCTTTCTCCACCTCTATCAATTACTACCCATAACTTATACACGCCCACCACCTCATCCATTTCTTCTACCAGTTAAGGATGTTAAAAAATTATTCTAATGTTCACTTTGCCGACATTTTTGTGTTCAACGACATTATTATGTTCACACTTCCCCCCCCCCCAATTTAATGTGCTTCGACTTTATAACTGCGTGCGGTGTGACTCAAGGATTTGTCTCATCCTTGAACTAAACGAAGATTATTATTATTATCCGTCGGATTTTTCGTGCAAGCATGCGCCTGCAGCGAGTTATGACATTTATTTAACGACGCCGTCATTTCGCCGATGATTGGCGTCATTCTGAATGTACAATGCTGATGTCAAGTTGGGGTATTCTTGTTTAAATGATCGACACACGAGTTCGGGGAGCTGTATGTTTCCTACTGCAGTTTTTCTAACAGTTACTGTAGGCTATATAATATATATATAGTTATAAGTTTGGTAAGACGGTGTCTTCTAGCGCTGGCGGAGGTCACGACTACTGCGCTAGAAGATACACTCGTACCACTACTGCCGCGCTTACGATCCACCCTGCAAAGTCTAGAGTTTCTGATAGTTGGCATATGTGTTTTCGTTTGATATAAATCATGCACTGTGACGATCAACGGTGTCAAATGCTGATGGAAAATACAAGAGAATGGACCATTGTTTAACATAGAAGAAGTAGGTTTCGTTTGTCTCCGGTCATATGCTTCTCATTAGGAACATTATACACAATATTGCTTCACAACACAGAACATTGTACTTAGTATATATTAGGATATATTAGGTATCAGTATCGTGTTCTGCACGTTGCACGACATAAATAGTGCCAAACTATGTCCTCTGAACGCGAACGAGACAATTGCAGACAATTTATAGCTTCCGTCAGCTTCTTAGGAAGTCAAGATAGGCTATAAATAGTCTGAAAAAGAGACGTGCATCTTTCCAAGGGTCTGTGACTTCATCAGAAATTTTATGTAAAGAGTATTTTCGTATGAAAGATATCTTCTCCCAGAGGAACAACTTCAACGGATGTAAATATAAACTAAAATATAGATTTCAGATACACCCAATATACGTATATGCCTGTATGCTTGTATGCTTGTATGCTTGTATGCATGCATGCATGCATGTATGTATTGTGGCGAAACTCTCTCTCGACCTTTTCGTCCTTCCCTTCCTTTCCGTCCTCTTCCGGTCTTCCTGGAGGGGGAATCTTCCGCACGGTGGTGTGACTCGTACCAGGATGCCGACACCACCGTGCTACATATGTCGCTGGTCCACTCCTACGGTCTGTCAGGAGATTTCGTAGTCGCCAACCCAAGAAACAACACGATGACGGTTTAAACTGTATTAAAGAACGACTGCTTCGAACAACGATCAAACAACTTCAAACGAAACGTAGCTCCCGCTGCCTCTTCAGAATGAGCCCTTTTCCCGTATATCGTCCCTTAAAACTACTACCTTATATACTTAGCGGCTGGTTAATAAATCTGGCCAGAACCGGTTTACCGCTTAGTGGTTACATACTAATCTTAACCACCCATTACCGCAATGGTAACCGTCGGTTAATATTCCACAATACTTAACCGGAATACCTCACACAATTAGCCTCGGTTAAGTTATAACCGGTACCGACTGAAACCCCATACAAACACCGGTTCTACTTGCCTCAGATTTAACCGCCCAATTACATGCATTCTGCCTGGTTAACTCCTAGGATCCCAACCGGTTAAATTACATGGCCAAGCTAAGTTCTTAACCGGCGATCTTAACCGCACCAAATAACCCTTTAGCAGCAAGTGTACCTAATGAACTCTATTACAAGCAAAGTTCGCTACACCCCCCTCCCACTACTGCTCCGAAGCCCCATTCGGACTTATTCAAACAATCGCTGAAAGCTAACAACACTAGTTAAAGCCTACCATACTAGCGACAGTCAAACTACTACAATTGTTCATCATAATGCTAAACTAAGATCGTGCAATGTTAACTAAAATCTACGGGCAAACATCCGTTAATGGTTTAACTATCAAAAGCTATGCATTGTTCATTAAAGCTACTCAGTATAACTACTCATCAACGATTTATCTAGCAATGCACTAGCTAAATACAATTCGTTGGCAACCGTCCATTGCATGATTCAACTTAACAATAGCTATTCATCAAAAGCTATGCATTGTTCATTAAAGCTACTCAGTATAACTACTCATCAACGATTTATCTAGCAATGCACTAGCTAAATACAATTCATTGGCAACCGTCCATTGCATGATTCAACTTAACAATAGCTATTGATCAAAAGCTATTCATTGTTCTCAACATGTCAATCAAAACTAATTATCAAAACTAAGCTACGAAAGCTGTTCATCAAAGAAACTGTCCATGACAGTTATTCATCAAAAACTACTCATACAGTAAAACGGTCAATGACTATTAACGAAACTGCTTAGCTAACGGTTTATCTCGCAATGCATCACTGTGCACTCAAACAAAAGAATCCTCTGTTAGAAGAAAGTCCATCAAACGACTTATCAACCGGTTCATTGAAACTAAAATCCCTAGTGACTATCCGTCAAAAGTCATTCGCTACAACTTATTATTCCTAACAGCATCGTTAACTGTAGGTTGTCACCCACTGTACAATTATCATTAACTTGAAACATAAATTCGGAACTTCTTCAAAATAAAGAACGGCAGGCTACTTGCTTTCTGCTTCGTGTGTTCAGAAGTCGTCCAGAAACAATGGAGCCAAGAGGAAAGGATTCTCATTGTCCATTGTACGTCGCATGAATCCTTGGAAAACTCCACGCAGCACCGCTTCAGACGTCATGGGCCACTGTGCCCATATACGCAGACAGAATTCCTCCCATTCCATGGGGAACTGAAGAGAACGGGAGGCGAAAACCACGTTGGCAATGGCCGCCCCGTCGACTCTCTCGTCAGGTAGGTTTGGACGCACTGCTTCTGTCCAATTCATCAGGTCGACTAATGTCTCATCCGGCTGGAACGGAAAGTCAGCCTCCTCAATCTGGACTGGTGGCGGCCAGAAAGGGTCGACACCCCCAGCGATTCCGTAGCTGGCGGTTCCTCCGACAGCGTGAGCGTCAGGTATTCTGACTAGGTGACGAGGGATCATGGTAGGCGGTTCCTCGACTGGACGAGCTGATCCGCCATACCCCGCCTCCGACTTTACTTCCGCGGTGACGGCTGGTCGCTCGCTTCTCTCTTCTGATGCCGTACTTGCTGTCACTCGGACGACTTCTCTCGTCATAACGGTCACTCGCTCCGTCACACGTCGCACGTTTAATTGGTGTCGCCGCCCAACATGACGTTGCAGTGATCCTCGAGTGGCGGTCTCAGCCCCACAAATATCGCACAACCATCTCCTGTGGTCCATTTCTCCGCTTCGTAATGATGCCTTGCGATTTAACGACTGCACTCTCCTCCGTTCTGTTTTCGACTGAATTCGAATCCTTCCGTTGTTCGCATACGTTAACCGGTTCTGCTCCGTGACGTCATCAATTATTGCGTTGCCGCAACTACTCACGGTTAAGTTCTGTACGAGCTGTTCATGGCATCGACTAAGAATTCTCCTTGAATCTTTACCGGTTAACTTTTCTAGCAACCGTTCATAGCATCGGCCAAGAATTCTCCTTGAATCTTTACCGGTTAACTTTTCTAGCAACCGTTCATAGCATCGGCCAAGATTTCTTCTTGAATCTTTACCGGTTAACTTTTCTAGCAACCGTTCATAGCATCGGCCAAGATTTCTTCTTGAATCTTTGCGGTTAACTTTTCCACGATTCCTCCGTAGCATCGGCCAAGATTTCTTCTTGAATCTTTCCGGTTAACTTTTACCCACTTCATCCGTAGCATCGGCCAAGATTTCTTCTTGAATCTTTCCGGTTAACTTTTCCACGATTCCTCCGTAGCATCGGCCAAGATTTCTTCTTGAATCTTGCCGGCTACGTTCGTCCACCTCGTCCATGGTTCTAATGGGAATAACGCACCGGTCTCTTCGTGGACCGACGCGATCTCCCATCCCCACGCGGCATCTCCTGTTCCTCCTCTCCAGCCAGTAATGTAGGCGGAGGTATTTCCTGTTCGCCATCTTCTTCCGTTGACACGTACGCTTTCAATTTGTCCACATGTGTCACAAACGGTCTTTTCCTGGGTGCCTGTACCAAGTAGTTCACAGGTCCGCACTGGCGCAGGACAACCATTGGCCCTTGATACATCTTTTGCCACTTAGGGCTTCGTCCCTTAAATCGACGTGGAGAGAAGTGCCAGACTTGATCTCCCTCCTTAAAAATCGCAGGCCGTACTCGGAGATCGTACTCGTGTTTCCTTCTTTCTGCTGCTTTCTGTAAATTCTCTCTCACCGTCCGATAAGCTTCTTCCAACCGCTGAGCCATGTCTTCCACATAACTTGCATAAGTGGAACTCCCAGGCCAAGCTTCTGATGGTCGTCCGTACACCAGATCCAACGGTGCTCTTGTTTCTCTTCCGAAGATTAGCCGATTTGGTGAGAATCCTGTCACCTCATGCACCGAACTGCGGTAGGCTGCCATGACGTGCGGGAGGAACTCATCCCAGTCCCTCTGATGGCCGCTAATCACCTTAGCTAACATAGCGTTAAGGGTCCTATGAAACCTTTCGATAAGGCCGTTCCCACTTGGGTGATACCCGGACGTCCTGACCTTATCTATCTCTAACAGCTTGCAGACCCCCTCGGACCGTTCCCGGTATAACACCCCTTCTTTAATGCACAAGCTGTCTCGCTGATGCCAATACACCTCGCCTGCAGCGCTTTCTTGTAGAACTTCTTCTATTTCAGGCATCACTCCTTCTTCTTCCATCCAGCGTGTCACCAACATCAGATCGGGATCCTCCCGCTGAGTTACTAAAATAGTAGCAGGTGCTTCGGTATTAACCTCGAAGACTTCTCGGGTAGCCGCTACCGTCACCTGATGCTCTTCCACACTTCCACACTGTCGGCACGGCTTTCTTGACAGCGCATCCGCGTTCCCATGCTTCCGACCTGTTCTATGCACTATACTGGATTTAGACTCGCTGGTTGTCGCTTCCACTATCTCTTCCCTAACCATCTTCTCAACTCGTTTATCTATCTCCACACGGTAGGGAGGAGGCTGTCTTCTCAAAGGTAGACTCACTGCAGCTGCATCTCCAGTATCAATTCTATGCAAACCTACCGTCGTCTTTCCTAAATCACTTTCATCCAGCGACAGCACATCCTGATATTCCTTCAAAAGACCTTGCAGCCGGTCTTTTATCTCAATTGGTACTTCTGCCATACCATTCATCATCTCTTCTACACTCTTATCCACTAACTCCTCATCTGCAACCAATTTCTTTCTTTCGCCTAAGTTCACTTGCACTGGATGCAGTCCTCCCAACAACTGATCTTTTTCTAACTTGACAACTCGCTCGGTTAAATTAACAACTCGCACCTTAGTAGAATTAGTGTCATCTCCTACTAGAACCCGCGCTACATGCAACCCTGGCTGTAGCTCTCTCGTTTCGGTCATCCACGCCGAAGCCTTCGTGGACAAATCATCAAACAGTTGTCTCGCCCCTATGTCATACTGACATTTAGGCGGTACCCTTACTTCCTCAGCCACTACTATGCGTCTGCACCACGTGGACCCATTGCCTTTAACTAGCGGGATCCTTCTGCGTCCCACAAACAATGCTCCCGTGCCAAAACTTAAACGGCACCGATGCTGCCTAAGCCAATCCATCCCTAACAGTGGCTCAGCTATTTGGTCCGAAACCAAAAAGGTAGTGGAGATGGCAAACCCCTGCCATACTTTAATAGGGATTGTAATCTCACCCAAGACCCTAATCTCAGTCCCATTAGCGGCCATCAACACCCTATTGCACTGCTGAATCTCGGAACCCTCAACAACAGAGAATGGCACCAAGCTCACCTCCGATCCTGTATCAATGAGACATAGCTGACTTTTCCCGGCGATCGTTCCTCGTACGAAGATGGCGTTGTTGCTGGCTGGGTTCGACACTCGTGGTCGAGTAGTGTGGTTGACGGAGACATTTTCATCTCTTGTGGTTCCTCCGTTCTCTTCCGCAGCCGCGTCATTCCGACGATTCTGATGCTGGCGATTCTGTCGACAATTTCGAGCCATGTGTCCGGCTCGACCACAACCATAGCAGGTCAGGATCGGTCTCTGTTCTCTGGTGTTGCGACGCTCTTCGTGTTCCGGCGGATTACGTCTTGGTGCAGCGTCGCGTCTTTCTCCGAAGTGTCTCTCCATCCGCTCTTCCATTTCTTGTTGCCACCTCCTCTGCTCCTCGCGCTGAGACTTCAGGAATCTGTCGAGTTGCTGTTGCAGTTGGCTGCCAGTTTCATTCTCCATAGCTCCTCGAACCCGATTCGGCGGTCTCCATCGATCTTCCGTTTCCATTGTACGCTGGTAGCCTTCGAGACGCAGAGCTGTTCGATACGCTTCATCCAATGTCTTAGGTTCACGTTCACGGACCTTCAATGACAGCTCTCGATCTCTCATCGCTTCTAGAAAGGCGTCTCGTGCCACAATCTCGGTCGTCTCGTTCGTTGGAACGGGGTAAGCTAGCACCACCAACCTTCTTATGTCGTGAAGAAGTGTGCTGAGCGTCTCATCCGCCATTTTGACGCCGGTAGTAAAGCTGAGTTCTGAACGTCTCAGCCTGTCCTTCTGTTCCATATCGTTGTCGAAGACGTCCGACCAATTCTCCATACGTAACGTCTTCACGAGCTCCAAAGTCCCACAACAACTGTGTCGCGGCTTTGTCTAAAGCGCAACGCAGGAAGTCCACTCGATCCGCGTTCGTCCAGCCGTTGTGTGTTGCACAGACTTCAAATTGCGCCAGAAAGGAATCTAACGAACCGGTGCCGTCAAACTTCCCCGGCTTCATCGGCGATTTCCGATACCTCAGAGCGGCGCCGTATCTTTCTCGTTCGTTCTCCTCTTCCGGCTCAGCTCCACTCGAAAACAGGCTCATTCCCCTGAAGTCAGTCGTCTCTCGATGACGGAGCGCACTGGGTCTCTCTCTCGTAGTCGTTTCTTCTTGACCTGGTGTCGAACTGCTCCGCCTCTCCTCATCCCTGTCACGGTAGGCGATGGTATCTTCTCCGTCCGTCGTCATCGATACTTCGGTTGATTCTGGTTGCGATCTTCAGGTTGCGATCTCACACCCCACTTCTGGTACCACTGTGGCGAAACTCTCTCTCGACCTTTTCGTCCTTCCCTTCCTTTCCGTCCTCTTCCGGTCTTCCTGGAGGGGGAATCTTCCGCACGGTGGTGTGACTCGTACCAGGATGCCGACACCACCGTGCTACATATGTCGCTGGTCCACTCCTACGGTCTGTCAGGAGACTTCGTAGTCGCCAACCCAAGAAACAACACGATGACGGTTTAAACTGTATTAAAGAACGACTGCTTCGAACAACGATCAAACAACTTCAAACGAAACGTAGCTCCCGCTGCCTCTTCAGAATGAGCCCTTTTCCCGTATATCGTCCCTTAAAACTACTACCTTATATATACTTAGCGGCTGGTTAATAAATCTGGCCAGAACCGGTTTACCGCTTAGTGGTTACATACTAATCTTAACCACCCATTACCGCAATGGTAACCGTCGGTTAATATTCCACAATACTTAACCGGAATACCTCACACAATTAGCCTCGGTTAAGTTATAACCGGTACCGACTGAAACCCCATACAAACACCGGTTCTACTTGCCTCAGATTTAACCGCCCAATTACATGCATTCTGCCTGGTTAACTCCTAGGATCCCAACCGGTTAAATTACATGGCCAAGCTAAGTTCTTAACCGGCGATCTTAACCGCACCAAATAACCCTTTAGCAGCAAGTGTACCTAATGAACTCTATTACAAGCAAAGTTCGCTACAGTATGTATGTATGTATGTATGTATGTATGTATGTATGCATGTATATATGTACGTATGCATGCATGTATGTATGCATGTATAAATGTATGTGTGTATGTAAGTATGAGCATTTGTTATAGCGCCCTTTCAAGACTTAAGTGTGTGTGCGTACGTGTGTGTATGGATGTGTGCATGTGCGTGTGAGTGTGTGCACGTATGTATACATGTAAGTGAAGGTGCGTGTAACTGTGTAAACATGTAGGCCAAGAGCCTCTCCAGATGTACATAGACTTGCATCATTCTAATTATACTGTGCGCAAGTGCAAAACATATGCTGCTGACGTATACTGTAGGGACTAGAAATGTCATTACAAGTATATTGACACAGAATTATTTACATTATACAATTATAATTATAATTATATACAGACAGTATGCTTATATAAATATATCTAAAATACGCACAAACATTGGTATAACGTATCATAAATCTTGATCGGATCGCGTCGTCAAATATTTCTCCGCTGGAAAACACCTTTGGGAATGGCGTCCGCAGTGTGATAAAACGATTCCATCTCTCCCCATCATTCTTCCTCCTTCGCGCGTCAGAAACTCCTCCACATTGAGCACGTGACCTCTTCACCAACCAATGGCACTCCATCGATCTTTGTCCCCGTCCTATGCTGTCTGTCTCTCTTTGTCTGTCTGTCAGTCTGTCTGTCTGTCTGTCTTTCTCATTCAATAACAAGCACTTCCATGTTGCTCACTCAATCAATCGCCCATTATCATGCGCTATGTCACTTCTGTGCCTCTGAGTCTCTGTTTCTGACTAGATGCATTTGTCCGTCTGTCTGTCTGTCTGTCTTTTCACGCACGCACACACACACACACACACACACACACTCAATCACTCGTTATCTGCAAGTCTCTTCACAGTCTCTGTGCCTCTGTCTCTGTCTCTGTCTCCTTGTCTGTCTATATATGTGCGTAGCCTATATATATGCACTCTGTCTTAATTCTGCCGATTTATCTCACTCAATGTCCAACTGCTGCTCCTTTGTCCGTCATTCTTCAAGTCTTTCTTCACTGCCAGTCTCGTGTAGACTAAGCATTATATTATAAATTAATTATATATGCGATTTTTGTGTATATTATGCATACAGGCAAGTTACGTGTGCGCATGCGTACAGTGAAACGCGGGGGTGTAGCGGAATGTGCCGCGCCCTGTAACCGAAGGGTCGCAGCTTCGAATCTACCTTAAGTCATTGCGTAGCGACCTAACCTTGGACAACTAAGTTGCTCACCCAGGATTGTCTGTATGGACAGCAATGCAGGTTTTTTTAACGAAATTTGTAGAACTGCAGAACCAGGAATTTTTTTAGTGCGGTTTTGTTTGGCGAAAATTTTCTCCAAGAAATGTCGCAAATCGGCGACAGAAAAAAACGGATGACCATTTTTTTAGTCGTTGGTTCTGAAATTTGTCCCAAGTTTTTAAGTTTTTTGTCAGAAATATCGCAAGTCGGCGACAGAAAAAACTGATGGCTTTTTTAGTCATCAACTTCAAAATTGCTTTATTTCGCCTTCCTGTTTATTTTTCACTGTACATGTTCTTCTTCTTCCGTGGTAAACCTGCCTGAAATTACCTTTTTCTAATGATTTCAACTGCACATAGCTACTTTTACAACTGCACAAGTTCATTTACAACTGCACATTTTGTGTAGAACTGCACATTTTGTGTAGAACTGCACGTTAAAAACCCCTGCAGCAACGGGAAACCACCTCGCTTATCTTAAGCCAATGGACCTGTCTTCAGACTGAGAACGCATCATCATTATTATCACCATCGTCATCATCATCAGCAGCAGCAGCAGCTCTCTAACTTTACCTCGCTGCCTCTGTCTCTGTCTGTCTTTCTGTCTGTCTATGTCTCTTTCTATTTCTGTCTTTCTCTGTATCTCTCTCGATCACGGGAGCCCGTAGACAGTTTTCTGGAGGGGCAAAACAAAACGGTCACGTTTTTAGATGAGATTGAAAATGCAAAAGTAGAACATACACAGTCTCATAGTTTTTTCTAAGTAAAAATTTTCTCAGTATCACTTTAAGATAATTAGTGTCTTTAGTGGAAAAAGTGATAGCTGCAAAATAGGTGTTAATTTTCCATGCGAGCACTTGTGCCCCATTTTGACCTATATATGTGCGGGCGCCTAAGCTCTCCGTATCTCTCTCTGTGTCTCTCATACACCGTCGTTCTTTCTGTCTCACTCTCTCTGTCTGTCTGTCTGTCTGTCTGTCTCACCATATCTCCTCCACTTGATCGCTCCATACCTGTTGTCCGTTGGTACGCTTTGTATCCATCCATCACCCACGCTCCCGCCGCCTTCCTTCACGCGTCCATTCCTCCCTCCCATCCTGCGTCCATCCATCCATCTATCTATCAGGCTGTACCCCCCTACATCACCACGACCCTTAGTCATTGAGTTTGATCGGCGGCAAGTGCGGCGGCCTACCACTGTATCCACAATCCGCCCTCCTCCTTTACATCCTCCTCCATCCTCCTCCATCCTCCCGTCCATCGATGCCTCTTGAAAGACCCTGCAGCAGCAGCAGCAGCAGCAGCAGCAGCAGCAGCAGCAGCAGCAGAAGCCAATGTATTAGCATCCTTCTCTTCCACCTCCTCTTCCACTTCCTCCACCTTCTCCCTCTCCATCGTGGAGTCTGCTGATCGCAGTTCGCGTCCAGTTAGTCGGCATCGAGCGGTGATGATCAGCCTACACCATGACCCACCATCAGCAGCAGCAGCCTGGAAGAGGACCACCGCGCAGGTCCACCTCATCCTCCGTCGTTTCTTTCTCCTCATCCTCCCTTCATCATCATCCTAAGATGGGTCTTACCATTTTCGTCCGCTAGACGACTCGCTTCCTATCAGCTGACGAATAAGGACGGAGCCGAATTGCAAAGGCATATACAGGAAACCAAGGCTCAGTGAGTACAATATAGGCCTAATCGTACACTTATAAAAATAATAATATTTATAATAATAATAATAATAATAATAATAATAATAATAATAATAATAATAATAATAATAATAATAATAATAATAATAATAATAATAATAGTAATAATAATAGTAATAATAATAATAATAATAATAATAATAATAATAATAATAATAATAATAACTATGGTAATAATAATAATAAATTTATCGCTGTACAGTTGCCTACCAGGGCACCTTGTCCGGATTACCCGGGGCCATAAAACATTTATAATTATCAATTAATGAAAATGATAGCCTAAATCTACACGAGGTCCTTCCAGAGTAAAACCATTCCCATCGCCGGACATTTGCTTTGAACACCTGAGGGGTCAGAAGTACCTGCGGTAAAAAAATGATAAAATAATTACAATAAAGTTATCACTATTATTGATTATTGATAATTGATAACTAGTGGATAAGTTCTGAAGAAAGAGCCCGAGTCTCCGCCGTCTCCAGATAATATATTGACAGCCCCTATGGCGTAATTTCTCTATTTCTCAATGGCGACGCAACTAAAATAGGTTGCGGCAGGTCTTTTCATTCCCAGTCTGTTTTATGACTTGCAAAAATTCATTGGAATGTATGCTATCTTGTTTAGGCTACATTTAAGTTACACGACCTGCTGAATAACTTCCATAACCCTGACGTCACCTCCCGAAATTGTATGGCTTTCGCCGTCACCGCTACCCCCTTCTGTTGTTGATAATCGAAACTTGTTTTTGTTTAAAATGTAATCATTTGATGCAATAGGCCTATAATTCATGTTCATTCAATCGTTCATTCATTTTATGGATTTACACAGTGTCCTTTAAGAAATCTACTCAGAGGCGCTCCCGGCCCAGCCACGGCGAAAGAAAAAAAGAGAGCTCTATGAAACAAAGTTTAACCGGCCAGGTGCAATAAATGTAGCGGTGAAAGGAGGTCATTCCAGATGGACGGCCCTACAACCGAGAAAGCTCGGCGCTGTCTGGCAGCTAAGCGAACCCGCGGAACTATAGGAATTACCCTTCATAGCAGAGCGAAGAGCCCGACGCTCTTCAATGTCCGTGACTGGGTGACAGAGATCGCGTAGGTAAGATGGAGCGCAACCAAGGATGCAGAGTTTATCAGATGCAAATAAAGGCTACTTACTTACTTACTCACTTACTTACTTACTTACTTACTCACTTACTTACTTACTTACTTACTTAATTACTTTACCTACTTTTGACCTCGAGTCAAAATACTACTACTAATGATGACCTGACGCAGCTCTCGTGAATAAGATGGCGCCCTGCGATTAGCATTTCAGTGACGGCGTAGAGATTTTAAGTTTACGATTACGATAACGAGGGGAGAATTTGAATGTGTTATCAATCAAAACCAGTTTGATTAAGATAAACACTGTTATCAATCAAAACCAGTTTGATTAAGATGAACACTGTTGACAATCAAAACCAGTTTGATTCAGATAAGCACTTGTCAATCAAAACCAGTTTGATTAAGATAAGCACTGTTATCAATCAAAACCAGTTTGATTAAGATGAACACTGTTGACAATCAAAACCAGTTTGATTCAGATAAGCACTTGTCAATCAAAACCAGTTTGATTCAGATAAACACTTGTCAATCAAAACTAGTTTGATTAAGATAAACACTGTTGCCAATTAGAACCAGTTTGATTAAGATAAACACTGTTATCAATCAAAACCAGTTTGATTAAGATAAACACTGTTGCCAATTAGAACCAGTTTGATTAAGATAAACACTGTTATCAATCAAAACCAGTTTGATTAAGATAAACACTGTTGCCATGCTGTCTAAACGTTGGACTGGATTTGAGACAAACGTCACCGCTGAACTACACAGTCCACAGTCAGCTTACCCTTAACTGCGGCCACGCTGGAGACTTCAGTCAGTGCCGGTGTCATTGGATATGCTATCCCCTCTTGAAGCTATCCGGGGATGGAAAACCGGAATACCGGGTATAGGCTACTGTAGAGTATCCGGGGGAATAAACCATTCTATCCCAATTATTGAAAAATGCGTTTAACTGAGAAATTCATGCTGTAAGTAAAATTGAAAATGACTATAATAGTTTTTAGTGTCAACAGCATTTATTTTTCTGACTCCAGATGCTCTTAAGTGTTCTAAATGTTCGAAGTGTTCTAATAGAAAAGCAAACAAAGCTATAGCATCCATAGGAATAAACACACCTGTTAGTGGCGATGCTAAAAAAGGAAATGGAAGCTAATAATTATTTACAAAATGTCACACCCGGAAGTGATTTTTTCAACTTCTCTTCATCTGGGTGAATCTATAAATAGGGGCGATACTCTATTTCGTGACACCGTTCTTAGCAGAGTGGCGACCCCTATGCAAGCTGAAATTTGTCGGCCTCTTTCCACTGCGACACACAATCAATTCCGATTAATGCCTATAACGCGGCACACCATTGATCCACGTCTCTTGTGTTATGTAGGCCTACGACGCCGCCATGGTCCAGAAGTACGGAACCACAAATAAAAATAAAATTATTCGTAGGCCTACATGTAGGATTGTAGGCCTATACCAGCTTTAGCAAATTGCACCAATACCGGTCGGTAATGTGGGATTCGCCAATAGTTCTCGCTAGACAACAA
>OX457041.1:46845603-46878103 GCA_949752735.1 Lumbricus terrestris
TCAGTGTACAATTATGCAGTTGAAACAATTTACAGGAACTCAGATTACAGAATACATAAATCTTAACTATATCAACTGAACAGACAGCCTGCAATACATGGCGCTAATAGCAGCCTATAGTACAAAGCATATCCGCCCAACGGAGGCTCGAACTCTCAACCTCTCGCGCTCTTGGCCAGCGTGTTATCCATTACTTTACCGAGCCCCCTCATCCCTGTCTTTCTCATCCCTGTCTTCCTCATCCCTGTCTTCCTCATCCCTGTCTTCCTCAACCCTGTCTTCCTCATCCCTGTCTTCCTCATCCCTGTCTTCCTCATCCCGGTCTTCCTCATCCCTGTCTTCCCCAGCCCTGTCTTCCCCAGCCCTGTCTTCCTCATCCCTGTCTTCCTCAACCCTGTCTTCCTCATCCATGTCTTCCTCATCCCTGTCTTCCTCATCCCGGTCTTCCTCATCCCTGTCTTCCCCAGCCCTGTCTTCCCCAGCCCTGTCTTCCTCATCCCTGTCTTCCCCATCCCTGTCTTCCTCATCCCTGTCTTCCTCATCCCTGTCTTTCTCATCCCTGTCTTCCTCATCCCTGTCTTCCTCATCCCTGTCTTCCTCATCCCTGTCTTCCTCATCCCTGTCTTCCCCATCCTTGTCGTCATCTTCGCCATGACTGGCATCATGCAATCAGCACCATATTCACCAACAGCAACAATTACGGCCTCTGTTTGACCCTTGCACGCTATGCAAAACCACAATGTCATGTACGACTTCCAGAGGAGTGGGCATTACGGCATCGCTGCAGTACAGTGTGAACCAAAAACCTGTAATCTCTAAGATTTTTTACCAGTATTTTGGACAAAGGTAGGAATATTTAAATCAAGTTTGCAGGTCTATAATTCATATTAATTTTACGTACAACAGATAAATTTCTCCAAAATATCTTAAATGAAAAAATTCACTGAAAGAAATACATCTTTTATTCTGCTTGCAATATTTTGATGAATTTGACTGCTGTACCTATGCATAAATTACCTTTATGCCTGTAGAAACCATATTTAAAAATCTTACTTGTGGCAAAAATATTGCATGGCAAACCTCAGGGGACTACTTTTTTGGCCCATGTGCACCCTGTACTTGAAAATCCATCTGCTCCCTGTATATGGAATTTTTGGAACGGCCAGGATTTTTCTTGCACTTCCTTGAGCCGAGGACGCAAATCATTAATAATTTACAGTTTCGTTTTATTGTTCGGTATTGTGCGGCGAAAACTGGATCGGATTTTTTGCCGTTATGGTTACTATGCTGAATAACCTGCATCAGTCTTATTCAACGTTTTTCTTTCTTTTACGTCATAACTTTTGTTTCTTTATTCCATTCTTTCACATCTGCTACTTCATTTGTATCAGATCTTTCTGTTTTTCTTCGTCTTCGCTTCTCTTTCTGCTGTCTTTCTGTCTTCTCTTTATTTTTTTGTGTCTGACTTTGTTTATCTCTTCGATCCTGTTTCATTCTTTCGCGCTCGACATTTCTTTTTTCTCGCCAGACAATCTTCCTAGTTTTTAGTTCTCTGTCTTGCTTTACCTCATTGTCTGTTTACATTAATATTTTTTGCTTGTATATACATGTAGCAGCCATCAATCCACCTTTCTTCACTGATACATTCATCTTCGCAATACCATCCATTGTCGACCGCGCGTTCAAAAAGCATATACAAGTACACGTATAATATTGTATATTGTTCGCTAACGCAAACATATGCAACACGTACAGTTTATGCACACCGGAAAGCCATGTTGTAGACCCATGTGTTGTATGCATGTATCTTCAAGAACATAAGTGTGTATACATATGTAGCTTCAAAACGTAAGTATATGTATACATATATATGCCTACATATATATATATATATAATTTACATATATATTATAGGCCTATGTGTATATAGGCCATTGTGTGTATATATCATAATTATATATCAGCGCCATGGTGTTTCTATCGTAGAATTTGCCTGCGAAAGAAGCCATCTGCCTCCACACTTAATCGTTCTCTCCAGTCGTCGGCGCCCAGTTCTCCATGATGCAATTATCCGGTCGCCGGCGTCTCCCTCTTATTCATCGTCTGCTTGCTTTTGTCGGATTCCGTTCCGTATAATACATACGGCATTCATGCAACCCATTCACCGCCGCACAACAAGAAGAGAAGAACCGCCGCGTGCGTCGAAATTGAGAGGCGCTTCTATCGTCTTGATCAACGTTTCCCGCTCAGCCGCCGTCGCCGCCGACGTCGCTGTCGTCTGCTGCCAAAGACGTAGCCAATACGTCATTTGCCCTGTCGTCTGCCGCGCATGCGCTGCAAGACTCAGCAGCAGACGACACTTTCGGGCGCCGAAGAATCGTCGAATGTTCTCAACGCTGAGCGAACTGCTCGAAGGTCTGTTCTCTCGGGCTGCATGCTCGATCGGCGGTTAATTAATTATTCAAGCGTCCGATAAATAATTATAGCCCGACGGTAATTCACGTCGTGCGTTCGACAGGTTAGAGTTCAATGGTGACGTCACCTCTCGTAAACGTAAGTTCATATTCATATTCATATTCAAATTCATCGCTATATACGAAAATTCTTCACAGATGCTCGCGAACTAAAACACATGACTGAAATCAATAGATTATTTAAAAGGTCTTGCGCCGCTGACAAAATAGAGCAGGGGGGGCAAAACGCCGGTGTCACGTGATATTTTTCTGGCCCGCAGACGATTATTTTCTTCCCGGTGAAGCCCTGATCACAAAGATTTGCCACTCCTATAACATAGAGAACTGAAAATGAGAAAACTCAGGTTGTATACGCTACAAGCTCGAGTGAATGCTCAACGCTCCTTCGCTGGCGTCACCTCACACGAGGTTGAGAAAGAAGAAGAGCAATCTTTTAAGCTATAGCCCCATAAGGCAGCAATGTCTATGAGGTGTTAGCGACTCCACCTTCTTAACCTCGGCTTATGAGGGCGGTGGCCAATCCACTCCGTTGCCGTTGATCTTCCCACGGACAGTCAGTGTTTGATCTTGTCCTCCTCCTCTGGGGGAATCACTTTTCTGGGGGGAGACAATCGATAGTTCGGCGGACGATCGGGGAGGCGCGTAGCACCGTGAGGGGAGGCGTATGGGGATTGGGGATGTGTCACCTTCGCCCATCAGCAATTATTTGAATTTCTATATTGCAATGGTAGCATTTTAAGCTATCGTCTTAACAAACTACCAGCACTATTTCAGTGCTGATAAGAGTAGCCAAAGAATTCAACGAATTTAGACTGTACGACTGTACATGTACGTATACAATAAGGATTTCCTTTTGAGTTTCCACATTGTAATGGTACCATTGTAACATGTTATTTTGGCAAAATTACTCAATTATTTCAGTACTGATAAAAAGTGTTTAAAGATTTTATTAAGTATAATAATAGACCTAATTACAATAATAATTGCTTTATGTATCGAGTTCAGCAGCTTAGTTCTGGTGCCAATGGGCTGTTATAATGAATGAGTTCAATTATATTAGCGACTTTGCAGCACGCGAATCAGCGTATCCTTGTTGCCCAAGAGCGCCAAGACGGTCCTGAATTGCTGACAAGGACACAATTAGCAGAAATTGTTACAAAATAATGGTAAACAAACCAAGCAAGAACTAATGGTGGGTGGTGTGGGGGGAGGTGGTGGGGTGGGGCGGTATGGGGTGGGGCATTGGGGTGGAGGGTGGGTTGGGGTGGGGTGATGGGGTGGGGTGGCGATGGGAGGGGTGGGGATGGTATGGGGTGGGGTGGGGTATTGGGGGGCGGGACGAGGAAATTTTCCCGAAAACCCAATTTCTCGGGTGGCGTACCGGTGGAGGTCGGAGTGTGGTGGGATGTGGCGTGGTGGGGTTGTGGCCCTAGCGGGCCGAATCCTAAATTTCCCGGGCAACGCCCGGTACCTCAGCTGGTAACTTTATAATCGCATAATAGTAAAATCAGTACAGTACATGCAATACAATGATGTAAGCAGCAAATAAAAACTGTTTTCACTTTGTCAAATTTTGGGGGAGAAATGTCCTTTCTGGGGGAACTGCCCTCCCAGATGTCTGGGTTAAACACTGGTCGACAGTGTACGTTCAGTGTCTACTTATCAGTGTATACTTATCAGTTTATACTTATCAGTTTGCTGTCTCGTAACAGACCGCGGTACGGCATCAGCGCCGCGATGAGTTTAATTCGGTAAAACCTAATGGATATTATTCGACGTATAATGCTTTGGCGGGTTTCGTTTTGTCCATAGTTTGCACCCGCTGTCCCTTGGGATGCTCGCCACCCCCATAAGATTGATGGGGAAACAATTAATTAAGTGAACACCATCACGTGACATCCGCTATCGGAATTTAGTGACGTCTGCGGGTGTGCACCATGGGTCTCGAGGGATCAAATCCCATGGGGGGGGGGCAGTGGGAGGAGGCAATAGGCTCATGATCCGTTCCGATATCATGGAGATTGGTATGGTTGGTTTCGGGGTCAAGACCTTCTCTTGACCCGCCTTTGTTTCTCTTGAGGTCTACTTTTATAGCACGACCCCATTGCAACCAGTGTTTAGGATGTTAAGAAAGTGATAATCTGTTTGTGTGTCTGCCTGTTGACTGTTTGTCTGTTTTTCTATTTGTCTGCCTGTATGTATGTGTCCGGATATGTGTATATGTCTGTTTGTCTGTCTGTTACCATCAAAGGATGCACTGTGCATCATTACATTGACTTAACCTTAAATAAGTTCGCAACAATTATCCATTATTTTCTATTAGATTATAAATTTGACTGACTTTCTGTCTCTTCCCCTCTTTGTCTCTGTCTGTTGTCTATGTCTTTTGTCTATGTCTTTTGTCTATGTATTTTGTCTCTGTCTTTTGTCTCTGTCTCTGTCTTTTGTCTCTGTCTTTTGTCTCTGTCTTTTGTCTCTGTCTTTTGTCTCTGTCTTTTGTCTCTGTCTTTTGTCTATGTCTTTTGTCTATGTCTTTTGTCTCTGTCTTTTGTCTCTGTCTTTTGTCTCTGTCTTTTGTCTCTGTCTTTTGTCTCTGTCTTTTGTCTCTCTCTTTTGTCTCTGTCTTTTGTCTCTGTCTTTTGTCTCTGTCTTTTGTCTATGTCTTTTGTCTATGTCTTTTGTCTCTGTCTTTTGTCTCTGTCTTTTGTCTCTGTCTTTTGTCTCTGTCTTTTGTCTCTGTCTTTTGTCTCTGTCTTTTGTCTATGTCTTTTGTCTATGTCTTTTGTCTATGTCTTTTGTCTCTGTCTTTTGTCTCTGTCTTTTGTCTCTGTCTTTTGTCTCTGTCTTTTGTCTCTGTCCTTTGTTTCTGTCTTTTGTCTTTTATCACTGTCTTTTGTCTCTGTCTTTTGTCTTTGTCTGTCAGTCAGTTTGCTCCTCTGGCTGTCTGCATTGACAGCCAAGTCAAACCTATGAGTCTATGCATATGTATATAGTTGTGTATCGTATAGTTATAGCCTATATGACCATTAATAAAGCACTTCCGTCACCAAAAGCCTGTCAGAAGCGCTCCCAGTATGATCGACCCCGAGAGAAGAGACAGGATGTGAGGCGAGAGAAAAATAAAGAAAGACTACGAGAGAAAAAGGCGGAGCGAACTGATGAAGGAAGTCCATTCCATAGAGAGGGACCTATGCAGGCAAAGCATCTGGGCTGAGCCTTGGCAGTCCCTCTGACGCGGGAAGCAAAGCGGTCAAGCCGATCAGAGGGTCTTAGAGGACGCAGCGGACTGTGACACATCTGTGTTCCTGTGAGAATGCGTGGGCCGCGTCTCTCTCTTTCTCTCTCTCTCTCTCTCTCTCTCTCTCTCTCTCTCTCTCTCTCTCTCTGTCTCTCTCTCTGTCTCTGTCTCTGTCTCTGTCTCTGTCTCTCTCTCTCTCTCTGTCTCTGTCTCGCTCTCTGTCTCTGTCTCTGTCTCTGTCTCTGTCTCTGTCTCTCTCTCTCTCTCTCTCTCTCTCTCTCTCTCTCTCTCTCTCTCTCTCTCTCTCTCTCTCTCTCTCTCTCTCTCTCTTTCTCGGTGCCTTGGTCGAGCGTCTGCATCTTACTTCTCATACTTATGCCATCTGTGTCCGTGTGTTTGCTGCTATTGCATCGCATCTATAAATTTATATAGCGCCTCTCTCAATGTAGGCTACCTTACGATCAGAGGCATATGAATGATAACAATCTGTGCGATTTAGTGGTTTGATGGTTCTTTCTTTCTTCCAATTCTTCCAATTCTTTCCTTTCTTTCGATTTTTAAGCGACTGCTTCATATAACCTTTCGAGTTCTTCCTTTCTTCTTTCCTTCCGTTTTTTCCTAATTTCCTTAATTTCGCCCATTTCTTTGACTTGTCAGTGCTTATGCCTATTTTATTTCCGTGTTTTCCATTTGTCTAATATCTCATTGTTTGACTTCTACTTCATGTTTTGTGCCTTACGGTAAAGTCGCCATATAAGTAAATAGCTTGGATGTGATCATTCATTCATTCATTCCCTTAACCCTGCGAGTACCAGTGGGGTCAAAAATGACCCCAAGCCCACTTTGACTGTACACTGCGCAAAATCTGTTCGTGCAAATTTATTGAATATTTGTGACTTTAAAGATGTACCTAGTCTCTATCGAAATATCAATTAATATTTCCCTTGTTTATCACCAGAGGGCGCTGGCAATCTTTTATAGCATTGAGTACCAGTGGGGTCATTTTTGACCCCAATAGCTTTTTTTAATACTTTCAATGGTATCCTTTGAAATAATTCATTATTATAATTTATAAATCCGTTCTATAGTATTACCTGAAGAAAATCTGTGTTAGATAATAATTTATATACATGTTTATCCAGACAAATCACCACAATTACGAAGCCCAACAGAAAGGAACTTCCTACTCATTTTGTTACCACAAAAGGTCGCGAAGCCCTCACTTCCATTTTTGGCTTCCATGACGATGTAGCACTGGTGTCGTGCTGTCCAAAGAAAGGACAAGCTGTACAGTAGTCCTGCTCAGCAGCATGCACAGTCAGGTAGAGATAAACAACAATATTCCATCAAAGAAGCCAATCATTATTATGGACTACAATTCATCGAAGGGTGGAGTAGACACCGCTGATCAGATGCTGATAATGTACACGATGTCGTCTCCAACCCTGTCGAAGAAACGTGCACGATGTTCCATTTGTCCAAGAGAAAAGGATAAAAAAGGCCAGCGTAATCTGTGCAGCATGTACATGCAATGTGTGCAAGGAACATGCCCAGTATGCATGCCTGAACTGTAAACTGTAACTGCAATGACCGGATATTTTCTATGTTAGTTTTGGACATTGAACACTTGAACACTTTGAACATTAAAACATACCTATAACTATGAAAAATTTAAATCATTTCAAACGCCTAAACATGTTCCAATTGCTCTACTACTATTTGTTTTTTGGCAATTAATAAAAATTCAAAAAACAAGGAATTTATTGAAAAATTGTGTTGGGGTCATTTTTGACCCCACTGGTACTCAGTGTATCAAAAACAATTCTGGTAATCTGAGGGTTAAGAAATTCACTCAGAAGTGCTCCCAGTTCAGCCACGGTGAAACAAAAAAGTTTTAAGGAGGAGTCTGTAAAACACTGACGAATCAACCCTAGATAACAGGCGCATCTCCAACGGATGACAGACAGATGGACGTATTATACAACTCGTTATGTTCCACAACTTATTCTGTTATTTTTCTTCCTCTTCCAGCATCAAATCCTCTGTCTCTCAAATTTTCGTTCCTCTCTTCACAGTTTTCTTTCTATGTCTCTATCTGACCTTAATCTCATCCCATGTCTGTGTGTCTGTCCTATCTGTCTGTCTGTGTGTATATCCTTCTATCTGTCTGTCCTTCTATATCTGTCTGTCTGTGTGTCTGTCTGTGTGTATGTCCTTCTATCTGTCTGTCTGTGTGTCTGTCCTTCTATCTGTCTGTCTTTCTATCTGTCTGTCTATCTGCATGTCTGTCCTTCTATCTGTCTGTCTGTATGTCTGCCTGTGTGTATGTCCTTCTATCTGTATGTCCTTCTAATTGTCTGTGTGTTTGTCCTTCTATCTGTCTGTCTGTGTGTCTGTCCTTCTATCTGTCTGTCTGTATGTCCGTCTGTCTGTCCTTCTATCTGTCTATCTGTCTGTCTGTGTGTATGTCTTTCTATCTCTATGTCCTTCTAATTGTCTGTGTCTTTGTCCTTCTATCTGTCTGTTTATATGTTCGTCTGTCTCTTTTGACGTCACAAACATTCTTTCTTATTTCTGTCTCTTCTCGATTTCTTTATAATACAATACAGCTGCAACTTGATATTACCATTCTTACAAACTTCTGAAGGTTTTTCCGCATATAATTTGTCTTCCTGCATGACTCCGTCAATGACGCTATCTCTCTCCCCCCGATTTCCCACAATTCTCTCTTCCGCACTACCCCCATTTCCCTCCAGCCATCAACTAAAAATGAATTCGGCACGACACGCGAAACAGCGCATGTCCGTCTGTTTAGCCATAATAGTCTTCTCAACGCCAATTTGAAACTGCTCTTCTTTCGTGTTTTTGCGCCAATCTCGCCCATGGGTTTCAATAATAATTATAGCAGCGCAGCAATATCAATAATCCGTGGCTCTAAAGAAAACGCTAGAAAATCACTTCTTCCAGCCGACATGCGGAAGGAAACTATACGGAAGTAGCCTCTAGGGCTCTAGGCAACCAAACGCGATTGGACCAGGCCGGTGGGATCACGTGATTTCTGCTTAAGCCTCGGACTGCAATGGGTGGGGGGGAGTAGGTTAATGTTCACTAGATTATTCGGATACCGGAACTGTTTTCTCAACTGTATAATATATTCGTTTTATTGGCAAAATAACCTGTCGTCATAACACGACAGTAAATAACACACAGAGGGCAGCAGATAAAAACCTAAAAAAACCGTTCTTATACAGCATCCGTGTAATGAAGTTTTTTTTATTGTCTTTACTGGTTAGTTCATAAAATGAAGATGACTGTAAAAGATGTTGCAGAAAAATGCCCAAATAGTTTCGTTGTTTAAAACCAAGTTTGTGTAGCCGAAGATTCTAATTTCAACTCTTACGTTGATGCACATTTTAACTATAGGCCTAATGCAGATCATAGGACGAAATGACGACTTATAAATTATGCGCTTGTCAGTTTGTTTATATTGCTCCGCAGTTAAACTTCTCCTGATCTCATGGGCGGAGACCTAGGGGGGACAGGGGGGGACGGTCCCCCCCCCAATGAAAGTGTTGGGGGACGGTTCATGCATTTGTCCCCCCCCCCAATGTTTGAGCGTCAAGACTTTTTGGGCGGCGAAAATAGAAAACTTCGTCGAGATTTTGGCCGGATGACTAAAAAAAAAGGTCATCAACTTTTTGGGCGGCGAAAATACCTTTTTCCGCCGGTCGTCAGAAATTTTTCTGAAAATCTCGCGTCTTTCCGTCCCCCCCAATTCTCGGCCCAGGTCTCCGCCTATGCCTGATCTCCTCATATACACTCTTCTTTCCTGCTCTTTCTCCGCTGCTTCGACGTCACCGGGCAGCTAAACACAAGAAGCTAAACACAAGAAGCTCTTGCAATATAATTTTTATAAGGTCGTTGGATTCTAGAGACTTTCTGGCGTTCGTCTATAGAAAAGCGGCTTAATAACAGCCCCGATCAAAGGGAGTTTATAGCTAGTATTTAATGACGTCTTAAATGGCTGAATGCGCTGCGTCGCTGATGACGTGTGGTTTTACGCAGAACTGACGTCATGTGTAACTTGATTACGCCGCGCAAATTGGAGTTAATAGCGAAGTGAATTGGTTAATAATTTATGTGCTTTTTGTGGTTGTTGCTCGGCGGCATGCAGCGTAGAGCTATTACGACCCATTACGACCCCTTTTATGACCTGCCTAAAAGCCTCATATTTCTTCAAATTAAATGACAATAACGTTGCACGAAAGTCCACCTGAATAGAAAGATCCGTTGCAATTTTGCAGAAAACATAAGTTTCATGGATTCCGCTGCATGTTTTAGGCTATAATTTTTTATGTCGATAGGTTGATAGCTTCGTGCTGTTGTGGAAGTTCCTTAGACACAGGTAGTGTATGTAGACCTGTGCATGCATGTATGACATTGTATGCATGTATGTATGGGTGTATGTATGTATGCGTGCGTGCATGTATGTATGCATGTATGTATGTATGTATGTATGTAATATGTAATATGTATGTATGTATGTATGTATGTATGTATGTATGTATGTATGTATGTATGTATGTATGTATGTATGTATGTATGTATGTATGTATGTATGTATGTATGTATGTATGTATACATGTGTGTATGTATGAATTTCTGTATGTGTGTATTGGTAGATGGCTAAATGAATGGACGGATGGATGTGTGAGCATACATGGATACACGCACGTATTACATGCATGTATGTGTGTACATATGCAAGTCGGTAGGTGCGTAGGTAGCTGATAGGTTTGTATGTATTTATGTTGCTCTGTTAAGTACCTATCTCCTTTTAAGAGTCATAAAGCTGGAAGAAGCACCTACTTCCGGCGCAATTAAGAGACCATCATCTCAGATCATGAGCATCATAATCCTATTCTGTCCAAACCAATACACGGGACCTATCTACATGTGAGTATGCAATATACGTGGATATACAAAGAAGATGCATAGTTAGGAGTTTGTGTTGCGTCATACGCTCTGTTGCAGATTATCGAAGTTTAACTATTGAACTAGACATAAAATTAATTTCAATCTTCTTTTTTATTGACCACCACCACAAAGTAACACAAACGTACAGTTTGCAAATTTGCATGCAGGTTGTCAATAGGTAAATCCAAAGGAACATATTATGGTTACTATTTACATTAGTAATTATCGATTATTATACATTGATGGTCATCATTATATCTTCATAGTCATATTGTAAAATGTCAACTTACAGTTGATTTTTATTATAAGAATATAAGTTTAATAGCCAAATAACTGACTATTTTATACCACAAAAATTTAGTTAAAAACTCAAGGATTCTCCTAAATAATAGCCTCACCATGCAAATGACGCTGCGTGACACACTCTGCATGATGTGACTTGTGGTTATCTTTGAAAGGCACTGAAGAACCTATTTCGTGCGTTATAACCATTGTATGGTTAAGAGATCATCTCGCATAGACGGTATCAGATTATGAGCTTGTCTGGTTTCGAGATAATGTGATCTCCATTTCATAATGGTTTTGAAATTATCTTGTTACCGGATTACGTGTCTTCCTCTGTCCCTATTTTATAGTCTATGGTAACGAGATTGTCTGATTTCTAGGTAGAACTCTGATTTTTACGGGTATAGAAAATTTATTGGCAATTGGGCATGCTTCCAATTTATTTAATCTCTATAGCAGCCTAGCAGGTCTGAGTCTTCTATAGTATGCTAGGTTGGCAACAGTGGTTAACAGTGGCGCCGCCAGGGGATTAGGGGGGCTAAGCCCCCTAAAAAGGGCCATCCGATTTTTTCCCATAATACATCCATGAGATTTCGACCAAATCCCCAAATGACTAAAAAAAGGTCGTCAGAAATTTTGACGGATGAAAATGGAAAATTTCCACCGCGAGGATCCAGCCCCCAAAACTGAAATCCTGGCGCCGCCACTGGTGGTTAAAGTGGTTTTGGCGAACAGTGGGAATACCAAAGAAGAGTTTGATTGAAATGCATTGTATTTAAAACGTTCCATGCTGGTGAGCAGTGGGAGCGGAAGCAAAGAATTTCGAGAGCAGTGAGAACGCCGTTCCTACCCGTTCTCAACTTCCCACCCACTTGAAACCCCGTAGGTTGCTTGTATGATACGAGGCAACGCAAATGCCTAACTGACAAACATGTAATTACATGCAATAAAGCTCAACGTTATGTTCGATGGTGTAGTGGTTAGCGAGCTGAACTCTCAAGCGAGAGATCGGGTTCCAATCTTTGCATGAGCAGAAATTTGATTTGGAATTTCTACTCCATCAGCGCCACCTAGCTATAGAACTTGGCTATAATAATGAGTAAATTGACCACACACACACTTCTGTTTATTTATCGCATTTGCTATATATATAATTATATATACATGTATATAGCGCCCCTTCAAACTCACTACTCAGAGGCTCTCCCGGCTTCAGCGCGGACACTGCAATGGCGAGTGAAGGATTTGCACATGGCGTCTTGAGCTAGATTCGAACCCGCCACCTTCCGGTTCCAATGCACCGAACATACCCCTACACCACCATGTCCCATGCACACTGCTGACGGGAAGATGAGAGGACTGGTTGGTCACACGTCTTTATAAGCCGAGGCTAAAAACATTAAGCCGATAACACAACTATGGCTGCATCATAGTTAGCTTAAAAGTCTGATCTTCTTCTTCTTCATCTCTAAGTCTCTATGCTAATTGCTTTGACTGGCTGTGATTCTGCTTCATCTAGCGCCCTTGAAACTTCTGACGCAGCGTTCTGGCTATTACTTTTCCAGTTTCTACACTGTGTATAGATAGTCGCTTTTCAGCATCAGATCAGATGTACAATGCACAATGACACATGTACAATGAATGTAATTCCGTCTCAGGGAATCTTAGGATTAAGATTAGTATCTAGACAGGCACTACTGGCGCAGGCTCCGTCTTCCTGGAAGCGCCCTAGAGGAAGACCTAGAACTACCTCCATGGCTCGGGATGATAGATGAAGACTTAACAGAGCTGGGTTTAGCTTTGAACATGGCCATCACTGTGGCTGAGGATCGGACATGTTGGAGAAATTTAATCAACTCATTGTGCAACGCTCCCATTGGTGGAGTAGGCGACGAATGATGATGATGATGTATCTTAGGATAGCCTGGTCCTGTCCGAAGTCAGTATAAAGGAAGAAGGTTCCGCGGTGGGCTTGAGACTCACCCGGGTAAAAAAAACTATAGGGTCGTATACCAAACAGACACAACGCACCGAATTCGTGCGCTCATCAGGTAACAATACTGGCGATCGATGGACAGCCTGGACGAGTGGAGGCATAGCGTTGCCTGATGTGCAGACCTGCACTGGAAGGACGACTAAGTGATTAAGTAACAATGAATGCGACGACAAGCTACATGTAGCCTACGTTAAAATTTAGATTTAGATTTTCTTGTCACTGCTTATTGCAGCTAGTAACAGGGCTTTTTTAAACGTGCAGTTGTGCACGAAATGTGCAGTTGTAGAAGCACTTCTGTACAGTCAAAACTAGCAAAAAAGGTCATTGTCCTCCGATTGGAGGCAATTTACCATGGAAGATGGGAAAGGAAAGAAGGAGTTGTGCAGTTCTAAAAATTCCTTTAAAACAGCCCTGGATAGTCAATTATCCCGCATGAACACTGTTTCGCTTTCTCATTTTATTTCATTTAAGCCGTTTAGCTGTACAATTTATTTGATTTGAGTCAACAGTGGGCACATTTGAATAAATTGCTAATCAATTGGAATTAAGCTTATAATTAACAAAATCTAGTAGATAATCGACTAGAATTATAGAATTAACCGTTTGCATAATCGATCCGCTAATCGATTAAATATTTCTAATCGATTACAATTAGAACTAGGTGCTGAGATTTGAAAAACGATTGCAACCAGTAAAATCTTATACTCTGCTTCTTACATGTTTAACGACACTGCCATATCAAAGATGATTAGTGTCGCCCTCCTCCTTTGTGCAGGTCTGGGACTGGCACTGGCAGAAGGCGAACAGTGGCGTTATAGATAATCACTAATTATTATAATAGAATTATAAGTAGGACTATGTTCGTATAGTCTATGTATTGTTCCGAGGCCTAGAAACCCATTCACTGGCGTATGGACATAATTAATGAAGCCCCGCGTATGAGAGATTGAGTAGCACTGACTTGAGCGATACTTTGGTTGCGAACCAAAGTATCCGCCGACGTTTAGGCTGTCGGCGTAAGCATCCTACGTGCAAATAAATCCTAAATCTTTGAACCATACGACTGTAAATGAGAGTTCTGAACGCCGTTCTATGGCGACTCTTCAAATACGAAAACCAGTGACGAACCAGAGGGCTAAGCCCCCTAAAAAGGCCACCCGGGTTTTTTTCCATACAAAACTGAAATATTTTCACGATTTTCGACCGGATGACTAAAAAAGGTCGGATGAAAAAAACGAAAAATCTCCATGAGATTTCAGCAGGATGAATAAAAGAAAAAAATCTAAAATCCTGGCGCCACCACTGGCAAAAACGCTCGTTTTCAATTAATTAGCCGTTTGATATCCGTCGCAACAAAAACTTGCATTAGCATACAAGTTGATTAAGATACACGGATTCGTGATATAGTCTATACAGAGCAGTGGTTCATAATTATCTGTTTTGACTTCAGGGCCATTTTTTTCTTGGTTGGAGGACAGGAAGGTCCACAAGGTCAAAATTTATTTTAAATTCAATTGTTTATTTTATGCTTTATTTGACTAGTGATTTACTTTTTAAAAAAAACATAAAATTGTTAACATTGAATCAAAACAAATTGTTTGATATAATGTATAAGCGTTCAAATAAAATAGCTTGCAATGGAAAGTTGTTATGTATTCAATGCTGTCAAAATTGTAAATTTTTTCATATATTTTTTTCTAATTTCTTGAGAGGATGTGGGCTATTTGCTTAGGCCTGGCGGGTCACTTGCTATTGAGTGTATACAAACCACCACAGACATCCTTAATTTAAATACAGCCGTTTGTGACCATACAATATACTTCTATAACGCCAATTGCAATAGATTCCTTTTGCAGGTCATTGTGCAGAGAGCGTGTGGATATTCAGGGACCAATTTAAGGAGAGTTGGTCTTATCGCCAACGGAGGATAAGCCGCCGATCTAATTTTTTATTGATTTCATATTGGAGGACCGAACATATAGGGTATTTGTTTTCATATAGGCCTTTTATTTGTTTTCATATAGACGTTTAAAGGGTAGGGGCCTATTTGTTTTTTGTCAGATGAAAATTTTCTTTGCAACTCATGACTATAATTGGCGGAAACAAAATAAATCGTCTTAACAAAATCCATCTTTCCCGTTATAGTGAGGACAACAGTTTAGCGACAGCATAAAATCTCGTATACTGCAAAGATGGCTGACGACGTCCTCCTCCTTTATCAAGGCTTTTGACTATAGACCACAAACAGAGTGCGGGTATAGTTGCAATTGAGATCGAGTCTTTCTGGATTTGTTTTGTAAGGGAGGGAGGAAGGGGGAATGCCGCTGCCGAAAGCGATTTCCATGGCAACCAATTGGGTCAGTAATTGGCATGTCGCTCCAGTGGCTCCGCTTCAGCAAGGGCAAGCACGCTTCAGGGCAAGTCAGTGCAAAGCCTTTGTAGAAAAAAGACTTTGCTACAATGCAACAATGTCAGAAGTCTTTCTAGCCGAGAATGTATTTGTGGCACAATTTATTTAGGGCACAAGTCGCCCCAGAACCGGTAACGAGCCTGGCTGCTCTGGCTATGCCCTTGTTGCACGAAATGTTTGTCACCGCCTTTGTATTGGTGTCCACCATCCTCCGAGTAATACGATATAGTATCGTTTTTCAGTCTCTGTGACTTCAGGGATGGTATCACTCGTCTGCAGATCAGAAGTCTTCTGATCATCTGCAAACTTTGATGATACAATGTCATGTTGATTTTTTTCCATCGATATTACTGGTCGAGAAAATGCTAATTGGCAGAAACCAATGTTTGTTTATATGTATGTCTGTGTGCTTTGTTTGCATATATGAAATTATATGTATAGCCTACGCTATAATATAATCATGCATGCATGTATGCATATGTACTATGTATGCTTGCATATGCATGAGCATGTATATATACACACATGTACATGTATGATAACATGCATGCATATATACAATATACATACATATATGCACACACAGCACATACACAGCACATACATACATATAAGCCTACATTGGTTTCTGCATATGTGCTGTGCATATATGTATGTAGGTATGTTTGCATGTATGTGCGTACGTATGTATATGGACATTTATGTAGCGCATCACAATGACCTAATGAAGACGCATAATATAGCATAATTTAGATTGAAATGAACGGAACCACATTGTCATAATATAGCTTTTATAAGCACTCAACAGTCTTATTAATTTAGATTTATTCCGTTAGTTGATGACTGCAGGTAAATGATCAGTATACAAAACTATGGATGTATGTGATGAGGGACTGTGAGCTGAATTTGACCTTGATAGCGGTGGCTTACCTGTTCTTTGCTCTTGCACACCGAATAATATTATGTGAGCATTGCAGACTGCTGTATCTTCCGGACATTTTTATACGAAACAATGGATACTATTCGAATGAGTCGAGCAGAATAATTTTGAACAGAATCCATACAAGTTATTGTGTCTGTTTCGTGATCATGAATCGCCGGAATGATACAGAAGGTAAACAGGCGGCCAATCGTTAGTTTTGCCAGGTAACACAAAACGCTGCTCGATCAGGAACGTCCTCAATGGCAGCCACCGCCGCAAACCTAGGTGGCGCCACTTACAAAGAGAAAAGCAAATCATTGGTACTCCCGGTCCAGGAAAGACAAAGCCGCGATCGAATGAAATGGCTTTCACGGAGTAATTGAGTTCCAGTGGATGGATTCAGTGGCTCCCGCTGCTTCCCTTTTTGGTCCTGTGGAAATCACGACATTAATTTTTACGATTGCGCTTTAAAAAAAATTGCTAACGTTTTACTGATAAAGAATTGCACGATATAGGATAATCAAGTGAGGCGGGTTAACGATAACCGTTCTTCTGTGCATGCCATACATCTGAATGTCTGTTATTAATTTTTTATGTATACCCATGGTGCCATTGAGCCCTTTGTAGTGTTGTTGAAATTATTGCATGGATTAGGGATTTGTTTACGGTAGGCTGCAGTTCTACAGAAAACGTGCGATTCTAAATGGATTTATGCAGTGTTATAGAAGCACTTCTGTGCAGCTAAAACAGTGAGCAAATATGGTCATTGTCATCCGGTTGGCAGTATAGTTTACCATGGAGAATGGGAAGGTAAAGAAGAGGTTTTGCAGTTATAGAAATTCCTTAACGAAAACCATGTCCCGGTGAAGTTCAAAACGAGCAACTTAATTGGAAAATGCCAGGGCAGCTACTAAACAAAGAGACGCCCAGTCGCAAATCTTCTCTGGTCTTGCTATAGCGTCTCCACCAACTGTTCTTTCAGCATTCGATTAAGCTTCTTGACAGTCCCTAAAGAGACGTCCGTTCGGCTAGGTGTGATTGCAAGCAGTAACTTATATAGCGCCAATCTCCAGTGTTTAATCTAGTTCACCCCCGTCCCCAGAGGAATTTGATTTCCCCAAGAAAAAACTTCTAGGTGTTGTTACATGCATATACGTATCATTCCCCCAGATAAATTCTACGAGTAACATTTAACTCCAGAGAACTTCGACAGGTCATGTTTACATGTATAGGCTTACACGTGCATATGTCAAATTTCCGGCCCGAGTGAGAACATTTTGATAGCGTTGAGCATCGATGAGGTAGCCTATAGACCTACTAAAAAAGGTCGTCAGAAAAAATGACCAGACGAAGGCAGTGGCGTAACTAGGAACTCGGGGGCCCCTAGACAAAATGTGAATATTTAAATGTGTTATCACTTACAGTGGCGTAACTATAGGAACTCGGGGGCCCCTCTAGGGCCTCTACACTCGGGGGCCCCCTAGACTTTGTCTACCCAGTCTACCCTATTGTTACGCCACTGGACGAAGGGTGTCGTCGGTGTCCTTTCCAGCCACGGGCGGAAACAGAAATTTTTTTAAGGTTGGGGAGGGGCAAAATTTTGGGTATTGTTATTTAAAAACTGATGACCTTTTTTAGTCATATGCTACTTTACCCCCTCTGTATCTCACCATTTCCGGCTGCATTGATGATTGAAAGCTTGAAACCTAATGGGCGGGAGGGGGTCACGTCCTGTGCAAATCTCTGAATGGGTACCATAGTCGGATTGGTTCCATACATCCGCCCCAGTTCCAAGCGGTTGCCTTCCGCCCAAAAGACCGTTTGTTCCCCTCTCCAGAAACCTGAGTTCCTCCCCACAAAGCAGAGGGACTAGACTAAATACTCACAAGGAATGAACCGACGACGCTCCAAGGTCGACCCGTATAGCCTATATATACACAAAACAGCCAAAAGAATAATCGTGTTACTTCTGACCAATTCCAATCGATCATATAATTTTATAGCCTACATAATGATATCCTAGTTTAACCATAGGCCTTTACTATTAGAGCTACAACTGAATATAAAAGTGTCGACACTTCGCCAAAAAGACCCTCTTACGACGTGTTATACATTTGCATGGCGAGAGCGACAGTTCATGATGCGCTATAATAGAACCATCCTGCCTTAAGGCCATAATGTTGGCCGTCAAGATTTCGTGGACTACTAATTGTGGTAATATAGACAAAGCTGTTCCTACTTCCTTGCTCAGCCCCTCCCTTGCATCTACCTCGTTCTTCTCCCTTCCTCCTTTTCCCCTTCCTTCTCTGTTCCGTTTCGCTTTTAATGATCTGATACACTATACATGTAGTATAGGGGCATGCTTCTACCCTCAGGAAGTCAACTGCAGCTAAAACGTCTAGCGATTGAAATTATCGAATCCGTATATCTTATACATAGACAATGTATACACACATGCGTATATATATATATCGATATATATATATATATATGCACATGGTTTTGTTCAGTCTATAGCTCATAAATATTGTGAGTGTTAGCTACCTATTACCCCTCTGGGCTTCCTTACTTGAACTCTCCTTGACTATGTGGGAGTTGAGGGAAGGGCAGGGCCTATTTAAAGGGCTACTACTGTGGGGGCTTGCTTCTTGTCGTGGGTCTACTCTGTGGTGTGTGTTCGACTCCTGTTGAGCGTGGCGTGTGGTTCGTGTTCTACGACGTTTGTCTTCTTCGATTGCCGTCCCACCTCGTTGGTGAACTGGCCTACATCCGTCTTCCTTTGGGCTCCGTTAGCCTGGTGTGTCTTCACGTCAGCTCTGTCGAATCAGCTGTATCGGTCGTACTTCATGTCAGCTTTGGGTAACGTTAACCTACTTCTTGTCAGACTGCTCTGTTATTGAATAAATCGATGTTATTTTACATTACGGACCTGAGTATTACTCATCATCTTCTAGACTAGAGCAAGTGAACCCAACAGATGGGGTCTCTCGGGATTTTTTCACGATAATTTGAAATTTGCGTCAAAAAAGGGGCGTTGTTTCCGTGAAATTTAGCGAATAGTACGGTGGTAATTCCGTTGGAAAAGTGTTATATGGTGGTTGGCCGTGAAGACAGGTCAATGGTTGTTGTTTTTGGCGAATTAGGTCGGGAAAATTAGTGCGGGAAATTTCGACGTTTTGCGATATTGAGTTTTGCGAGTTTTGTAAAGTTGGTCGAGACAGTTTTGAAGTGAGCTGTCGTGGGTGAATTTTTGCGCTGTGCGTTGGTCTGCACGTCGAATAGTCGACAGGGCGTAGAGGTAAAATGGCGTCGTTAGAGGAGGAGTTAATTCCTGAATTTGGGGATGTCAGAGACATACCAAGTGACACACTTCGACTGGTGAGTGAGACATATGGTGAGGATGTGGAGGACGTGTCTAGGTCACAGGTGAGGAGAATGGCTATGAAACCATTGTCACCGAAATTGGGTAGTGCAGCTTGGAAACTTAAGGCACAGGCTAAGAAAGAGGAGGCCGAGTTAGAGCGCTTGCACTTAAAAGAGGACAGAGAGTGGGAGAGAGAGAAGGAGCGAATGAGATTCGAGGAGAAGAAAATGCAAATTGAAGCAGAGAGAGAGGAGAAGAAAATGCAGATTGAAGCAGAGGAGAATAAATTGAGGATTGAAGCAGAGGAGAATAAATTGAGGATTGCAGCAGAGGAGAATAAATTGAGGATTGAAGCAGAAGAGACGAAAAGGAGATTTGACATGGAGGAGAAACGAATGAATATGGAATTTGAGAAGCAGAAATTAGAAATGGACGGACGGAGGATAGAAGGAGGTGGTGCTGTCGAACGACCAGCGCATGGAAATGAGGATTTGCGTTTTGGGGCAGCTCTGAAATTTGTGCCAAAATTTGATTCGGCCGATATCGAACATTATTTTGCGGCGTTTGAGCAAGCAATGACGTTGCATCAAATTCCGATGGGAAAATGGTCGTCCCTCCTACAGCCACAGTTGTCGGGGAAGGCGGCGAAAGTTTTTGCGGCTTTATCGTTGGAGGAGTGCGTCCAATATGATATTGTGAAGAGTGCGCTATTGACGGCGTACGAACGTATTCCGGAATTTTATCGAAAGAAATTTCGGGGGTTGCGAAAAGAACCGAGGGAAACGTATGCGAATTATGCATTTCGACTGCAGAGTCCTTTTCAGAGATGGATTGAGGGTACAAACTCGTGGGAGGAGTTAGCAAAATTTAAAGAGGTAATTCTCATGGAGCAGTTTGTACAAGCGTTACCTATTGAAGTACACAGGTGGCTGATAGATAAGAGTCCTGATACTGTTGCAAGTGCTGCACGTTTAGCGGATGAATATGCAGTGTTATACAAGCAGGGGCCGAACCATTATTCTGGGGGGTTCCGCAGGGATTTTTTCGACCGTACACGAGGATTCTCATCTGATGAAAGTGAGAAGAAAGATGTATGGGAGCGTCAAGGCGTGGGGTACAAGGATGGTACGCGTCGTGATACAAATTGGGGTCGACGTTCGCCTCAAAGAGGAACGTATGGGTTTAATAAGCCTGTGCGGGAAAATGATGACGTCACTGGTTTTGGGGAACCGGTCACGTGCGCATTTTGTAGAGCGCCAGGTCATACGAAGGCCAGTTGTTGGAAATTAAAACGAAAGGAGGGGACTCAAATGGAAAATTGGAGGGGTGCGAAACCTGTGGGTTTGGTTCAGACTGTTTCGGCGCCTGTTAAACCACAGAGTTTTCCGAAGCCAATTGAATCTGTTGATAAACTGTATGCACCATTTTGTGTGATTGGATGTGTAATTGATGATGAGGGTGCACGAAAGGAGGCGGTATTCTTGAGGGACAGTGGAGCGCTGCAGTCTTTGGTGTCTAATGAATGGTTGAATGAGCATGAGTTTGTACACATGAATGAAACGAGGTTACTCAGAGGTATATCTGGTTCTATTGTGGAATGTCCTCTGGTGAAAGTGAATGTTGATTGTGCATTTGTTCAAGGTGAGGTGTTATGCTGTCTAATGAATTCACTTCCAATGGCTGGGGTGCATTGCATTGTGGGTAATGATACAGCGCTGGCAGGACAGGTGTTGGAGGTCGCGGTGACGACTCGTGCACAGGCTAGAGCACATGCAGTGAGACAGAGTGAGAGGGAGACGGCGGTGTGCAGTGAAGCGGCGCCTGAGCAGTCGGAGATAGTGGGTCAAAGTACGGAGTCGGCCGACCAAGAGCGAACGCCAGGTGAAATAATTGACAGACAAGTTGAACGAATGAATTTCGATGAAGGCGACTTATCGAGTTTATTTGCAGCGACAGAATCTGTTGTGACAGAAAGATCGGAGCTATATGTTAGCCGACAGGAATTAATATTGCGCCAGCGCCGGTGTCCTGAATTGAGACCATTGTATGCACAAGTCGACGAGACGGTGTCTGTCGGTGGGCGTGTACAACCGTATGCGTTGGTGGACGAGGTCTTGGTGCGTCGATGGGAGGAGAAGTGTACACCATTAGGAATGGGTGTGGTACAAATAGTTGTGCCTCGTGACTTAAGACAGAAGTTGTTGCATGTGGCCCATGATATACCAGCGGCTGGGCATTTGGGTACTAGAAAGACACTGGATCGGTTGACGAAGCATTTCTGGTGGCCTCATGTGAATCGAGACGTTCGTGAGTATTGTCGTTCATGTGATGTGTGTCAACGCTTAGGCAAAGGAAACAGAAATTATAGGGCGCCCATGGTCAGTATGCCTGTAATGGAGGAAGTGTTTCAACGCTTGGCAATGGATATCGTAGGCCCATTGAGTGTATGTGAGGGAACGGGGAATAGGTTTATTCTCACGGTCATTGATTTGGCTTCCCATTTTCCATTTGCGTTTCCGTTGAAGAATCATACGGCGCAGGATGTGGCTAAATGTTTGTGTGAAGTTTTTTCGCTTTTCGGATTTCCGAAAGAATTGTTATCTGATTGTGGCTCAGAATTCATGTCTGATTTGATGCAAGTGTTTGTGCATGAATGTGGTATTGTGCAGTTGAAAACTAGTCCTTATAGACCACAAACGAATGGCTCGTGCGAACGCTTTCATCGTACTATGAAAGATATGTTGAAGGCGTTGGCTGAAACATATCCGGGTTCTTGGGATGCAATGTTGCCGTGGATCTTGTTTGCATACAGAGAGGTTCCGGTACAGGGTACTGGCTTTTCTGCTTTTGATTTGATGTATGGCAGAGATGTGCGTGGCATGTTGCAATTGATGAAGGAAGAATGGTTGGCGAAAGATGTTGTACATGAAGTGTCTGGCAAGAACGTGATTGACTATGTTTTACAATTACGTGAACGTATGCGTGTTGGATTGAAACTTGCTGGTGAAAATGCAGTTGATGCGAATAGTAAATCGAAGCAACTGTATGATAAGCAGTCACGTGCTGTGTCTTTTGAGGAAGGTGAAAAGGTTTTACTCTTGATTCCGTTGGTGGGTAAACCTTTACAGACCAAATATTGTGGACCGTATGTGGTTGTACGTCGACTTGGTCCGGTCGATTATTTAGTGAGTACCCCGGATCGAAGAAAAACGGAACGGGTGGTACATGTGAATCTGATGAAGCGCTATGTGGATCGTATGGATGTGGTGTATGAGCGACCGAATGAGGAGGTGGTGGCTTCTGTGTTGGTGGTAAATCCGGATGTGAGGATGAATGATGTGACTTTAGAGGATAAGGTCTTACAATGTGAAGTGTCTGCTGAATGTCGTGCGGAATTGCGGGATGTTTTGCATGACTTTGCACATGTGTTTAGTGAAGTACCGGGTAAAACATCTATGGTGTCTCATAGAATTGATTTGGTTGAAGGTGCTCGCCCTGTTCGACAATACCCTTACAGGTTAAATCCTGAGAAAATGGCGAGGGTGGATAAAGAGGTGAATCAGTTGTTGGAAGCGGGGATAATAGAGGAGTCCGAGAGTCCGTGGGCAGCTCCGATTGTCCTGGTGCCTAAGCCAAACGGTACAGATCGTCTTTGTACAGATTTCAGGAAACTGAATGGATTATCTGTTCCGGATCCATTTCCTATGCCACGGGTGGAGGTGTTAATTGATCGAGTGGGTCAGTCACGGTTTATAACAAAGCTGGATATGACTAAAGGTTACTGGCAGATCCCGATGCATCCGGAGTCAGTTCCGTTAACTGCGTTTGTCACCCCGAAAGGGCATTACCAATGGAAATACATGAGTTTTGGCCTGAAGAATGCTCCGGCTTCGTTCTCAAGGTTAATTACGAAAGTGCTGAATGGATTGAATGAGTTTTGTGATGCTTATTTAGACGACATCATCATTTTCAGCTTAGCATGGTCGGATCATTTGGTTCATTTGCGAAAAGTGTTATCTCGAATAGCTGATGCTTGTTTAACTCTGAATCTGGCTAAATGTGTCTTTGCTAATGCGTCTGTGGATTTCTTGGGTCATCACATTGGGATTGACGGAGTTCAGCCAAGGTTGAAGAAGGTGGAAGCGGTGTTGAAATTTCCTAGGCCTGCTACTAAAAAACAGGTGCAATCTTTCTTAGGATTAGCGGGATACTATCAGAGGTACTTGCCTCATTTCTCTGATATTACTTTGCCGCTCACGGCTTTGACAAAGAAAGGGATTCCTTTTAGATGGAATGAGGAAGCGGAGGTTGCTTTTCTTGATCTAAAATCTCGTCTGGCTTCTAGACCTATCTTAATACCTCCTGACTTTACTAAACAGTTTTGTGTGGGTGTTGATGCTTCTCAATTCTGTCTGGGAGCGTGCTTGTTTCAGATGAAGGATGGATTGGAACACCCGATCTGCTATTTGAGTCGGAAGCTGCTGCCGCAGGAGATTCGCTATTCGACCATAGAGAAGGAAGCGCTGGCACTGATGGTCGCCTTGCGGGCCTTTAGTGTCTACTTTGGATCCGCAGTCGTCCTGGTGTTCACCGATCATAAACCTTTGCAGTTCATCCATCAGATGGCGAACAAAAATATGAAGCTCTTGCGATGGAGTTTGGAGCTTGAACAGTACAACTTGGACATTAGACATCGTCCAGGCGAATGGAATGTTCTGCCGGACATTCTGAGTCGTCCATCTGCGTAATGTGAGTGGGAGCGGGTGAGGGCACACGTCAATCAGTGTCTCCACTTGTCTCCTCACAGCGGAGTCGTCGGGCGTGCTAGAGATGCTCTCTGGTACGTCTATCCTCGTCGTATGTCAATGGAACATTCTGTCATGAAAAGTCAAACACTGTCCAGAAACAGTTTCAATGGAACATTCTGTCAGGAAAAGTCAAACACTGTCCAGAAACAGTTTCAATGGAACATTCTGTCATGAAAAGTCAAACACTGTCCAGAAACAGTTTCAATGGAACATTCTGTCAGGAAAAGTCAAACACTGTCCAGAAACAGTTTCAATGGAACGTTCTGTCATAAAAGGAAAGCACGGAATTCTTCGGCAATGAACTCTTCAGTGTGTCTGTAGTGTAGGGTGGCTTGTGCCGATGACCATTATACATTTTGGTTCATTTTTGATACACCAGTTGGTGTCCAAATTTTTTCTTGTGTTTCAGATATAGTTTTTTGGACATTTGAACTATTGATGTGTATGTATATATATATCGTGATTACGTGTGAACTGATGATTTGGGTTATATGAAGTTTGTGTATTCAGATCATGATTATATCGGACTCTTACGTTATTTATGAGTGCGATGCATTATTTAGTTAAGTCTTGCTGAATTGCTTAGTACGTGTAATGGCTTGTACTGAGTGATTTTGCATTTAGGCGTAGCATTGTTCGTATAGTTCGTCGTCCCCGTTGGACTCCTCATGTTCTGGTGGGGGGGTATGTGAGTGTTAGCTACCTATTACCCCTCTGGGCTTCCTTACTTGAACTCTCCTTGACTATGTGGGAGTTGAGGGAAGGGCAGGGCCTATTTAAAGGGCTACTACTGTGGGGGCTTGCTTCTTGTCGTGGGTCTACTCTGTGGTGTGTGTTCGACTCCTGTTGAGCGTGGCGTGTGGTTCGTGTTCTACGACGTTTGTCTTCTTCGATTGCCGTCCCACCTCGTTGGTGAACTGGCCTACATCCGTCTTCCTTTGGGCTCCGTTAGCCTGGTGTGTCTTCACGTCAGCTCTGTCGAATCAGCTGTATCGGTCGTACTTCATGTCAGCTTTGGGTAACGTTAACCTACTTCTTGTCAGACTGCTCTGTTATTGAATAAATCGATGTTATTTTACATTACGGACCTGAGTATTACTCATCATCTTCTAGACTAGAGCAAGTGAACCCAACAATATGAACAATAGGGTGGAGTGAAAAAAACGAAAATCAGAAATTCGAAAAGTAATAGCAACCAAAAGTTGCCCAATGACATGGGGTCAAGAAATGTGAAAAAAGTTTTTAAAAATATTAATGTCTTCCGACCGCATAAGTGGGCCAAAGTTCCCAAAAATTGCATTTTTTAGAGAAAATTGCAGGTTTTCTTATGAAATATTCTTAGTGTAAAATAATTTGCTGCAGTTCAATATGCCGTTGGAAAGAGCTCTTTAAACTGAAAAATATGATGTATTATTTTTGAGAATAGTCCCATATTTGTAGGAGATATTAATTTTTTTCCATATCTCCTCTTCGCGACATGTCGCGAAGCTTAAAAACAGTAAAACACCAATAACTTTTTTATCCTTTGAGATATTTCAACATATAATATACCATTCGCTTCAGTTTAGGACCAGCTTTCTAGTGGTACATTGAAATTTGAGATTGTTTACTGCTTGTATGATATTTTGTGACGATATCTAATGTAGGCCTACACTTTAACACTTCCAACAAGCATCTGTGAAATCATATTGCCTTCAGGGTAGTTTAAAGTTACAAATCAATTAACAAATTGGCTTACGACTAGCATGAATCGTCATTTCAATCAACAAGTTGTCATCAATATGATTCTAAAGAGTTTCTGTTAAGCACTGCCACCTTGAGTGGCAGCAGTAGTTCTTTTTGGTTTCAAATATCGGCATTAGTTCTCGTGATTCTAACGGTGATCAAATAAAACCATCTGTATTGTGTCTGCACCACATACGGATGCAGCCGCTTCAGCGACTATTTTGACACACCTTTCGACATTCTAAATGTGACATGGAAAATTCTCAAACTCTATTGCTGGTGGAGAATGACCAGCAACGAGAACTTTCCGCTGTTGTTCCGATATGTCGGTTAACAATGGTGGAACGGTGACTCTGCACCCATTCCATTTTATTAAGTCAACATAATCTGTCGAGTTGAAATTCATAAGTGGAATTTGGAAGCACCGCAGAAATGGCTTATCCATTTTAGCTTTCAGTATTCTTCTAAGTCCAAGTTCTTCTACATGAGGGCGCTCATCAACGAACATGCACAACAGCAAGATCTTCAAAACAGTGACAGGATCGAACTGCGTTGCATACATGTACATGCAGGGTGGCTCAATAAAAAATGTTCCACCAGCAAAAATGCAATTTCTCCGCAACCAATCGAGATTATTTTATGAAAATAGCAGGATTTATAGAGGAAAGATTTTGCAACAATCTCTGAAAATCTCAATAATGAATTTTCATTACTTCAGAAGTTACGGCCGTGTAAAAACGTTTTTCCATTTTTTCAAATTTCCGCAGAATGATGTTCCAATACATGCGATTTCTTTCAGATTTTTTGCAAATTACAACACATAAAAAGAGTATGATGTCATATGACCTTACTAACAGCTGTAAAGAAGCTGTTTATGAAGCAAGCTGTTAGTATTTGATGAGATTTTATATATTAAGGTCTCTATTTGTGAAGCCGTTACTAAACGTCATGGGCAAAGTTTCTGCCGATGATAAAATGGGAACTCGGACGTTGCGTGAACAGAGACTGAGACATCGCGTGATCATGCAAAATGCCCAGTGAAATGCAGAGCCTGAGCACAATAAAGGCTATCTGCAAACGTTTTTATGTAATGTAACCCAAATGTCGGAAGAGAAGCAGGAAGTGGCTGTTTGGTATGACGGAAAAGAGCGATGTTCATGAAATTCGCTTGGTAATCGAAAGGGTCAAGTTTGCAAAGCACATTATGGTTTCGGCATCAGATATGCTTGGGTGTGTTACCACTGCAAGAAAAGACTGCATTTAATCCCATTCAGTAGGTTAGATGTCAAACTCATCGTTGAACTCTCTTACCGAGACTCATTGATGACCAGGTATGCTCTAACATCGGGTTTTATTTTCCAGCATTACGGTGTGCGTGCTTGCTCGCACGTCAAGGTTGATCAAGATGACGCTACCTTATTGCCATCAACTGCAGTAAATTTATTGGCAAAGACGAATGACTAAAACTCGCCAGACCTTAACCCTATTAATTATCACGTCTGGGGAACTATGCTGGAACGCTGCAAGACATTTCATCCCAAGTTGGAGAGCAATGGCTAGCTGAAAGAAGTCTTGCTGTTGATGTGGGATCAGTTGCGGCTGAGTTGCCGCAAGACTCGATCAACAAGGCCATACCTAGCTTCATAAAGTGAATTCGAGCTCATGTTAAGGCAGGGAGTGGACACTCACATCATGCTTTACGATAAACTGTAAAACGGAATTCTGAGATCGCAGTAAAAAGTGATATGATTTGACTTGGAAATCTACAAGTGACGTTAATTTTTCCGCGGAAATTTGAAAAAACGGAATTGAAAGTTTGAATAGCTGTAACTTTTGCAAACATGAAAAGTGTTAAGTGAAACTTTTAGGAATTGTTGGAAATTCATTCCCCTACAATTTGGGAAATTTTCGCAGAAAAATTTCAATCGGTTGCGAAGCTATTGCATTTTATCCGGTGGGACATTTTTTATTGAGCCACCCTGTATGTCAAGCAGATATTTTCTGATCGGTACTTAGACCGCTACAGTCAACGTCTGGCATTTCGCATTCAATGGATTCGAATCCAACATTACATACGGTAACTGTTCTGAAGATCTTGCACATAAAGAGCCTGGGAAGATGTCTCATGCATGGTGGCTGACAATGGTTAATCGAGTACTTTAGGGTTGTCCAGAAAAATAAAAAGTTCCAGAAAACACCCAAAGTGAAGTTTTTCCCATGATTTTATTCATGTGTGGCCTACAGATATTTTTTGCAGAATTCTAAAATGTCATTCTGAGGTCCCTCATGGCCCCTGAACTTAGGGACCGATTTTGGTAGAAATCGCACTGTATTTTCAATACGAACAACTTATAGCAAAGCAAATAGGACTCACAGTTGCACTATTAGACACCAAACTGATATAATTTTCATTACTCTTGACTAATCAGCCATAAAACAAGTTAAAATGTACTATATGAGCAATATAAGGGGCCGTCCATAAATGACGTCACGCAATTTTGGACGATTTTTTACCCCAAACCCGCTCGTTACGCGTCGTCACAAAATTCATACGATATCTAGTAGGAAACTGTCACAAATAGTCACAGATGTGTGACCCGGCCTCTCCCCGAGGTGCGAGACGTCATTTATGGATGGTCCCCAATGAAATACCAATACGCACCCACCGTAGGCATCGCATCATATGGTTCACATTCCTATTTTTCACATAATGTTAGTAATGCGACTGTTGTGAATGCCTTGACATAAAGCCTATATTCTTAAAGATGTCGACTTTGCAACAGCACCCAGATTTATTCGTAGTGCCTTGCTTAATGTATTCTTGTCAAAAGCTTGGTATGGCTTCATGTGCTCTTCGACATCCTGTAAAGGCAATGGAGTACGTATCTTTGTTCAGGAGCGGTCGTAATAATGGTTGCGAAGTCTGAAAATAAGCTTCAGTCCACTCTCTGCTGTGTCGTCTGCTGATGGTCCAGCAAGATGATCTCCCGCTTTGTCCATGACATGATTGATTTTAGTGAAGTTGATAATGGCAGTTGCCAATACTGAAATTGATTAACTTGGCAACCACCGATGGTACCCAGGGCAAGAATCCCCAGGGTGGTTTGGGGTTTCAACCGTCCAGTCTTTCCTACAGACCCATGGTAGAGTATGTTTTTCACGCACCAATTCCTAGTGGATCATAGGCCAACCCACCCCGCTATTTGTCCACAATTCTCACACTGGTGGTACCTCATGAAAGAAATTGTTCCATTTGTACTTTTGAGCAAAAATCCAATGATAGCAAGAATAAGCAACTCGATTGTCAGTAACACCACTGCATGCCTGAGACCATCTAAAAGTTTCGATAGGTCCTGCCTTCAAACAAGTTGCTCGCGATACAACCTTAACGAACTTAACTGACCCAGAAACACACACTCTGTTCTGACTGCTGGATATCAGCAATGACTGGCTAGTTAAACGAGTCAATCAATGGTCATGTGACCAAACATACATCTCAGCTGAGAAATTGTTTCGTGCTGTCAAAGTTGTAAAGGACACAGCTGAGCGTGAACTGAAGCTTATTATCAGACTTCGCAACCATTATTACGACCGCTCCTGAACAAAGATCCACCATGGCCTTTACAGGATGTCGAAGAGCACAATCATGATGCTATACCAAGCTTCTGACAAGAAGACTGTTAAGCAAGGCACTGCGAATAGTGTCCTGTGATCATAGTCTGATATGAGTGCTGCTGCAGAGTTGGTATCTTTAAGCATATAGGCTTTATGTCAAGGCATTCACAACAGTCGCATTACTAACGTCATGTGAAAAATAGGAATGTGAACCATATGATGCGATGCCTGCGGCGGGTGCGTATTGGTATTTCATTGGGGACCGTCCATAAATGACGTCACGCACCCCAGGGGGAGAGGCCGAGTCACACAACTGTGACTATTTGTGACAGTTTCTTACTAGATATATCGTATAAATTTTGTGACGACGCGTAACGAGGGGATTCGGGGTAAAAAAATCGTCGTAAATTGCGTGACGTCATTTATGGACGGCCCCTTATATTGCTCATATATTACATTTTAACTTGTTTTATTGCTGATTAGTCAAGAGTAATGAAAATTATATCAGTTTGGTGTCTAATAGTGCAACTGTGAGTCCTATCTGCTTCGCTATAAGTTGTTCGTATTGAAAATACAGTGCGATTTCTACCAAAATCGGTCCCTAAGTTCAGGGGCCATGAGGGACCTCAGGATGACATTTTAGAATTCTGCAAAAAATATCTGTAGGCCACACATGAATAAAATCATGGGAAAAACTTCACTTTGGGTGTTTTCTGAAACTTTTTATTTTTCTGGACAACCCTAGATTACTTAGACTTTATGTGGCAACTTTAAAGCCAACAACACAATGAAATTTCTCGCAGAATTTGTAGTCAAAGTATATGCCAGGATATGGTTTTGTATAAAAACGAAGCCGTCATGCAGATATGGAGGCCTTCATGTTTGTCAGATGATACACTTCTCAAGGTATCTTTGTGATTCACTCAAAGCAGTATTGGATCCCATGATTCAGCGAAATGCTTACTTTGCACATCCAGACAATCTGCTGTTGTGCATGATCGTTGATGAGCGCCCTCTTGTAAGAGAACTTGGACTTAGAAGAATACTGAAAGCTAAAATGGATTAGCCATTTCTGCGGTGCTTCCAAATTCCACTTATGAATTTCAACTCGACAGATTATGTTGACTTAATAAAATGGAATGGGTGCAGAGTCACCGTTCCACCATTGTTAACCGACATATCGGAACAACAGCGGAAAGTTCTCGTTGCTGGTCATTCTCCACCAGCAATAGAGTTTGAGAATTTTCCATGTCACATTCAGAGTGTCGAAAGGTGTGTCAAAATAGTCGCTGAAGCGGCTGCATCCGTATGTGGTGCAGACACAATACAGATGGTTTTATTTGATCACCGTTAGAATCACGAGAACCATAGATGTAAAAAACGTTTTTTTCCGTTTTTTATTCTCTCCCAAAAAACGTCGTTTTTTTCGTTTTTTATTTATCCCATCGTTTTTTATCGTTTTTTATTCTTTCTTTAACTTTATTTATTCATTTACTTTCGGTTATTATTTTCCTTAATTTTCACTTTTTTCTGATATTCCTTATGTTTTCCGCCAACTCTCAAGAATTCATCTAACTAATTAAAGTCATTATTTCATCGTTTAACATCATCATTTAAGAGATAGCCTGCGTGTAGTAGGTTCCTAATGAATGTTTTCAAGCTTAAAATGCGGTTTTAGATGTAGCAAAGTCAAATTATTTACCGTTTCCGTTTTTTTCATCGTTTTTTTGTCGTTTTTTATTTTTTCGAAAAAAACGACGTTTTTTTCCGTTTTTTATTTCGTTTCCATCGTTTTTTACATCTATGACGAGAACTAATGCCGATATTTGAAACCAAAAAGAACTACTGCTGCCACTCAAGGTGACAGTGCTTAACAGAAACTCTTTAGAATCATATTGATGACAACTTGTTGATTGAAATGACGATTCATGCTAGTCGTAAGCCAATTTGTTAATTGATTTGTAACTTTAAACCACCCTGAAGGCAATATGATTTCACAGATGCTTGTTGGAAGTGTTAAAGTGTAGGCCTACATTAGATATCATCACAAAATATCATACAAGCAGTAAACAATCTCAAATTTCAATGTACCACTAGAAAGCTGGTCCTAAACTGAAGCGAATGGTATATTATATGTTGAAATATCTCAAAGGATAAAAAGTTATTGGTGTTTTACTGTTTTTAAGCTTCGCGACATGTCGCGAAGAGGAGATATGGAAAAAATTTAATATCTCCTACAAATATGGGACTATTCTCAAAAATAATACATCATATTTTTCAGTTTAAAGAGCTCTTTCCAACGGCATATTGAACTGCTGCAAATTATTTTACACTAAGAATATTTCATAAGAAAACCTGCAATTTTCTCTAAAAAATGCAATTTTTGGGAACTTTGGCCCACTTATGCGGTCGGAAGACATTAATATTTTTAAAAACTTTTTCACATTTCTTGACCCCATGTCATTGGGCAACTTTTGGTTGCTATTACTTTTCGAATTTCTGATTTTCGTTTTTTTCACTCCACCCTAATGAACAAACTGCGCATACAGAACCTTTAATGTAGAAATTATGGACTAAATTTGAATCTTCTTGTGTTTAACAACGTTGCCAGTTGCAATGTGATTAGGTCCATTGTAGACCATAAAAGGCCACCTGCGTGGACCTATAGTTAGGCCAATCCGTGTTC